>KZ505717.1:829745-912490 GCA_002844005.1 Limosa lapponica baueri
GTTTGAAACTGTGGTAGCAGAGACCAGAGAGCAACAAGTAAACCCCCTTAATTTCAGAATAAATGCAATAGAGTCTGCATATTAAAAGAGGATTCTCCACTGTTTTCTCATACAGTTGCCTAATATCCTGCCCTGCCTAATTCTCCTTCCGCGCTACTCCTACTCTCAATGGTGACAAAGAAGCAACTGAACAGTAAGTCCAGCTTGCCTACGTTAGAAATTTGTGGCAGGGAGAAAGGATCAATTCATTTTTAAAGGTGCTTTGCTGTCTCTACTGGTCACAGAGGGAGCTGAAATAACTTGGGCTGTACAGTCAACATTTACTAAGTTTATAAGGGAAGAGTCCATCCCTGAAAGACCTACTAACAGTGTCATTGTTCAGATGAGCTTGAGTGTCTTCAAAAAGGTGGTATATAGTTGTACTATATGCAACTGCACACAGTCAGTACCATCCGTCTGCTGATGGTCTACTTTTCTGAGAGAAAGTTCTGCTTTCTCTCTTTGTGTCTTTGCTTGGGAAGTGAAGTCCAGGAAGGTTTCTTGGTCAAGATCACATTTCAGTATCTCAGCCATGATGCCGGGTCCTTCAGAAGATTAGAAGGCTAAAAAGAGTCTGTTGGCATTCTTTCCTGAGGAAAGGATGCACAAATGAGCCAATCTCTCCTCAGTACATGTTCACACCTTAAAATAAGACTTGTTGGAAGGCTTTGCCTGCATAATATATAGACTGTGCTATCAAAGGTGAAAATTGCATTCCTCGTTCCCTTTCAACATTTTTTTTTTGAAGGGGACAAGAAAGGGAGCCTTCAAAATACATTGTTCATGAAACTCCAATTAAGTTACATTCTTATTATTCTATTTGCTTTATAACTCACTGGTTTGTGATATACACACTAGCCACCGCTTGGAAGGACCAAATATTATGTGAGTTCACCCTCTCAAGGACGCAATGGCTTGTGTGACCCTTTTTTCTCTGATTTCCTACAGAATCCCTCAAATCCCTCTCTTCAAAGGTATCATTTGCTATTGATCTCTGCTGCAGCAAAAAAGCATATCCTAACACATACACTTAAAGAAAAGCTGAAAATTAGAGCAGCTGGAAAGCAAGAATCCCCTTTTACAAAACAGGCTGAGGTTTTACCATTTGAACTTGTTCTGTACCCAGTAAAAGAAAGACAGGAGAAATCATCCCACCAGCCAATGTTTACAACCTGCATCTGAGATACACAAGATCCAATGTGGTTTCGAGCTGGCCTGCCCACAGCAGCTTTCTGAACCTGTCTCTTGCATGCCAGCTGGAAGCTCTGACTACCACACTATGGATTCAACTACTCTCAATGCAGTAGTTTACAACTTTTCCACTTCATATAAAAAATTAACAACTTCTTGGCCTAGAAACAGGATCACGCAATGCTTGGATTTGGTCTTTGATGTCCCACGTCCCAGGTAAGAGGCTGAATCACCTAGCTGTGTTTAGTGAAAACTCCAGAAGAGTTTAAGAGAAAGGCTGGCTACAGACTGCTGGATGAAGACACTGTTTGGCATTAGAAAGATGCAGGTAGAAAACTGTGTTCTGGTTTAGGATGTTAATCCCAGTTTCTTATATTTCAGAATCTAAACAGTGGAGTCCTAGTAATCTTGGAGTGAGTCTATATCTCTACTTAACCATTGAGGACCCCACTGAAAAGTGTCCTGTTTTGCTGACTCAGTGTTTTTCAATGAGTGTTCAAAGGTTGAGGAGAACATGATGCCAAAATTTTGTGAGCCATCGTGGTGCAGTTTTGAGTAGCATCCCCTGGTAAATTTTATATATAAGTTGCCTAGAGCAGTGCAGTACTAGTTCAATAGCATGTGATAAAAATTACATTAGTCCCAGGATTTACATATAAGTTACCCTCCCTTGTTCAATCTTAAGCAAATTATTTGAGGGAGCCCAGACATTGGGAAAAGATCTATGTGGTTTATCCATACATCCCAAGACAAAAAGAGGAGAGAAACAATGGGAAGGAATTGTTTTGGAAGGAATTTTTTGAGCCAAGGTGGGCTGGAGCCAGACAAGGACAGACAAGAATACCCATAGTGACTTCAAATCCTGACTAAGTGCCTTGGGGAACTTTTGTACCTTGATGAGCAGCATGCGTTTTAGAAGGCTTTGCGTTTGTTGTTTGTCTTGTTCAAGATCCCTTTGGATTCTGGTGGCTGTGGTTTTATTAAAAACTACCCCTATTGTTGTGAGGGCTCCTGAGCTGATGGCCTCAGGTTGAATGCATGCCTTTACAAGTGGCTTGAAATCACTCACTGTCACACTGACTCTTCTGTTTCATTTTCTGCTTACCGAGCACAGAGCGGAGATGGATGCTTTCACTGGGTCTGTCACCTGCAAAGCCTTGGAGGGAGTGCCCAGAAATAAACATGGTGATATTTCTTTCTGCCCTAGTGATCCCAGTGGAAGTCAACTTTTTCCTAATCCTCCTAGAATATTCTGTGGTTAAAGGAAAGAGATCACCTTGCCTATCTTTTTGCACATTAACCCCACGTGCATGCTTTCTGTCAACCCCCCAGTATGGAGACGGGTCTTTCACTTGAAGGTAGCCAGAGGCACATTGTTCCATTTCTCAGGTGACTCCAGCATTTTTCCCTCACTGTGCTTCCAGAAGAGTTCACATCAATCCCTATGACAATGGGAACAGGGTCTCAATCAGCATTTACCTTTGCATTAGCCTTCCCAGTTCTTCAATTTGTTATCTCACATTTTTCTTTACTTGATATTTTTTCCTTCAAATTTGTGTGATGCCAGTGATAAAAGCTGGCTCCCCTTTTCTTCCTCCCCATGACATCCTATCAGTGAATGACTCTGGAGGTGTACAACTCTCAGAGCACATACCCATCAGGTGCCTCTATGAAACCAAGAAAAGTCAAGCAACTTCTCTAGTAGATTTTCATCAGATGGTGTTGTTAAAAAATGAACAGAGAAGAGCAATTTTTATTTTCTCTGGGTATGCAGAATTAAAGATCTGGAACTCTATAAAGAAAATAAAAGTTATACAGTACTTCATAGACCCCAGAGATGGAAAGAAAGGGGAAAACAGAGATGATGACTCTGAGAAATTCTGAGAGAATAACCTGTTTCTCTGGATAAGGCCAGGTGAGAAAAGAGCCACTTCTTATGCTGACATGCTTCTTACCAAGAGGTACATGAGAGTCCTTGGTAGTGAATCTGTGGTACCAGGAGTGGTGCCACCTCTATGTTGTGCCCTCACTGCAGAGTAGTGACCTACAAAGTCTTGTTGATTTCCTTCAGCATAAAGTGCAGCCAGAAGGGGTAAGTTTCTCCCAGGTTCAGGACTGCCTTTTTCCATTTACACCAGTCCACAATAATTTTAAATGTTCCGTTTGTAACACTTTCTGAATAATTTTTGTTAATTTCTTGTTTTACAAAAATTGCATGGACAATGAGATTAGAACTCTAAGATAAGTAAAATTTTTCTAAACTGTCTGATCAAAGAAACTCCCTTCACTTCTGACCTTAACAAAAATAATGTAGTTTACTTTCTAATTTGCTGTTCTTTTTCTTCTTCTCCTTGTGTGGCAGTCACTACCTTTTGTCATGCAGGGTTTGTTGGTTTAGAGGGTTTTTTTTGATAATGTATGATTTTTAAATAAGATTAAGATGAAAAACAAGAAGTACTTTCACCTTAATCATCAGGTAGCTTCCTAGTCTCTTCCCGTCTGAGTGGCAACTTAGAAACAAAAACCTAAAAATCTTATGTCCATTCACATAAACTTCTGGGTCCCCTAGATATTTTAGCACTCTTTCTCAAGCTGGCTTTAGTCATAGTAACTGCATAATTGACCATCTCTGACAACTAAGGTTTTGACCTTTTTTTCTAAAACAATGATTTCATCTTCCAGTTTACCAAGCAAAAAAGACACTAAATTTAAATAAGAAATTAAGAAATTGGATAATATCTCACAATATTTTTTTTCTTTGGTAGAGGAAAAATTATCTCAAAACTAGTCTCAAAGAACATCAGGGACCAATGGAAATGCTCATATTTTTAGATTTAAGAAAACATCTTTAGCAAAGTTCTGGAAACCTTGAGAGAAGAGCAGTGCTTGATATGTAAACAGAGGAACGAACATCATAGAATCATTTAGGTTGGAAAAGACCTTTAAGATTATTGAGTCCAACTGTTAAGCTAGCAGTGCCAAGTTACCACTAAACTGTGTCTCTAAGTGCCACATCTACATATCTTTTAAATATCTCCAAAGATCATGACTCAACGACTTCCTTGGGCACCCTGTTCCAATGCTTGACAGCCCTTTCCTTGTGGAAATTTTTCCTAATATCCAATCTCAGCTTCCTCTGGTGCAACTTGAGGCCATTTCCTCTTGTCTTATCACATGTTACTTGGAAGAAGAGACCAACCCCCACCTTGCTACAGCCTCCTTTCAGGTAGTTGTAGAGAGTGAGAAGGTCTCCCCTGAGCCTCCTTTTCTTCAGGCTAAACAACGCCAGTTCCCTCAGCTGCTCCTCGTAAGACTTATTCTGTAGATCCTTCACCAGCTTCGTTACTCTTCTTTGGACATGCTCCAGCACCTCAATGTCTGTCTTGTAGTGAGGGGCCCAAACAATACTTGAGATGCAGCATCACCAGTACTGAGTACAGGGAGACAATCACTTCCCTAATCTCACTGGCCACAGAAGCCTAAAATTATGTTCATTGCAACTACAAAGTGGGACAAAGATAAGAGAGAGTGAAAAGCTGTTGCAGGAGATGCCTTTTAGGGCACTCAATACATAAAGCAAGAGAATAGTCAAGTAGTGACCTTTTAGAGGTCAAACTCATCATAAAGGTACCTTAGTTTCAATATTTTGGCTTCTGTATAGTCACCCTGTCCCATCTGCTGCTTTCAGTGACAAAAAAAAAAGGAGCTCCAGATTCAGTTCATACTGGAGCTCTACTGCAGCTGTGGAAGAGCAACTAGAGTCTAGACTGCTTCATGCATCAGTGACAAAGTTGTCAGCTGAGTCCCTGACTGTAGATTCTTTATTGGTGGTTATAATGCAAGAAGAAGAAGGGAACACAGCTTGACTTGAAGGGCCCAGGCTGAATTCCCATTTCGAAAAATAATCCCTTTACTCACAAACTGAGCAAATCTGATAATGATTCATCAATAGAAAACAAATGGGGAATCCCCACAATCAGCTGTAAGGGGGTCCATCTGACTCCACAGAATCTTCATTAAGGAGTAAAGAGATAAAGGGAGAGTTCAATGGGATTGTACAGCAGGTATGTATCTTCTGTATAGTAAAATATTTCAGAAAACTGTGGAAAAATCCTCAATTATTAGTGTGCAGTTGGTATAAGAAAAATGAATGGGACACAGCTGAGATGTAATCCTGCCTTGCTACTCACTTCAAAAGGTTAGTAGTCAAGAATGGCGACTGCCTTCAAAGTGAGGAAGAGACATGGGAGCTTGACCACCTGATCTATGCGTGGGGAAATTTTAAAAGGGGGGAAAAAAGGGTGAGTCTCTCTGCAGCAAAAGCATATGTTTTTGGGAGTCTTGATGAGAGAAAATCTGAACAACAACAAAGAATTTTATTTAGCTGCAGATACTCAACTACAAAAAATGTTGAATTTTGAACCCTTCTAGTAGAAAAAGAGCTCTGCCAGCATCCATGGCTCAGATGCTCAAAGTCACAACTGAACAGGAAGCCTTAGGAAGTAGGATGGAGCAGAAATTCTTAGGGGATCAGTCACCACTACGGAGCCAAGAGCTAGAAATGAGGATTTTCAGCTACAGGTAAGTGTCTTTGGTCCAAGTCTTCATCAGGCTCAGGAGGGGTCAAGGATTTTGCTGTGGGAAGAGGAGTCAAGCCCCAGGTAACAAACGCATTTTCTGGTGCAAAATGGCATATGCAGCCATAATCAGAAAAGGTGAGATTTTGGTTCAGTTTTTCTTTGCTTTTCAGCTTAAGGATGGCAGTTTCAAACGCACAGTGCCGTTTTTCTCCATCTAACTTTTCTACCTAGAACAGAAAGTGCTACCGCACTGCTGAGTTGAAGTTTGTTTAGTTGTTTCTCAGATTGCATCTCAATGCAGTTAGCAGCCCTTCATCCTCAATCTGCTGTTGAAATGCTTGACATGACAAGTTCTCTGTGGAGACGTGACAACTTCAATAGCACAGAAAAACAGTCTAAAACCTAGTTATAGTTACTTTCCAGATAAATATGGTCTATTCAGTTACTGTGTTTTATTGGCTAATATTTGAATGGGCAGAACTCTGCACAGCAGAAAATTTCTATCGTAAAGCTCTGTCCCATACTGCACTTTGTAGCTATAATCACTACAGAGTCAATTAATTAAAGCAGGAGAGGTACAGGTTAAAGCCTGCTTTGTCCCACTCTGCTAAGATGTCATCCACGTGGACCCTTTCCCTCCTACATCTTAGAGCACCAAATCAGGCTGAATGATGACCACATGCTCCTCAGCACTACACAGAAGTCCCAGTTAACTATCGTAGGGCTATATATTGGATCCTGTTCTCAGAGGTCTGTAGTTATTCTGGACAAATTGTTGCTGGCTATGTAAAATACTATAAATCCTGTATAATGACTTACAGTGTCTAAGAAACAGGACTCAGAAGTACACGCTCTGAAGTTGCAGTCCTGAGTGACTTCTGGTGTGTCTACAATATTTTACTTTGGAGCAAGGTGCACTTTTGAAGTGAAACTCCAGAGTACCCCCACTTCAAATGTTTTGCTTCACATCACAGAGCTGTCCAGGCAAAACAGCCAGAAGCTACTATAGCAATGTCCGTGTGTGCCAGTATCCCAAAGATTTGAAGTTTCCCAATGAAAAAGTTAGCTCAAGAGATTTTGGATCTTCCTAGTTCTGTCTAAAAACTGCTTCAAGAAAATTACCTGGTAACAATAAATGCATATTTTCAGTACTGAAAACTTTTTGTCTTTGCCTGGAAGACAAAAGTATAAAATTGTACTAAAGTGAAAAATATTTTAGGCTCTTAAATAAAAGAATCTTTTAAGTTTTCCCATGAACATTATGGAAAGGTATTTTTTTCTATTCAATCCCAGCCAATTTGCCCATTTCTCAGTCAGCACAGATACACACAAGATCAATTCACATCTGTGCAGGATCTTTCTACCTACTGTGTTTAATTTCTCTGTCCAAAGCCATCATTTAAATAAATAAATAAAAGCCTTTCTTCCTTCATCTGTGTTCCAAGCTACAACTGTGTTCATTAAAAACAGCAAAGGTTTTTCCTGGGTAGGTTGCACCTTTAAACCTAGAAATTAATTACTGATAGGCACACCTGCTGTCAAGCCACCCTATGTTTCCCTGGCTGAAGCCCAAATAACACAAAATCCACGCAGAGGCCATTATAAAGCCATGTTTTGAACTCCTTATTGGTGTATATTGTTTATCTTTTTCAGCTTTAACCAAGTCCTTTATCATTTTGAATGTTTCTCTAAGTCACCATGAAATCTTCCCTTTTGCAGAGAAAAATCTGCCAGCATTTGCTTTTCCTCTCCTCATTTCCCCTGAACAAATATTCCTTGTTTATCTCTAACTGTCTTTTTCCAATCAGTCTCACAAAAAGTCACTCAAAAAGGTATAGTGCAGATGTTCTACAAGAAGCTCTTTGTTAAAAGATTTTTTACTTCCTTCTCAAATTCTAAACCTTCTCAGAGCTATTTTGAGGGCTGGGGTTTTGTTGCTGTTGTAGGGATATTTTTTTTTCAATTGTGCCATAAATTTTTAAGGAGGTTCTTGAATGTACTCATTGGAGAGTTCTCCCAGTGACCGGCCCTAAGCATTTGTCATTTATTGCATTTTCACTGCCATAATCTGCTTGAAACCTTCCGAGTTAGTTAAAACTTAACTTAAGGCTCCTTCCATGCATGGCTGTCTCTAAACAAATTATGCTTTTTGAATTGCAAGGTGTTCCCTCCCTACAGCTATGCAAATTTTTTCTAATATTATAAATGCAATTGGTAGTTAAAAAATACTCTGAAATTATAGGATGTCTACCGTGGATCTCCTTTTGCAGACAGTGACCAAATGACACTGTCAGCCAGTAAAAAATTTGACTCAAACTTGGAATGGGAGTTTTGCTAATTTCCATTCTTTCCCTTCCCTCACAAGGGCAATTTGTGTGTCATAAACATAGTCCTCATAGCTCATCAGAGCTGGAACTCTGAGCAGAAGTGGGACCCTCTTGCACCTGTATTTTTCCTGTTTGATTCTTATAAAAGAAGCTATGTGGTTGTCATGACCATATGAACATTCATATGCATGCATGTGCGCACACACACATGCATAGACACCTTATAATAGCTACCATTTCAAAAAGTGACATTTATATACTCATCTGCAACAGCCTATTACTTATAGTGCAGAGAATTGCTGCGTTATTTCTAACATCACCGTGTGGCAAGGATGGGGACATGATGATTTCTTAATGGGCACTGCCATATATGCGTGTACGAAACAAAATGAATATAATTATAAATGGTTATGTACAAATAAGAAGACTATTTTGAGTGGACGTCATTCCATTTCAGGAGTTTGAAATTTTATTAGCAACACTTTACAGGTAAGAAACACAGAGAAGATTTAGCATATGCTACCAAGTTTTGCTGGCACCTCATTCAGGAGCATGAAGATACTCTTTCCTGTAGTTTTCCATAGAAGAGGCTGGATAGATCCTTAAAATAGATAACAGCAATGGAGACTGGGGCTGTGTCAGGGAAGCTTGGTTTCTTGCTCACTCAGACGTTTCATCTCTGTAAGGATCTTTCTAAACTGTACCTATGGAGGGAGTGGTGCCCATCACTAGGAACTGGAGGGAGAGCTTTGCCTCTTTGCACACTCCTCAACAATCACGTAACCAAGACATGACTAAGAATAGCTGCCGACTTGTTGGGAGCTTTCTTGAAGATCAGCTTGGAAGGTACTATTAATCTTCATATAATTTCCTGTTTTAGAAATGGGAAACTGCTCTAAAAAAGCTGGTCATATAATTTTTCATCACTGTGGCTCTCTTCAGTTCCTTCCAATGAAACAGAGCTGGTTCTCAGTGCTCTATTTTTTTCCTGCTTCTCTGGTGTGGGCACCCTCTTTAACCATGTCAAAAGATTTTTATATTATTTGAAGTAAAAAAAAATATAAAACCCCCTAAACTCTCTATTCTTTTTTTTTTCTCAGTTACTGGTTTTTAAGTAGATAATCTCATCTTCTAAGCTGCTTGCTTGGATAAATGTCCATTAACATGTCCAAAATGGCTTGTGATTTTGTAGATTGCAATTAAAACAAATAGCAGAAGGAAGCAATCCTTTAAATAACTAGAGAAATGTGCTCCCCTCTTTAGAGTGTTCATAGTTATTATCATGAACAACGGCCAAGTCATTAAATCCCCCCAAGATCAAAGTTCTCAACTTATAAACTTCTTTTATTGCTAAAGAACTTTCTGATATACCTGTCCTAACTGCTCTGTGGAGATACAGAGGAGTGTAAGCATAACCTGACTATATTCATTGTCCTGAA
This sequence comes from Limosa lapponica baueri, assembly GCA_002844005.1. NCBI lineage: Eukaryota > Metazoa > Chordata > Aves > Charadriiformes > Scolopacidae > Limosa > Limosa lapponica. The sequence continues at coordinate 839,322 of KZ505717.1, forward strand.
TTTCCACCAAGCTCTCCACACTGAGGACAGAGCTAAATTATACACCTCCTTTCACCTTGCAAATCTCATGATATCTTAGTAGAGAAAAGCAGACTTTGGTTTTATACCATGTTTCTTACTCAAGGTATCTTAAAGGTTTGAGTAGTGATGACCCAGAATCCATTGCAGCAGATGAGTTAGAAATTCAATCTCCAATTGATGTCTGACACCAAGGGCTGTCTAAGTTCCCTGGATCCTGGGTCTAGGCTTTTAATAGTAGAAGAGATATTTGCCATAATGGTACTTTTCCAACATTCTTCTTTTCATAGTGCTTTTAACATCCAGTGAGCTGCCTACAAGAGGCACTCAGAAATGAAGTCAAATTAATTACATGTTAAGAAGATGCAATTTTTAGCAGAGTAATACTATGACTGTCATTTCCTGTGTTTTTTGTTACTAGCACCTGACTCTGAATCTGAATCCTAGTACAAAAAATGAAGCCACAAAACTTTTGGTTGGGAAGGAAGGGGAAAGCAGTAACTCACATGACCATTTAGGCCACTGTTCCCATTCTTCTCCTCCTATATGCTCAGTTCATCAAGGCCTTTGTCAGACCTGTATAAATCAGTAGTTTAAATTATGACATGGCACAGCATTTAATTATGTCTGGCATTCCAGTCATAACAGCCTTATCTTTGAAAACAGATCCTGACCAGCAATTAGATCATGAATGCTACTATCATGGGTTGGTATAACAAAATAGTTTTGCTTCTCCCTATTGACTTTCCTTTGGTTTACTTACTAATAATTTCCTACAATGCTGACTGTTGAATACATTACCAATACCTTGGTACCTCTAAATTACCTCTAGAATTCTCTTTTTTCTGTCTTAGATATTTATACACTGAATTAAAATCACAGTTGGACATCTATGTCTTTGCTTCTACTTGCTGAGATTTAAGTTGCCTTTCTCATCTGTTGATAGATGCGCATAGCGTAATGCAAGAAGGATATTAAAAAGCTAATTCTTTTTCTTTTCCTTCTTTAAATATCTTGCCTTTTTTTTGAGGATCAACTAACTCAAGTAGCTCTTTTTTATTCCTTTAGTAGCTTGCAGCATGCTTTGTGAAGCATGACATGGCAACACAATTTAAAAATGAACAAGAGTGGCCATGATGAACGTGTTTTTAAAAAAGACTAATCCACCATTTAGTATGATTTCCACTTTCTGGTTGTGGCTTTCTTTTTTTTTTTTTTTTTTTTTTTAAGAGGACAAATAGCAAAATGACTTAGGAGATTTCTGGAAAAACAGCAATTAAAATAGCCAGAACCCAGCTTGTGCCTATAAAAAATTACTAGAAAGATTACGTTGAGTTCTATATCCTGAAGTAAAGTGTATTTCAAGTGACTGTACGGTATAGCAAGAATTCAATCTCATTTGGGTACTACATGGATTTCAATTAAAGAAAGTCTGCTAGATCTCTTATTGTCTTCCTCTCCCAGCAGGTGAATGTGAGGTACAAAGCTAGTAGTGGTCCGCCGCTACCATCCATGCTGGGTCACTAGTGCTGTACCTGTGCATTGTGAGAGTAAAGCATCTTCAGTTCAAAATTGCAGCATATATTGTGCTAGGCTTGCAGCTGGAACTACCCAAAATGACGGGCAATGCTGGATCAGTTGCCACAGACTTTATTCCCAGGGGATTCTATTCATGCCAGCAGTTCTTCTCTGGTGTAATAGTGCAATGGCTCCACCAGATTTCATTTGAGATGCACAGATCTTCATCAACAAAGGATCTGACACAATGAAGTTAAACATGGGAATAAATGGAGGAACCAAAGAACAGATAACAGTGCTGATATTGAAAGTCATTTAGTCCGACATTCCTGCTCAAAGTGGGTAAGCTAGAAAAGGTTGCCCAGGACTATGTCCAGTCCGGTTTTGAATATCTGCAAGGATGGAGACAACTGCTCTGGGCAACCTGTTTCATTAGGACATTTCAGTAAGTTGCCATCCTGTATATTTGCAGACATGAGCAAATAAATAGATAAATGGAAGTATTTCCAAGCACGTACATGCATTCCTTTCTCTGGGAAACTGTCCTCAACCAGACTATAAAAATCTCAAGTTTAGTAGTTAGAGATTATACAGGAATGCCATCAGCAAATTTATTCCTGGTCTACAGATCATTTGCAAAGAGTTTGTTCCACTGATTCCCCATTCACAGTTCATGTTCTGATGCTTTGCTACACAACTCAACCTCTTCGTTTCTGGATGATTTACATAATTCTTCATCTCGGCACAAATCTAAATAGGAAATTTTACACTACGTGAAGTATTCTCTTGGTAAATGTTTGTGTACTTCAGCTTGACATTTGCCATACACAGTAAGAGAAAATCTCAAGCACTCAAATGATTGTGAAAGGTAGACACAAAGGGCTGGCAAAGAGAAACATTAAATTTGAATCCATACACAAATGTAAACAAATATTCACAGAAAAACTGATCCTAACATTCACTGAGCACTCACTAACCAATTTTTGGGCAGTGTATTTGCTTATTGTCCTCTCTGGTCAGTGCATGACTTTGAAAAACACTTTGCTTTTCTTCCAGTTCTGCTTATTGTAATTTACAGCAGACGAGCTTATTAACAGCTGCTGTAGGTTTGCCCCGAGTTGCTCCTGCCTCCTCTCTCACTCAGAGATCTTAGCTCTGCAGTTGCCTGACTTCCCAAAACAAGAGGTTTGGGAAGTCATTCAGGAACTTCACTGAATAAATTCTCCGTTATTTTGAGGAACTAAGGCATGTTCTGAGAGCAATTCTGTCTGTTCTGGGTGTGTAATATAGCTGTGCCTTTTACTCTTTTAGGGCGTGAGTTTGTTTCAAAGGATGAGGTGGTGAAGACCATGTTGGCACATGGAGCATGTGTGTCCTGGCAGCTGACCAGAACCTCTAGTCCATGGCTGCCCATAGCTGTGTTAGGCAGGACCCAGAACCCAGGGCGCAAGGTGATGCTGACTCATGATATTTGGGGAAAGGGTTTCCTGGTCCATTTGCCTTTTTCTGTCAGGAGCACCTTTATAAAATTTAATACAGATTTTCCCTTTTAATGAGCCCATTCCTCTCTATTTTACTGTTTGTGTAACAGAGGTAAAAAAGTTATCTTCCTAGCATTAGTAGCCTTCATGCATTTTTATGGAATTGTCAAGTTCTTCTAATCAAATACAGCTTTTTTGTTGTTTTTTTTTTTTATTTATTTTAATAAATTGAACTCTGAATTGTTCCTACCTCCCTCTGTTTGTTTGTTTACCATATTTCAGCCCAGTGTGGCTGTTTCAATTCCTCACATACCGTATCTGTTATATTCTCCTTGGATCTCCAGCCACAAAACAAGCCTGAGATACCTATTCTGTACAGGTCTGAGTCCCTTCTGCAGAGTACTGAGAGCACTCACTACATGGGGAGCATCTCTGCTCCCTGTAGGATTGAACCAGGGCTCCACTTGGTCTTAGGTTGTGAGCTCTCATTCCCCACTTTAATACGTTCCTTACATTCATGAATTGCACAACTCTTCTGATTTTCTACCACCCCTTTAACAGGGCTCACTACACTCATTTTCATTTTGTTGTTTTCTCCTGCATAGTTAGAAAAACTATTTTTTTTCCCCTTCAGTTGCAGCTTACTCACTTCTGAGGCAAAAAACTCCCAACAACCAGTGAACAGAAATAAGAACTCCTAACGGCACTTATGATAGATAAATAAATACATACATACATGTGTAGACCTGCATTCCTATGTAGAATTGACCCAAATTACTGGGTGATGAATAAAGTGATGAATGTTCTTGCTCTAATTTGCATTAATAGAAGCTTCTGGGTATTCAGATTATACAAACTGAAGCCTAATTTTGGTATTTATTTTTTACAAACTTGGCCAAACTCTCCAATAAGAGAGAGAAACAAAGTGAACTGAATCATGTACTGTGAGTGACTGTAACATTCTATATTTGCAATAAAACCAATGGCAGCTACTTCACAACAGGCAGAAGGATTCCTCTGTATTTAAGGGCATATGAAGGGAAAGGAGAGACAGATGACACTTCTTTCATTATTCCGTTACTCAGAGTACAAGTTTCAGAGGGCATTTTAGAAGGCTTCTACAATATTACATGGCATTACTGGCAATGTTGACTGACATCATTTGGAGTTAACACAGCAAAATGGGAATTGACACATTTTTTTCTGATTTCTTCCCATAAAAAATAATAAACCTATAGATCAACAGCACTTCCAGAGCAACAGCGAATAAACCAGGAAGATTTGATATTGGCTTCAAATTCACAGATCACTTTCAAGTGCTGCTCTGTACTACCTAAATATTTTGACAGCAAGACTGGGCTGGAAATATCATTAGGTCAGCATGACTTGTGCTATTTCACATTTAGCTCTTTCTGGTCATTTTGCAAATAAGTTGTTTTCCTTCACAACTTATTTAAATCAGTGAGTTTTACATGTTCCTTGTGCTTAGGAACAGCCCTAGAGTGAGCTTTCTTACTGATATTTTGACACTTGCATTTCTGTTCCCGACAGAAACTAGGAATTATAGATGTGAAATTACAGACGTACCCACAGAGGTAACCGGCATTTTGGAGATCCAGGAATGCTGGACTCTGGAAGGTGATTGTAACAGGGCCAGGCAGCACATCCCTCATTGAGACTATACAGGTAAAGCAATGAAAAAAAGGCGATCCCATTTCACATTTCTGCTAGTACCTGTAAAACCTTCCTAACTGAGTTCAGCTGTTGAAGCACATGGATTATCCAATTGTAATTTACAACTCCATCCTGGGGGGACCGAACCATACAGTGACTCAGTCTGTGCACAGATGGGACTTCTGTCTTGCATTGGCTGCTGCAAAAGCACACCTGCTTTCTGCAATAACATCTTACCTTTTTCTGAGGCTCCACAAAAGAGTGAAGAAATTACATCACTGACACTGATCTTGTTACGCAAACGATTCACAAGTCTCCCATATCTCAAATGAAGTCTCATGAACTCCACAGACTACTGGAGTTAAATTCTCTGGCCAGGTAACCCTGTTATGTCCCCTCCTCACAATGCGATATATTTTACTTCACACCCCTGCTTCAAATGCAGGTGCAGACACTCCAGCATCAGCTGACTTCCGGTCTCAGAGAGTTTTGCCTTGCAAATGGAAAAGACCAATTAGCTTGTTTTCGCTCATTTTTACAGTGAAACCTTACTTCATCTGATTAAGTTGTCATTAGAGAGCATATGAAAGCTGTTGTGCAAGGAACAAGGCAAGAAGCAATAAATATGTGGAAAAGTTAAAGGAGAAGGAGTTTTTTTTTTAATTGTTTCAAAATAAAAGGGGAAAAAGACTGAAGAGAAAATGTGGTGAACACAAAGCACAAGAAAAAGCCATGTTGAAGTAGGCAAAGTATAACTTTCTGGAATTTACTGCTGCAGTACATCTACATCTGACTTTTAAAGATTAGTATTTTGAATCTGAGAGCTTCTTTGACATCTTCTATAAAAGTTCACACTGGGAAAAAAAAAGAAACCTATCTATCAGGAATCGTGAATATGAACTTAAAGACTTTCTACAAAGTTGATTTTTCAGGCCCATTGTGTAGATCTATTTCAGTTCCTGCATCATTTAGCAAATAAAGAAGCTCTGACCTTCTTTCTCGTTAGTTTAGCTGCTAGAAGTGTGTGTTTAATTCACACACTAAAAATCCTAAGGACATTTTTATTGAGTATAATAACACAGCAATGCAGCCACAATAACTGGTCTTTATACTGCAGGAGTATGTTTGCCTTAATTAATTTTCTCAAAACATTACCAGATATCAAACTTTATTAAACTTATCACCCATTTTTGTTACCACTCAAATCCTTTTTAAGTTATACAAATGTAATTTTAAAGTCTCCAATCTATAATGCTCTATTTTAAATTATTTATTTGTTTGTTTAGTCAGAGGCATAGAGGAGGCTTGTAGTTTCAAATTTCAGAGCTAGTTTCTACTGGAAAAAAAAATACTATGTTTTTTTTTGGTTGGTTTTTTTTTTCCCCTTTTCTTTTGCCAATCCCCTTTATATACTACTGTCTTTAAAACAGCAGATGACCTTCCCTTTCTTTTACAGTCAAAATGGCTTTTACACCATCCTGATCTCATCCAAGTTGCCTTGTGTGTGAATACGTAGTAAAAATAGGTTACACACCTCTCTGTGGTGCCAGAAGAGAGACCAAAGTCTGAACTGGCTACTTAAAATAGCTGCTCCTTCAGGTCCAGAGGGAGAAAAGCAGGCTGGAAAACCTTCCATTGCTGCTATGTTGTTTGCTTTTATAGATTAATCTAGGGTAGCTTTTTGGGGGGGCAGTATTTAATTCCTTTGTGGATTGCTATCATTATTTGAAAGAAAAGGTAAACCACCTTTTAACAAATAAATATGTTTAGTAAGATTTGCCATGCTTTGTTAAAAGTGAACATGCTGTGTGTTAAAGGGAATCAAGCAAAATGCAAGGCAAAACCCTTCTTGGTAAGAGATTGGAATGATACATACAATAAAGCCATGGAGATTATGAGCTCACTTTCATTCCTGCATTAAAATTACATTTTTCCCCACTTTCTCTATATTCTTCTGGGAGAGACCAGAAACTCCCCAGGGAAAGAGGTCTCAATCTAAAGAACACTGTCTTATAGTATTTCACTGTATTTTGGGTCATGTCACTGACTTCCATGTCTCAACATTTATGATAGAAAAAAAAATCCAAAATTTTAACTGAATCCAGACACCCAAAACTTCAATATTCAGAAAGGATTCCTGATTGTTTTCTTGTGCCCCTGCTCCCTATTTATAAGAAGTAAGATGCTGCAGATTTTGTACTCTAACTTGTATTGTGCAAGCCACCAATGATGACAGATGTTTTTTAAGCTGCAGTTAGCAAGATAGCATAGATTGAAACTCTTCATTTTTATTATTGCTTTTGATGCACACAAATCCTTTAAGAGGAATTTTAGGAATGGTTCTATTATTGCATGTCCCCTCTCCCCTTCAGATGAATTATTCATACTTTGTTGTCATAGCAATCCTTTCTCTCTCTGAAATGTTTAATAACTAGTCTTGACTCCCAACTAGACAATGAATCAAGGTGTAACAAAAGCTTTATTAACTAATGTGCTTTGAGGCAGATGCATTGTTTGTCTTCCACCTACACTTGCCTTGAGCTGTTGTCAGTCCGGTCCGGTGATATTACTGATGACAGCAAAGACGCCTGTAAGAAATGCCCTTTACATAAGCTAGTTTCTTAGTGTCTATCTCCTTTCCAGAGTGATGAGCCTCTACTTTTCTGTTAGCCTGACTCTTTTCAAAGCTGCGGTAGGCATCCACTGCTCTCTGCAGAGGACTCGCTATCGTGACGGACGTGGACATGAGGGTTAGTGGGACATTAAAAATCACAGAAAGTGTCAGGTCCTAACAGGGAGAAGGGTGACAGCAAAATCTTTTTACTCTTTTAAATCTGCGTCTACATTATGTACCTGTGTTGTTTTACTCTTTGTGTCTCACAATGCAGACCAGGTAGATGTTGATATAACTCGTCTATTTGTTCCAATCGCGATGGTGACTAACATGACAGATATTTTACATCTGATCACTGTACTAGAGATCACCATAACCTTTCCACCTACCATACACGAGGAGGAAAAATCCAAGTGCAAGAAAGTGTTCAGTGAGTATGCAGATTTGAACTTTTCCTACTATATTTTACAACATTGCCTTTGGGGAATATTAGTTGGAGAGGATAAATACTCCCTTTAATTTTTACTTTCCCTAGCAGAAAGATGTGTTCTTCCTTACAAATGGTGTGACCTTATACAATTGAAGACCTAAAGTCACATTAATGAAGACGTTCTCCCTTCTTTGGATGAATGGTGGAGAGCCAGCAAGGGTGATGACCAGCAACAGAGTGCTGCTCTCCTGTAAGCTCAGCTTCAGTTGTTCCCAACTTCCAAGACCAGCCTCACTCCATCCCCAGACATTTAATTCCCTGCACACCTTTTTTTTTTTTTTTTGAGGTCAGCATAAGATACTTCAAAAACAATTTTGAGTTCTCTGTGTGCATTCTACAGTAATTTCATTCAGTCTATTATTTCCCTGATTTCACAGTTTATGGGAGCCCTGGTCTTACACATGCCATTCCTAGATCTGAGAAGGTGGCACTGTCCACAAGAAGAGGTGCATCTTTGTTACTTCATAAATGTGTAATGAATGGTCTCTGGGTTAGACTAAATTTGACTTCTTTAGCACATTAAAATCAAAACAAGTGATGTAAAAGAAGAACAATATTTAAAAATAGTTTCTCTGGCTCAGACAAAATAATGAAAAAGGTGCAGAAATTTAACAAAAATATCTCAATGATTTAGTAGACATTTTGGGATTGTGAAGCAATCATTTTCCATGCAAAATAGAATGAATAATACAGCATGCAATATCTGGCCATGCGTTAATTTGAATAAAAATCATGTTGTTTTTTAAATCACATAAAAATACAGTCCTTGTCCAGCAAAGTGTACTAGCTTGCGAGTCCACTAGATGATTTCAGCTGAATCACGTGTCAGTACAAGAAAGCACACGCTTAAGTTCTGTTGGCTTAGATTTACCTGAAAAGCCAATCTCCTCCTTCCAACGCAGCCCCCTAAGTTGTATTTTTGATTCCTGGTCTTCTTCCAGGCCTCTCTTGTTTTGTGTTTGTTTCTGTTAGGCTTGCTTTTTTTCTTTCTCTCTCCCCCTGCCTCCCCCCCCCCGCCCCCGGCCCCGATCACTTATTGAATAAAATACCAGAATGGCTTTAGAATTCAACTGTTGTTCCTGTGTCCCAGCACTCCAACATTGCAACACCTTGGTATGAGTGGTTATGAGATTTTTGTGATCCAGTGAATTAAAAGGAAATTTATCTTTCTTAGAATTCAGGCTTCCTGTTGCTTCCATGGACCCTGCAGTACCTTGTAGGATCATTATTGTGAGAAAGGACTACAAGTAATCTCCTTTGCAGTGTGTCAGATGCAATCCATCAATACCTTGGCCCTTGTTAATCCTCCCAGACAGCTCCAAATCTGTAGGATTGAGCTAAATGCTGAAGTCTGAAAACAAGATAGTCAATAGTCTCATCCCATTCTTGTGCTTCCTCTGTGGGTCTACTGTAAGGAACAGGATCTGAAGGACTCTTACCACTCAACACACACTTCAAAATACCTTTTATCCCATTTTTGTTTCCTGGAAGCAACAAAGAAACTCCCCAAAACATTTCTGGACTTCACAGTCTTCTAAATGAGTAACAGAAACAAGGTACATTTCTATGAGAAATGTGTGATCTATGAATTAGGCATACTCAGCTTTATTCTATCTATCCATTTATCCCATCCCCGATAAATACCAAACCAGAATGCAAAAGCCAAAGGAGCCCCAGGGCTGTGACCTGGGTGTCTTACTTTGCCATGCTAAGTCTCCAGGGTGCAGTTTCTCACACATGACAGAGCCTTTCTCCCCCCAGCTACACAGAGGTGCCTAAAGCAGAAATTTGCACCCGGAGTGCAATTTTCAAGGTCCAGTTGTCCTTAAAACCACAGTGAAGCTCCAGGGCTTAAATTCAGGAAACAATGTCATCCTTTCAAGCTGCATTCACTTTCTCTCTCCATCATTGCCTCAGACACAAAGCTTTCAGTTAAAAGCCACTAAACATTTCCTAACTAAGGGTCAGCCTATTTCAGGGCCTTAAAAATTCCTTCAAAGAGCAGACTATTTGTAAATGTAATATGAAGAAAAGCACCACAGAGTCTGGATCGAGTGCCTCTGTTCTTCAGACAGACTTACTCTTTCCCAGCCTGGAGGAGAGTCCCCATCTGTAGCAGTCCCTTATCTGTATTTGCTGATTTTAGCTGGGATAGAGTTACACAGTAACTTGTATGGGACTATGTTTTGTATTTGTGCTGGAAACAGTGTTGGTAATACTGGGAAGTTTTTGCTACTGCTGAGCAGTGCTTACACAGAGCCAAGGCATTTTCTGCTCCTCATACCACCCAACCAGCGAGTAGACTGGGGACGAACAAGAAGCTGGGAGGAGACACAACTGGGGCAGCTGACCCCAGCTGACCAAAGGGATATTCCATGCCATGTGACATCATGCTCAGCATATAAAGCTGGGGGAAGAAGAAGGATGGGGGGCATGTTTGGAGTGATGGTGTTTGTCTTCACAAGTAACCATTACATGTGATGGAGCCCTGCTTTCCTGGAGATGGCTGAACACCCACCTGCCAGTGGAAGTAGCGAATCAATTCCTTGTTTTGTTTTTCTTGTGTGTGTTGCTTTTGCTTTATTTATTAAATTGTCTTTATCTCAATCCATGAGTTTTCTCACTTTTACCTTTCCTATTCTCTCCCCCATCCTACTGGGGCAGGAGTGAGTGAGCATCTGTGTGGTGCTTAGTTGCCAGCTGGGGTTAAACCACAACACTATGGAACATCCTGCTGAAAGACACCCTGTTGGTTTTGGAAACTAATATGTCTGTTTCAAAATGGAAACCATGTACACTGTTTTTCATGACTTTTTTCTCAAAACTTTACTCAATAAAGAAAATCATATGGCTTTTTTTTTAGAAGGGAGAGAGAGAGAATAGTAACACCTTGATTTTGTTGCCAGTCCACACCTATTTTGACTACAGTCTCTGGAAGAGCCAGAACACAGCCTGCAAAAGCTGTCACCCATTATCAGCATTAGTGATTATAACCCATGAAGTAACGCTTTGCCATGGGCAATTAAATACTCAACTATAGGAAGACATCATCATTACTGGTCCTATTGCTGCAGGGCTGTGAGTGTGCAGCCCTGAGATCCTTGGTACTTTTGGAGGCATGCTTGAGCCTCAGAAGAGGTTGCCAGAAGCAGCAGAGGACAGAAGGAATGCCGAGATGCTGCCAAATGAAGTGTGCCTTGGCCTCGGGCCAGCTGAGCTCTCCAGCTTTAATTACCATTCAGACCCATGTACATACGTGTCCCTCCCACAAAGTTTGGATGCAGACATATTTCCTAGTTCCAGTAAGGAAAAGGATGAATGCAGAAATGTACTCATAAACATATGCTTTAGTCCTGAAGTCCCTCCTGAACTGACTGTTCTTATGGCTTCTGCCTGCAGGATCTCTGCTGTCCCTTCTCTCTCTCTCTTGCCTCAAAGAAGAGCTCGTTGTTTTATACTTCTGAGTTAATGAGCCAGCCTGCCTGACCTGGCTGTCAGGATGAATCAACAGGATAGTTCTGCACCTCCGTGCCACACCGTCACTCTCACTCAAGTGGATTTAGCATCATTTAATAATGTTTTTCCCTGCATTAGTCCAGTGGTGATTCTCTAGTACCTTAGAAGCATGAGTTGATCATTAACACTATTTCACTTAAGGTGGGTCTCATGGTCCAGCTCCAGCCTACGTACAAGATGGATTTTTTTTCTTTGTAATAATCTGTATCAACAGCTACTGGTCAGTGGGTAACTGTTCCTGTCCTTTTGCATGACTTTGTGAAGTGGATTCCAGAGTGGAAGCCTGCGTTCAAATCAGATTCCTAATTTAAATTCCATAGACTTTTATTAGTAAACATACATAAAATTAAAACTTAAATACTGACAACTCACATCCATACCCAAACTTTTTATAATTCGTACAATTATTTGTATTAAATAAAATTTATTTAATAAAAAATAAAACATAATACATGTGAACTGCTGAAGGCAAATCACTGAACTAGGAAATTCAGGAGTTATAGAGTTCTAGATCTAAATCTCTGAAGGTACTGAACTAGTTAAAAAGCTCCAGCCTCTTCTGCAACTGCAGGGATAATATTTTCTGCATTTCTGTTTGTTTAGTTACTTAAATTCAGTGACTAATTTATTCATAGCTGAGAAATTTTTGGCTGCTGAAAAACTGGATAGCTTATTATCTCCTTCCAATCCATAAATATAAATGAGGTGTAACAGGATGAGATCTGGTAGTTCTAAAATCATGACAGACATGATGATCAGAAACTATTAGTACAATTTGTTAACCACGGACAATACTTCCTTTGTTTAATGAATCAATTAGTTTTAAAACCCATTTCAATAAATGAATGTTTTCCCTAAGTAACCAGCTATTTAAGGTGGTTTAATTTAACTAAAACAAACAACTTTATAATGCTGGGTTTGTGCTTTTAATTGAGTTGCAAATTCCATCCAACTGCATCTTGACAAGAGACACAAAAAAGAGTATAATCATAATAGGGTAAATAACAAACATATATTTTGCCATTTTTCTAAATTACTTTATAATCATAATCTGACTAGAGGTATATCACGCTATACACTGGCTAAATGCATATAATATATTCACCTCACTAAAATAAGTAAGTACCTTATTTAACATACAGGTTTCATTTAGGTGAAAAATCAACATGTTCCTGTGGTTACTAATAAGGAGGGTCCAATATTCCTTTAGGTAGGTGACTAATAAGTAAAAAATGCAAACTAAGATTAAAATTGATTATTTAAAACTAAGTTTCCTGTTCATTGGTTTAAATAATGATTACAATTGGTAATAGGAATCAATCCACAGTGGCCAGCTCCTCCTTTTTATTAGAAACACAGCTTTAACTGTTTTTCTGTGGCAGAATATACCACAAATTAAGAGAAAAGCACTTTGTGCTTTCTTAAGCACAGAGGACCCTTTTACTGTGCTGGGGAAATTCTGTAGACTGGAAGTTAGTGGGTAAGCATCTTTTAGGAGTGGCACCAATCCAACATGATATCATTCTGCAGTAGACTTCTAGCTTAAATTTAAGCCAGCTTTAAGATCATTTACATGTACGTAATTATTTAATTACCACCAAGAACACTTTGTAATGTTACCATAATATCCGGCAATATTATTCACATTTCTTTCATCAATACGGGTGCTTACAAGTACCAATGCATATGGAAAGCTGCCAACTTCACTTGAGCCACTGAATTGTTCTGCCTATCATTCAATTTTCTTAGCATACATTCAGGAAATAGAGACATTTTAAAGGAGAAAATTATAATAACCTGCATCATACCATTTGAAAGACAACTTTCTTAATCTCCACTGTACCCAGGTCACCTCTGTGTAGGAATCTCTTCAGCACACCTTCTCCTCTTTCCCTTTGCTCTTGTGAAGTGAAAGATAGGCAAAGTCTTGCCCTAGTGAAAGCCCTGAAGACTGTAACCTCTTATAAACTCATCTAATAAGCATAACAGGGTTAACAGTAATTCAAACTTACCATCACAGTCTTGCCAAGAGGCAAGTTATATAGGATGAGTGGCCTGTTCAGATTGCAGCTTCCTTCCTCAGGATGCTCGATGGCACCATTAAATACAATGCTTCATAAGGCAGGGATTGTTTACGTAACTGTAAATGCAATATATAAAAGGGGAAATTTAGAATACTCTACAGCGTCAAAATAAAACCCATTAACAAGGCAATTCCTACAGCCCTGCTGTGCAAGGAGTGGAGGACACGTTAAATGAGGAAAGTACATGTGCGATATGCAGAGATCCACATCGTGGAAAACTTCTACCTGTTACTGCTCCATGGGCATATTTCTCTTTTCCTGTAGCTAGCCAGCCTTGGAGAGAGACTTGCATTTTGGCTTTTCTCAAACAGCGGCGAGTGAAAGAGAATGCCTTAATTTCAGGGAAGACATCTGAGAACATAATATCAAAGTGCCCCAGTATTTTTCCCATTGGTCCCAGCAAATGATCAGGAGGGTCTTGCATCAACCCCTGAGGGAAATCACTGAGGGAAAATCAGAATATCAATCACGATCTCCCTCTCCATCATGGCCTTCCTTCTGTAGCCAATCCATACTTAAACTCTCCCTTCATTACATCCATCCACATTTTAGGTAGAGGTACATCTCCTACATTGTAGGAGGCATTTCCTCTCCAACAAGGACTCAAATGCAATTCACTGAAGCAGAAAAGAGGAAATTACATCCTGGATATTAGCTGCTTTAAATTTTCAGGACAAATTATTAACATTTAAATAATTTTGCCCTCTAGGCCATATGCAATGACACTTCAAAGCTAAGCAAACAAGAGGCTGCTTCACAACTTGCATCTGAATTGAAGGAAAGAGTAGTGCATGATCTCTGCAGCTCTGTGCTGGTGATATTTAATTTGTAGAGTTAGGGGAAGAGACAGTTTTGTCCACATAAACTTACAGCCCAGTCTGGGTCATAAATTAAAAGGCAGCCCCAAGTGTCCTTTACAGCTATTCAGATGGGCCTAATAAAAACAGTAATGGCTTTTGCTGTTATCTATCTGTCTCAGTAGGGAAGAAACAGAAATGTTACTGAATATAAAGGATTTTGATGTGGTGTGGTCCTGTATGTACCATACCTAAGAAAAAGTTCAGAACAGGAACTATTTTATGCAAGCTAGTTCATCTCCAGAAAATTCTGCTCCTCTGTCTTCCCATCCTTGATCTCATATTTAACAGAAATCTAAACAAAAACTGGACTATTCCAATCCTACTGTCAACCCAAAGTGTCTGATTACTGTTGTACGTGGCAGAAGTTTAGAGCTAATAATGAGCAACATGCATCTATCCCGTCTAGCAGCTTACATGCAAAATATTTGTTGCTGCACACACTGATATAAAATCTAAAGATCATTGGAGGATATACATTCCAGTGAAAAATGACAACTCAAATAGCTCCACAGCCAGATAAATTGTCACAGCCCTGCTCCCACCTCTGCCACTTCGCAGGATGCTGCTACCCCCTGTACTGCAGTACCACCCAGAGGAGCCCACCCAGCCAAAAGAAGCCCTGCAAAACAAAGAGGAGATTATTTTTCAGGCTGATCCGTTCCCTGAACTGCAGATGCCCATTCACAAGGAAGTCAGCAGGACCACACGGCCAGGGAATGCGAGGAGGAACGACAGCCTCAAAGAGATCAGCCTAAGTGGCCGCTGAGCAAGTCTCTGGCTCGAAAAACTGGGTGCATGTGTGTCTGTGTAAGGGAGACCTTTATCTTTTCAAAGCAAAGAGCTGTTAATTAACTGGGGAAGTACCGGCACTTGGTCTAATGGAGAGAACTGGCACTTCTCAGGAAATGAAATAATGTTTAGTCCAGTCAAGAGAGAAATCGTGGAGGGGAAGATTAAATCTCTATGTACCTCCTGGAGGACTTCAGATGGACTATAAAAGCTGGCATCCCTAAGGGGTTCTCTCTACAGCACACAACCCAAGGTGTTAAATACACACAAGTCCAGGATCCCTAATAAGGTGTACATGAGGAAAAGCTGCAGGGGGTTAGCTGGACTGCAGGACAGACCCTCCTGGCTGAATCTCAGGGAGGGAGGGGGGAGGAGCAAATTATACATAGCTCCTCTGCCTCTGTCTTTTAGAACTGTTATGCTTGCCTTGGATATGCACAATCACTGAATTTTCCTTTTATCTTGGCCAAGATGTTCATGATCTCAATGCCCCTGCACAGCAAGGTATTCCTCCCCCAAAGGCATGGCCAAGCCGCAAGCCGTGACACAAAACACCACATGAGCATCCCCTCTCACAGCCTCTTCCCCGGAGCGAGCGAAGGGCAGCAGAGCAGCTGCTGCCGTAGTCCTGACAGCACAGTGTGCGTCTGTGGGGATTTTTCACATCCTTGATGCACAGTCCCTTTTTCAAAAGGCAGAATCCCTTATCCTCTGTGTTCATACAGTGTATAGAGTTTTTTGAAAATGGAAAAAAAAATATCTCTAAGTACCTCAGACAAAAAATATTCAGCAACTGATCTGTTGTGACATTCATGTACACAAGTGAAGATCAGTCGCCATATATTAAACATAATATACATTGTAGATATATTTTATTCCCCTGCAGTTCTTGAGGAATAAAAGTGCTTCTGAGGACAGGTGTGAGAAATGAAAAGTGTTTGGATTGTGTAGGGAAAGATGGTTCGGAATAACGTTAAATTCTTAATAACTTGCAAGTTGTGTCATCAGCACAGCAGCAGTGGATGTCAGAAAGTAGAAGTAAGAGCAACATGGAAATGTCTCCACACATATCGCTTCTGTTAACTTTCATTTTTTCCCCCACCAATCTTTTTGAAGGATGCTGCTGACTCCAAGTCTTCTGCTGTTGTGAGCCGGAGCCTGGGAGATCTCTATGCAAGAGGCATATGTAGGCTGGGAATAAGATATGTTTGAAGGGAAAAGCCAGCTTCTCTTATAGTTATTTTTCCTCCAGCAAAGCAAGCAGAATTAGTGGTGATTTGTCTTTGGCAGACCTAGCTAATTCAAAACATATCTCCCTTTTTTTCCAGCTGCTTAATAATAAAGAAATACAGTGTTGGTCTGGTTCCTAGTAGAAATTAAAACAAAAATAGGTTTAGGCATCGATTGTTCTTGTATAACCAGCTGCTACAGTTATCTTCTCTCATCCTGTTAATCTAAAGAGAAAAACATGCAAACACCTATTATACACTACAGATAGAGAAAATCTGCACAATGTGGGATACAACATTCAGCTTACGCAGCTGGAGTTCACTTGACCAGATGCATGCTGAAGATCAGAGTAAGCTGACAATCGTTTAAATACATCTTCTTGCTAGCTGGTCAATTATTCACAAGTACAGCAGAGCAGGAAAACAGCTTCTGTTAGTGTGAAATGTGGTTCTACATCTATCAATGACTTGCTGTGAGATCTTTGGCCATTGCTACCCTTCTCTGTGCCTCTGGTTTTCCTCCCACTCCTCATTCTTTGCTACCCTAGGTTCACATCATCTGAGTGGCCACCTTTTGCTGCATAATGTGGAGCATGAGACCCTTGATCTTGGTCAGGGCCTTGAGTTGCTGCTGTTCACAGTTAAGTAATAGCTGCTTCTTTTTCCCTGCTGTACGCTACAGCACCATCCTTCCATTGGAGGAAAGGTGTTAAACTGGAGCTCAAGGTAAGTTAAACAGTCCTGCCTCAGTATGGCTCCTCTGCACAATCCAAGGCAGCCCACCAAACGTCCAGTCCAAGATAACAGGAGAAGAGCATCTCAGTATCATTATGCACTCACTAACTCTTGAAAACCAGAGCAAGAACCATAATCTGTTGTGACCCAGCCCTAACTCTCATTCAGAAGATCAACATTGTCTGCTGCCTTGCTTAATGCGGCTTTTTTAAGTTCAGCTTCTGCAGTGAGGACACCCAAAGGTTTAGAGGCTAACGGAAATAAAGTTTGCCAAAATACCAACCTATGTGGTTTTTTGAAGACTTGTTTTGACACACTAAGATCCTTATTAATTCACAATAATAATTTATTTCAGTCTCACACCTCTGTAGGAGATGCTGTCATACTGATAGGAATGACATCTCACATGCCTTATATTTGTTTGAAGGGTTTGCAAAGCTTTTTATCTGTTTTATTTATTATTTAGGGAATATTGTGAGCATAAAAGATGGTTTACGAAATACAGTAGAAGACAAGCTCAAAAGTCCTCTGATCTACTTCAAATACAATACACGTAACACCAGTGGAGATGCAAGCGTGTGTAAAGGTGTCAGTTATCTGGGAAAAACAATGTGCAGGTTTCATTAAAAGACAAAAAAGAACACTTAAACTCTCAAAAGACCTCCACTGATCTTTTTCCTTTGAAATCATGTGATGATCCATACTCACAATTCTGTTTTTAAACTAAAGAAGTAATACTGAATTAAAAATTTAGACAGTTGAAAACCCTTCCCAAGACTGAAAAACACATATGGCAAGAATATCAGTAAGTGACTCTTGCCGACATATTTTTATCTGCTGCATAGTGAACAAAACCCAGACACTAGATAAAGTACCAGTTGCTTCACCTCTCAGATATATTGTTGAGATCTTTAGTTGTTTGCATTTGGATCAAAAGGACATTGCTTAGGAAAAGACTTCATCGTGCCCACACTTCTGGAGCAGACTTTCTTGGATTTCATATGAAGCAGCAGGCTATTAGGAATTAAGATGCTGTGAGCTCCAAAGGTAACAAGTACTTCAATACTTGGTTCAAACTGATGGTGGGCACTGTTACAGACCAATGTATTTTAAAAAAACCTCACCTTTCCCTGTATTAGAAACAAACATTTTCTCTTTTTGTTCCCTGGCAGTGCATCTCCAGTGTTTTTTCACTAGAAATATTGTTTATTTATTTTTATGGACGCCAACTTACGCTCATTAGAGTAGCACAGCAATATAGAAATGTAGCAATATAAGTTCATTGGAATTTATCAAGTAACTATAGCTAAATGGCGATACAATGCCCACCCTCTTAATAAAAACCCTGTCTGCAGAATGTTATCTGTTCTTTACATTTTAATACCCAGGAATATACATATTGAAAACAATGTCTCAGCCATAAGACAGAACTAAACACTTCAGAAAGAGTCAGTTTTATCTGCATTTTGCAATTATTTTGCTGATTGCCAGTGTACAATTACATGAATGTACAAAGACTTATTTCTGTTCTTGCACAACATTGAGCAGTTTGTGTGTAAATGAGCCTACCCCCATGTTCTGTGTCCATACATTTCTTGCCAATAATGCTAAGTAGTGGTTTGCCATGTTGAAGTGAGTATAGGATGTGGTCGAAAAGAGGATGGGGAGCAGAAAGTGGCACATTTATTTTCCATGCCTTTACCAGGTTAGAAAAAAAAAAAAGAAAAAAAACTCAGATTTCATTACTAATGACTGAAGCTAAAAACATGCAATTAAATGCATAGAACAGATTCCAGTGAAAATTAAAGGCATTTGAAAGGTCAGATCTTTGCAAAATGTCTTGCATTAATTAAAAAAAAAAAACCTAAGAGAATGAAAGTATATAGTAAGAAAACTGAGTAATTCTTTATTCTCTGAGTAAAATAAAATCTTGAATGTATGTACTGTGGGTACATCGCAAAGTATTACTACATGACAGAAAACATGTCATTTATGCTACTTTAGTACAACCTGAAGATTGCAATGCAAATCAACATAAAGTGTCATTACGTGATATAGCTGGACTTCTGACCCTCTTGTCACTATAATTAGGCTGAACACAACATTGAAAACAAGGAAGGAAAGGGCATCTCAGATATTATTTCATGTTAGACTTAGTGCAATTAGTTGTGTAAATATAAGTGTAATGTTCCCTTCAGTATTTGTTCACCTTTATTAAAGAGGTAGACAGTGTCAGAAAAGTAGTAAGCTGTGGGCAGCTGCATTGTACCCAATATTTTGAACAAGATCCTACAAAAGACTGTTTTTCTTGGTATAGATCCAGGAAGACACTGACGTGTGTTCTTGGCTGTCTGGCATGGAAACAACCTTAATGCAGCTATTTGAACTTTTCACATATTTACCATTTTACACGTACCCATCTGCTTTGCTGGATTAGGTCTGTTTACACAGGAAGCCAAACTACCTATTTACCTTGAACCAGCTGCCTGACTAAGGGAATACTAAGGCACCAGACCTGTATAATAAAAATTTGATGAAAAAGATCTAATTCTCAGGTACTATGCTAGATACACACCCCAGGAGCTGGGACCAGCCCCAGGAGAGAATATAAAGTATCACTCTTCTGATCTTGTACCATTTTAAAATGAGTAATCATTTATTCCTGATATGTGTATTCTGCCTCCCTGCTAAATTGTTATAATCAGTTTCTCACTCTCTAATCCTTAATTTTCTTAATAAACTTTTGTGAGGAACTCTAACTTATCTTAATACCATCTTTTTCATCTGCACAATTAAGATTAAATTATCAGATTTAATCACATAATACTCCCATTAGGCAGATTTGGATATCATTAACAGGGATCCCAATCAAATCCAAAAACACTACCAAAATCAATAGAGTTAGGATTTTTTTAAGTGATAACAAACAAGGCCACAGGCAGCGCTGACTTGGTGGAAGAACTGTAGGCTCTGGCTGGTATTAGCTTTCCTGATGCCTTGAGCTTCTGACCATGTTCATCCCATTGCATTTTGATTGGCTGGCCATTTTGGGGTTTCTGCTGCAATTAACGAGGTTGTTAAATAGCGGGAGGTTAGGGGAAGCTGATGAATTTTGAGAATTTCAGACTTCAGAAAAATCTTTTTTCAAATTTAACTGACAGCTTGTTCTTCCAGGAAAAACCAGCAACAGTCAGGCTGAGACATGACCTGCACAACTCATTTACTTTGTGACCTCCTTGAGCTTCATCACTAAAATTACAGGAAGAGACTTTTCATAAAATTCTGCTGCTCATACCAAATTGTTTTAAAGGCACAGAAATCATGCTGAGAGAAATCCACTCTCAGGTCTGTAAGTATAATGAGAAATTCAAACCAGGAAAAAGTTTCTAATCTTAGTTGTAAGATCTATGGGCTGACTTTTTTCCCCCTTTATTTCCTCCTAGAAGACACAACAATGGTGAAAATAATTTTTCAAGCATCTTCAAAGGACTGAGTTTGTTAACTTCTTAATCTCTCATGTGTAACTGAAGAATGAACTGCGTTCTCTGTATCAAGCTTTTGCATCTTAAAGAACAGCATATAGATTTTTTTAAAGGAGTTTTATAAAGACCAAGTCTAGAATTATTTATCATGTTTTAATTTCCCCTTTTAAAATAACATCAGTCATGACATCAGTACTGAACTGTTAAATGTAATGTAACATCTGATGTTTTCACCTTTTATCATGACAGTATGGTCCACCAGTGCGTTAATCAAAAATTAAAACAAAGCAATCCCAGAGACTCATAGTAGCATTTTATACATGCAGAGATTCCTGCAGAGATTAGGAGAGCAAAACACAAAATAAGATTTCTACTGGGCAAGTCTGAATTTTTATTACATTTTACCATTTCTGTACATTTTAGGGCAATTACAGTGAGAAATACAATGCACAAAGCCTCGTGTATCTGGTGAGGACACCCTCACTAAGTTTGAGGAATTCTGTGCACAGAATGCATGTTCCATGTCCTTGAAGTGCCAAATCTAATCTAAGGCCTATATTTTGTTCAACTTCTAGTTAGCTTTGACGTATCACCGCAGACCAGCAGGTCTCACTAAAACACAAAACACCACAAATTATGTTCTTAGCAATTCTCCTTCCTGAAACAGAAGATCCCAGAGTGAGATGAGCTTTTTATCCTAAATTCATACACACTCTTATAGTGCTATAATCTGTGGTTAAAGGTTTAATCTATGTATTTTATCTTTGCTTTCATACAACTTGCCCACTAAGAGCAAAACCCTTATCTCTCAGATAGACAGATTAAGAAATGGACCAAAGGGTGGCTCAGCTCTGCAATTATATCACCACATCAATACCAAGAGGAAAATGAATTGGCTTCAATAAAATAAAAATGAATTTTTAGTTAATCATCTCACGAACTCTATGATTCTTAAGTATTTTCTTTGAATTTTCCTATCCTTGAAGATCTCACTTTTGCCTAGACCTAAAAGAAGGCTTTTATGTATATTATTTCCAACATCGGCAAGTTGTGAGCTACTGGAAACATCTCCCGTTACATTCTCATGAAATTTCCATCTCAGTTTCCAATCCAAATAATTTCAGACAAGTTCAGATACATTAGCTTAGACATGCTAAGGCATATGCACAGGTTTTTTTAAGCTTCAGATTGGAAGGACTGAGACCTCCTTAAAACACAAATTAAAAATTTGATAAAACTGTCACAATTCATCTTCCTGAAACAAGCACTTTCTCTTCTGCTCAGTAAAATGCCAGCTTTTTATGACATGCTGTTCAAAAGTCAAGATCCTTTCCAGCACTCACAGACATCAGGTATTCCAACATATTCATTAAGCACATGAAGAGTGTAGAAATATTATTTGTCAGCATTGTCCACCCCTTCCTCAAGCAAACTCTACAGATTGATTGTCCATATGGTTTGCCTGTACAGCTGCATCCCCCTGTTCATTCCTGTCAACATGGATTTCTTAACTGATTGTAACAGAAGTAATACCAAGTCTTAGTTTGAGGTGTAGGTACATGATATACATTTAGTGTATGAAGCACGTTTGGCGTGGGAGTGTATGCACAAAGATTCCTCATCCCTACACCCTCAAGATATGTTACATATAGTGTTGTAAAGTGATTTGGACTGAGAGCGCAAAAAGAAAAAGGAAAGTAGCATTGCTTGAACTTTTCAATATTTACATCAAACCAAAATGGGCTATGATATGCAAAGGGAAATTATATGTCTGTGCATGTGCCAAAAAGCCTTTGAAGTGTTTCTACCAAACTCTTGTGAAGGAGATCGATACCAAGCAGCAAGGAGAGAGTTTTCAGTTCTACTAATACTTTAAGATGAGAATCCATCTGGAGGAAAAGCATGCCTAAACTTCTATTCTCTTTATGTAGCCCTCCTCTCCTGCTGTATAGGGCTTAGGTGCCAGCTGCCCCTACTCCAAACCAGCAGACATAGTCCAAACCTAGAAAATCTCATCCATTCCTGCCTGCTCTGGATTCCTGGGAATTTATATTCTGAAAGTCAGACTTTCCAGTATTGCTGAATACATATCCTTACAGGAAGAACACTTCAGGGTTTGGGGATTCCAGTTAAGAGCTTACTTTATAAAAAAATTTTTCTTCCAGCCCCTGGTGTAAATTTCCCACGTTTTATAAACTGCAAGAAGCCAAAGTGGCAGCGGGCTTTCATGTTTGTATATGGCTAGGAAATCTAGTTTGTGAGACCCCAGTGTTCTTTTGCTATTTCTGCTTACCATTGCTGTTTAATGAGCAAAACAAAAACCCACCCAGCCATCTGGCAGAACTTTCCTGTTTCTTCCAGATTACCACATTTTGTTTCTCTTTCCTGCCTGTTTTTTCCTGAAAGTCACAGGGCCTTGCTAAACTTTAATCTTTTGCAAGTCTCTGTTTCTAAACAGTCTGGTGGCATTTTTCCTTTTTCCCATCCTCCCATGGAACAGTCCACGCACACACATCTCGCTCCTGCTGCAGCCTTCATCCTCCCTGCTTCTGTGTGACTTACCACCATTCCCATCACAGACTTTTTAACAAAACTTATTACATTTATTTAACATCTTCCTTACAAAGAAAGGCTGTGAGCAGACTGGCTGGGAATTTGGCTGTCAAGACTTTCCACCCCAAACACACACACAAATGGAAATCATAGCTCTGAAAATTCCAGTCCCTGGGATTTAGGATAAGCCAAACAGAACAAAACATTTTGCTTCAGTTTTCAGAAAGGAAAATTGAAAAAAAAATTTGTGATCTTTCTGAAGTTGAAACATTTCTGTTTTTCCAGCCAAAGTGAACTGTTTTGTCTGGCATCAGTTCAGTGCTGGTCTCTGCTTGTGGAGTTACAGCTCCTCCCAGGAGCAGCAGGCTGGTTGTCTGTGACACATATTCCTTGTCTTAGGTAGGGCTTCCTGTTTGGACTATTGCTTCTAAGATAAACAGCACTGTCCCATCTGCCTTCTGCACTACTTCAAATATTAGAATTATAAAATTATTTAATCAGCTTTTAGAGATATTCAGTCCAGCAAAACACTGAAAACCACTCTTATCACAGGAGGTCAAAAGGCAGCTCTAGAAACTAGGAAAAGCTGTGGAGAGACCTGTTTTTAGACTGTTATACCAGCACAGCATTTTCCTTAAAAATAGTTAGAAAGGACATAGATACTTTTTGCAAGGGTAAAAAGTCTTTACAATAAAAAATTTGGTATAAATCTCCTGTCTGAGGAACAGTCTTTGAATGCTTTCTTGGCCATTTAGTTGGTCTTGCCCGCTCACAAAACAAGCTCTGAATAAACAGGGATCAAAGAGTTGTTTAATGGCGTTGTTACTGTTATTTACTAGGAGGACTCTTTAAGTTCTGAGTTACACAAATATCTGTTTATCTTTTAATGTTGACTGTCACAATTTTACTGTTATTCATTGTGCAAGTGAATATAGATGAGTCCGTGGAGAAATGAAGCAAGTATTTTTCCACAGAAGTACCCCTTTTAAATATATGCCTTTCCACAAGCTTTACAAAAAAATCTTCCATTTTAGGATAACTTTAACTCAACACGGTGCCCGGAACACCCCTGCCCACCCCCTACTCCATATATTTGGGTCAAGATGTCCCCAAATACCTGAACCCCCTCAAAAGAAATTCCATAAGCCAAGGACTCCCATGCCATCCACCTCAATATGAATGGAAGGACGAGTCTTATGGAGTCCTGGACATGTTGGTCCTTTCCAATGTAGCAGCTGTAGATAAACATAAAGATATTTAAAGCTAAATCAGGACTGAAATCCTTCCTCAGAGTCTACCAACAGAGAAGCTGTGGCAGCCTTCAGCATGTAGAAACAGAGGGCATGAGCTGGTTGCCCAGCTGATACAACTCTGCTGAGCCTGCTGAGAGCAAGTGCCCTAGAGAATTTCATGGTGGGACATTGCTTCATACTATTCCATTCAATGATTCAGGGTAAGGTTTGTATATTACAGTAGAAACACTTTGGAAAATGTATATAAGTAAATTATTCATAAAGATATCATCAGGCTGGTGTGTTCACCACTACTCTGGAGATAATCGCAATGTGCCTAATTGCAAATGAATAATAACAAGAAAAATAATGTTTTCCTGAAGAATATTTATTCAGTAGCGTACTCAGAGGTCTACCTGACCTCCTTTGAATGGAGGTAGCCCTAGCTGGGTAGTATACAATATTTTGGTATGTCTTGTATGAACCATTCCTTTTACAGAGATGCTTTTTCCAGAAAGTCTGAGCAGCCAGTCTGACTCCGTGTTTGAAAGCAGCATCAAATACAGGGTCTGCAAGGTAAGTAATCACTAGCCAATGAGCATCAGACAAAAATATCAACCAGATGTACTGAGGACCACCTTTCCAGAAAGCAACGTGTCATCCTCTCCTGTAGTCAATCACAAACAATTAGACAACAGAAGTACAGTATCATGCCACTTCTGTTCAAATGTATGTTCTTTTAAATCACAGGGTAAACTTTTGCTTCTCTTTCAAATACCTAAGACCAGGAATAGATGTTAGCTTGAGGAACTGTGTGTGCAGGAAGAATCAGGCATGCTCCCTACCACTTTGCATAGCACCTTTCATACAAAAGGACAGATACACTGAGTATTGGCAATTGCCAGTTACATATAAACTGTATACAAGATAGTTTGTATTGGAAGGGTTGGGATTTCCCACTGTGTAGATGAGATGAGTCATATTCCCAGGGCTAAGCAAGATCCTTCCACCTCAGTCACTGAGTGGTACATGGAAGTGGAAGGAGCTGGGTGACCCCTCACTGTTTTTTGCTCTACTTTCTTGAGACTTTCTAATTTCCATTCCTACTACCACGGGGAGATTGCTCTGATCTCATGCAGGCCATGAAAAAGGAGGATTGGGTACTCTTTACTTCTACCTGTTGTATCATGTATCTACTTAAGGCTCTGTTAAAGAACAGAGCAAAGGTAGGAGTGAGGTACGTCATCAAGAGACATTGACATTTATGATCAACACTGAAAAGTATGCCAGATGTGAATTTGATTTGGAGTCTGTTTAAACCTCACCATGTCTCTGTCTTAATGTACAACTAGCATGGAGAAACTGTTGTGATTTCACATCCTGGTTCTATTCCACTCCCTCACAAAAATTCCTTTTCAATCGAACACTTCAGAGTGATATTTAAGGTGTACATGTACATAGTGTTTATGCAGATGGCAAAAGCATTTGTGAGAACTTTAAAAATAACAATTCCCAAATGTCTTCTGGGTTAAGAGGAATTAGGCAGTCAGGAACTTTAAAAAATATCCCTCTGCCTGCTTCTTTTTACATTTAAAGGTGTAAAAATGAGAAGCTGGGCAAAATATTTTCTGTTGATTTTTCAGGAGTCGTGTAAGAACCTGGATGACTGAACAGTCACAGACACACACTTACTGGCTAGGGCAATCACCCACTTAGTGGAAAACCTGGATTCAGCTTTCACAGCCTATTGAAGTTGTTTGAGCCTTCATCTTCCACCTTCCAAGAGGGTATCTTGTCTGATAAGCTGTGGCGTATGTTATTGTCTTGTACAATATGTACATGTCAGTGTGAGAAAGAATGATCCTCTCTCTTAGCTTGATGAGTATGCTCATTGCATAGGTAAAAACTGAGTTTAGAGTGTTTCTCTTTTTCAAGTGGGGGAAGAAAATGAACCTCAGCAAGGCAGAATGAGAGAGGGGCTATTTCCCCTAGATGCCCCATGACCTCTCTCAGGAAACACAGGCTCAAAGCCTGCAGAAAAAAGGGGGGGAGTGAATCAAGGAGCCTTGCACCAATTGTGAGTAATTTCTTAGTGTGAAAGGGCAATGACAACTACCTGATTCAAGTCCTTTACTGCCTCCCTTACATGAATACAAAAATACAATAGACACTTCATTTCAGGGGAAATTGGGGGCTTTGTTCAACACAAAAGGAAAGTGTAACATTTTGTCCTTGTGAGAAAAAACTGAAAAGTTTTCTATTTGATTTAATCATACCCAATTGTGTTTGGTGGGATTTTATTGTTTGGCAGCTGAACTAAGAAATGAATTATTGTTCCATGTAATATATAGTACAGTACACTGCTGCACCATTCTAAATATCTTTTAAGTTATGGCCCTTAGTTCCTAAGGTAGATTTCCAGAAACAAGAGGTTGTATTTTCCTTTCTAAGTCAATAAAATCCCAAGGGAAAAAAGAATGTTTCATGTGACAGAAATTCCCAGACTGAAACCTCTAGTCCTGTCCATTAATTTATCAGCCAAGCAGAATTTATAAGGTATCTAAATTGGATATGAGATGTGTATCTTAATGGTCTGTCCCCCCTGTAAGCGAATGAATAAATAAATAAATCATACTACTGTTGTGGACAAAATGCAAAGTTACTTGGATCTTTCTATTCGAGCTTTAAACACTCGCAAATTATTATGTGAACAAAATGAAAAGTAGAATGATAGAAAATGTGTCATATGCCCGTGATGCAGTGTGCAAGAAAAAATCCATTTATTTATAAGATGGAAAGTAATAAAGATCATTACAAGGATAAAACACTTTCACTAACAAAACACAGATTTTAGAACACCCCATATGGATGTGGCTTAAGATATAGAGACTACTACTCAGCGGGTATAGAATGCTGATCACACATTGAAACAGCAGTGAACTGATTATGGCCATGAGGCTTTCAGGCCCAAAACAACTTCATATATTAAGACTTTCATGAAAATAATTGATGAATGAATGTTAAAATTGAAACCCTAGGTTTACAATCATGTGCATGATGACCTAACCAAAAGAAATGATTGCAGAGATCTGCAGCAGGAAACCATTTCACACGTACATCCCTGTAACTCATAAAAATAAAAATATCACCTACTTTTACACAAGAGTTGTTATTCCAAAATACTTATAATCTTTAATACTATAACTGATCAAATGTAAACATATTTCTATAACTAGAATGCTTGGAACCTGCTCAAAAGACCTCCAACCTCTGCTTATGAAAACTGGACATGCTTGATTGCTCCACACCGACACAGAGCATGTTCAATTAATGCTTACATTATAAGGATTGTGCTAACAACACAAATGGAAATTAAACCTTTTCACTACCCATCTGCATCTGAACATTCATAAATTGAAATAAGTGTAGAAGAGCTGCACTCAATCAATTTCAGATCAAGTCCCTGACCTGATTATGTTATGCATGTCAATATACATTCTCTTAATTAAATGTGGTTCAGTGAACGCTAGTGGTAAGGAAAAGGGAGACTATCGTCCACTTATTGCTATCCAAGATATTACCAGGAAAACAATAGAAAGAAAATTAATGGGCATCAACTAAAGACAAAGCTGTTGTGTTATCATAATTGTCTCCTATGCTGAGAACCCAAGCAGGTAACAGAAAGTGTCACTAGTTTTCCCTTGATGACCAACTGTGGAGATTAACAACTACACAAAAAGGCATAGCATCTCTGTGGAAAACCAAATGCTACACTTAACTGAGTATCACCAATCATCTGCTGTTGCGGACAACAGGGAGGCACCTGCTGGAAAACTGCAATTTAAGAATGAAAGACTAGCGTTAAGCCCAAGGCTTCTTACCACCCTCAGCGCATTTCACATTAGCCTGATGTGGTTTCTGCAAAACACAGCAGGCTTTGTGTTTTGGTTTGGTTTTATTTTTTCACTTTCTGTCTTCTCAATTCTCTCCAGTTTCCTGTCCCTTTTCTACCTCTTCCCTAAGCAGCCTGCCACAGTGACACCCGCTGAAGCCATCGCACACCAATTGTTGCCACACACACACGCAAATGGTTCCACAGGGGGATACTTTCATCAGTATGATTTGGTAACAGAGGGTCCCACACAAAGTCCAAGTTTGCAAGGCTGCAAAGAGCTGATAATGATGTCTGAGGGTATTAATTAAGTTTCTGGCAAAAATAGCTTTTTACTCAGGGTAATGCAGATCCTTGGAGGAAAAGAGGTGACGGACTAGAAGTCACTGAGCACTGGCATAGAGACGAATTCAGGAGGGGAAAGAAATATCTACAGTTGGCTTGAGTTATTTCTATGGTATCTTTCTCTTCCCTCTCAGAGTCAGGCTATGGATTACACAGCACTTATGATTCAGAAGGAATAAAACATCCTCTGGTGTGCTAATGAGCATGTGTTGCATTGCACAGATGGGAGTTAGATGATCCCAAATATCTATTCCCACCATAGCTGGATGCACGTGGTAGACAGTGTCTCATTTTAGCTCATTGTGACGAGTTAATTGATTCTGGACCTGGGAATAACATTTAGAAAAAGACCATTTAAGTTCACCTTCATGCACAAAAGCAAATCAAAACAAACAAATCAAACATGTTGAAACAAGCTATTTGGAGCAGACTACACTGGAACACAAATCTGACTCCAGCATGGTGTGGTAACTGCAGTCAGGCTTGTAGAGATACGTATGATGATGGCTCTCCATCTTGCCTTCCAGAAACCCTGCCAAATCCTACTAATAGTCTCTGTTCCCTCTCCCACTGGGCTCCTTCAATATAACAGCCCTGAAGTCCTAGGAGATTAAAGAGGTTTCAATTGCATCTATTGAAATGTATACATTTTTGTCTTATTTGGCTTTTTTTTTCCCCCCATTTGTTAACTGTGTTCAGTCAGACTACAATTACTTATTGCTTATTTGCACAATAATTTCTGAAAACACTTATAAGATGAGATTTTTCACACATATACAGTATGATCTTCAGCAAATAGCAAGAAAATTCAATGCTATTTGCTTCTGAATGAAACTCAGAAGGATGGTCCCAGTCCCAAATGGAAACAGCTGCAAAAAACAGTATGTGGCCAATAAAAAACAAGGCATTAGAAAGTAAATGAGTAAAGCTTAGGGTGTAGCTATTTTTAATACAGAATTACTTGAAGTGAAAGAACAAACAAATAAATGGGAAATATAAAAAATGCACTAAACTACCATGGGAAAACTCTTTTGTCTTTTGGTGTTTAACTATGATATTTTTTACTTCCATTGTAGGACCATTTAGGGACCAATCAATGGAGGAGAAGGAAGTAAGTTTCTATTTTAATCAGTACATGGTTCTCTAAGTAAACACCTTTACTGAAATATGTCAAGACAGCAAAATGGCAGACATCTGGAAAACTCAGTTTTGGTTAATTTGATTAAAATAGATGGAAAAAACTTCGGGCCTTCAACCTTATTCTTTAAAGCAGAGGAACATGAGGGAATGCTTGTGTATCACACCAGTAACATCCATATCTTTACCCTGGCCCTTTCCCTGCACTGAGGAAAATATTAATAAAAATTATCTAAACCATCACCAGTATCTCCTTTATACAGGAAAGGCACACACAACTGGGGATTTTACAATGACCTCTTTTTACAGCAGCCCAACTCTTTATTTTCCTTTTCTTTCTAGGTTTCACTGAGTGGAAGGTTAGAGAGGGACAGAAATGTCCTAGAGAAGACATTCAAGGTAATTATGTTATTTACCAACTCTGCTGAGTCTATGTGTTCTCACATTTCAGTTTGTCTAAGTGAAGGTGGAGCAGAAAAGCATCTATGCAGATACCAGCTGCATTATCCTATCAGTAGCTTTTGGTCTTGCCAGGGAGAGAATCATCATCAAATCCTAAACACAGACTTCAGTCAGGACAAGCTAGGAAAAGCAATGTATTCAGTCTTTGGTACTCGAATAAGCAATTGACACAGATAACTTGTCTCTAGTTTCTCAGTCAGGCTACGAAATCATGTTTAACATTGTGTTAGTTCTTGTGACTTCAGCTGTGAGCCATCTACATTTCCCACCACATTCATCGTGCTGAATCCCAAGCAATTATTTCTCAATCTTCTAATATGACCTACTTTTCCACATAAGATAAACCTCTTGCAAAGCAGTTGATTAAGGGTGATAAGATACTTTGGCCTTTGCTGATGTTGCCAAACAGGTTGCTAATTAAGACTATTTCTGGGTATAGAGTTTTCTTATTTTCTTTGTTCGTTCTTTCTTTCATTCAGTGTAAACATTTAGCTACATAAAACTCAGACTAAATGCAAACAATCTTAATCCAATGCTAACATAGATGCCCTCTTCCCCATCAGCTTTTCAGGGGCTCTGAATGGCAGGCAAGTTCCTAGAATTTTAATAGCTGCCACAGTGGGGTCTCTTCCAAAAAACGTCACCCACCTTCCTCTGAGAGTTCTGCAGTCACAGCACTATAAGTAAAATCAGTGACTACTCTGATAATTGTAAAGCTGTCAGGCTAGCACAAGAAGGGTCCTTTTTTTCCTATTTTTAAAATCAGGAAACCATGCTTTTTCTGTTGACCTTCCCAGATTAATCCAAATTTCCCCCTTGCAAGAACACCTGGAGGAAATTAAATGCAATGAAACAAATCTTTCTAAATGGTTTGAATTGATGCTTCCATAAAATTCCTAGTTCATTTATGTTCCTGTATTTCCCCCCATCTTTCCACTCTCTCACCTTTTCAGGGACAATAAAAGATATTACTCACATCTATCAAATGGGACAAGAACTAAGGAAGTAGAACAAGTCCATCCAGTCTGGCCTATGCAGGTGAAGCAAAAAACCCAAACAAAACAGTGCATGTGACTTATGTAAACTTGTACTTTTATGTTGGATTGTAAAGCCTGAGGCTGACTCTGTGAAACACAATTACATAAAGGTCTTTCCATCTTTTCACACAAACACTTCAGCCTTGGTCAAATCATTTTTCTCTTCCACCATGATTTTTCTCTCCCAGCTCATCACATGTACCAGCAAGCTTGCTAAAGACTTCCCATTGCTTCTGCCTCCCCTTCATCCTTCTGTCTCAGAACCCAAGAAATTTTGTTTCTGGTGATGAATCTGCAAGTCTCAGAGTTCATGTTGAAAGGACAGCTTTCTTGGTTCCCTCTTGATACTATCTCCTTCTTTTGCATCATTATCAAAGATAAGGTTAATCAGTTCAGTCTGAAGCTTCCACATGCAAGACCTAGACCATGATTAAGTCTGCATTCAGTGATGTGGCCTTACAGTTTTCATCCTGCAGGTCTGACGGCAGCAGGCTAATTGTTTGCCTGTGGATATGTGGTGGTACATATGCTTGTGCTTACATGAAAAATTTCAGTCATAGATTTCCAAGAATGAGTTGGAGGAAAGCGAAATATTCAGCATTATTTAAAGGTTCCTACAGTCTTTTTTTCTGAAACATACTGGTACCCCACAGTTTTAAGTAGAGAATTTTCCATTTGGGAGAAAGGTAACAAAGTTTAGGCAGGATAGCACTGGACAGCTTTCCTTGATGATGTCAAAACTAGTTTTTCATTGAAGAAGGCCAATTGGCATTTTTCAAAAATGAAAATTTAATTTCAGATTTTTTTCTGCTAAGATTTTTGTCAGTTTTAAATAAGTGTCTTTTTTCAATTCAATAATGCAGTATTTTTAAACCACTTCTTTCATTTAGGATGATACATCAGTATCTGTAGAACCAAATATGCATTATAAAAATGCAATACATGTTTTTTCAAATAATTTTAAAATCTTTTTTGTTTTCATTTAGATTTTTTAAACTTTTTTCTTTTTCCATATTCAAATTATTAATAATTTTACCAAAATACCACCATGATTTAAAAATAGTGGAATTTACATACATTTTAAATGTGTTAAAATCATTAAGTCATGCTACTTAGAACAAATGGAAATATTTTCTCTTTTCTGCAACAAAATTTAGTGGGTTTTATGTCTTATGAAACAATTTGATAGTTTGATACAAAGTGATATAAATTCAATATACTGCCACACACAAAAAAAGTGTTAACTAGAGGAATATTTTATCTAGAGTTTCAAAACATTCACATATATACTTCAAGCCTACGTCTTAGACCATCAAAAATGTCTGTTTACTTCTATTTTAACTTTGAGTTTAACCATCTCTATCAAAAATATTCATTAAGAAGCTCTAGGCTAACATGCTTCCAGTGAAAGTCACTTCCTACCCTTTATTGGCCAGAAAGGTCTAGTTAACCAGTAAGCATGGAACTTGATTTTTTAAATGCATTAGCAGTCTCTCTTTTGTTGCTTCTGCTTTTGGCCTCAACACTGTCACATCAGCATGAGTTTTATAATCTTAGAAAGAGATTTTCTGTATCCCCTTATGAAATTAGACACCCACTGAAGCACAGTGATTCTGCCCCAGAGTTTTCTACCCAAGTTCTGCTAACATTCACATTTTAATCATGTGATTTTGTAGGCTTATGGGTCTAATATAAGGACAGGACTCAGTAATGAGAGGTCAGCAGCCATAGATAAGATAATATGATCTGGTGATGGGAAACTGATGACCGCATTTTTAAAACTTTATAGATTGAGATTTAAGATTTTATAGATTGAGAGTCTTTTGGAGGGAAATGTCAGTATCACTATTACATGGTCAGTAAATAACAAATATGACAAAACCATATAATCCTGTAATCCTTTGAATATCAGGGTCCAGACCTGCTCTTTTCAAAGCCAGAAAGGACTTAGGTTCAACTTCCAAAGACTTTAAAGAAGTTTTATCTCAAGAAAGGGGAATATCTTATGCAACAACTTGTCACCATTTGAACAAAAAACTCATAAGATTTCAATACACTTAAACCTGAACTGAATTTAAATCTAAAATTTACCACTACCTATTCTGCCCCCTTCCTGAAAATAAGCAGTTGAAAAATCTTTTTTGATTTTGTAACACAAGCTGAATTGGAGGCTGACAGAAATATACTGGGGTTTAGATAGTGGCACTGGAAAAAGAAAAGATTTTGAAAGAGAGAATTTGGCCAAACACCAGGTACATAACTTAAAAATTCTGAAACCATTCTTCACTTGGGGTGCTTCAACTGAAAGGAGATTTTTGTGAATGATACATCACTACATAATTATCAAAATGTAGGGTAGGAGCAAGCACACATGCAGAGAATACATGGATAAAATTTGAGACACTATTCATAATGAATGTGTAAAGTTTAGATTTAGAAAGTGCTTAGAAGCCTTTCCTTGCCATCCTGCAGAAACACTTTTGTCACACCATGATTTCTTTAATAAGCCTGTCTGAAGTATGTGGTACATCTTGGTGGGAAAAATCTAAGGGTTCTCCCAGTAAGAACCCTTCATCATGCTCCAAGAACCTCCCAGCTCAGTCTTTTAGAAGATGCTACACATTTAGGGGCTTTTTTTTTTTTTTTCCCCAGGACCAGTTTATTATCATTAATTAATAATTTTCTGCATATTGGGATTGCAATACCATGTTTATTGTATCAAGTAAGTATCAGCACATAATAGAGTGGAGCTTGGACAAATTGTAAGGTAATAGAAGAGAACAGGCCGTAGTGAAACCCTCAGCTCCAATGCTTGAACAAATAAACAGAGCAAATAAAAAGTGGTTTTCTTGCTCCTCTGTGCACTCAGTGGAAAGAAACTATCAAACTTTTGCACCCCACTGCTTCAAGATGCATTAAAAATCTTGCCCAGGTGAGAGCAAAGCTTATCAACCACCATGGCTACCTTGGCTCAATTTAAGGGGAAAGAAATCTATTTTTGTAAAAGCTGCCAGTGAAAAACTTTCACCTAAACATACATTCATGCTCGAGAGTGGTCCTGTATTTCATGCTTAATGGGCCAAACTTAGAAAGTCCTGATGCTGATAGCCAGCATTGATCCATGATTTGTGTTGACAAAAGACACATTTGTGTGGCACTATTTTTCTACTAACTTAAGAATGCAACTTAATTTAGAGCATCTTCCAAACAGTTTTGGTTTTCTCTGTTCAGCAGCTGTGGGGTGTGAGTACACGATACTTGTTGTATCAGATCAGATCAATGAAGCCACTTCCCTAGGCCACTGTGGGAGATTTTTGAAAGTCTCCCCGTGCTTGAAAACAAAGTATCCATGGTAGGCATGGAGATGAAAGTGGGGGCAGTCAGGACTGAATTCCCTCTCTGTAGTAATCAGTTTACCCTGAAGTGGGAAGTTTCCGTATTGCTACTGCAGCACTTGGTACCTACCAGGGTTATTGCAAAAGCCTCGCACAGTTCCTCATATGATAACTGTAACTACACGATGGCTGCATCTCTCATCAGTTAGAAGCAACAGGCTTGCAATGGTCATGCATTAATATTTGAGGAAAAGCTGTAAGTGAAGAGAAATGAAGGGATGGAGGGAGAATATGACCTTTAAAAGATTAAAGAGAGTATCACATTGTCTCTTTCAGCATGTGCTGAGACAAAACCTGTTCCTTTTCAGATGTTTCTCTTTCCTTCTTTTGTAGTAAAACACTGAAGCTGAGCACTTATGAGTTATACTTGGTGCAAAACCAGGATATTAATTCTGAACGATAAACTTTAATGTGAAACCCTGCCTAGAAGCACTGTAAATACTTATACATTCTCATCTAACCTTTTCCTACAAACCTTTGGTAACAGCAGGGAGTGATTACTATGATTTTAGCCTAATGCCAATCTAAATGTTTTCCTGATAAGAGTGCGACACAAAGAACTTTTTTCCCAGATTTTAGCTTTTATTATGAGGCTAAAAGAGTGAGCCAAATGTGAGGGGCACACCAGTAAAATGCTCTTCTTGAGACTATAATCAGAAGTTAATCTTGTATTCATATCCATTCATGTTGCCATCTAACTCAGAAAAAAGGGGTAGGGGACCTCTCTTGCACCATGTATTTATTTTAGTTCAATCTTTCTCTGGAAATAAGATTTTAAAAATCTTCTGTCTAATTGATTTTGCTAATAATATGACCATGATAAGGCGTTCGGTCCTATCAGATGTGTTTCATTGATTGACATTTTAAATGAGATGTGACAAATTTACAATGATCCCATGGTACTTGCCAACTGCTAGAGAAAGAACTTCATTTACAATTAAATCAGTCTACTTCTAGTGTTCAGGAAGATAGGATGCACTGGGTGTCACTGCCTGTGAACAAGCATGTTTCACACTCCCATTATCATTAAACCACTCCTAAGCTGGGCTTGGAGTTGTTATTGGCATTTCCCAGCACAGCGACCTCAAAACCACACACCATCAGATGCCCCTAGAGCATTAAAGTGGACCATAACCTCAACACACAATGATAAGAGTTCATGTTCAGGGATTACTCAATCATATTAAAAAAAAATCTATTATTCTTCTAATTTTGCATTCTCATTTTCACACTTTTATGCACTTCCTTATTTGATTTCTAACTGTCAATACTTTTTTTTTATTAAATTTATTTATTTTTACTGCCTGCCTCTATTCTTTCTTCCTTCTCATACTCAAAATACAATAACCCTGCACCAAGTCCCATGCAGACAAACAGCCACTTTCCCTAGCGACACAAATACCACTGCCTAGCAGACTCTTGCTGGAGGCAGAAAATGTTGCTTGAAAGAACTCTTCCTTGTCACCAGCTGCATGGAGGACAACATCCTAAGGGGCTACTTCTTGTAAGAACTGTCTCCACAATCTGTATTCTGCTTACCTTTTCTTTCACTGTCCACCAAAATACCTACTCCTAATCTATACCTAGTGTCTATTTCTAGTGCCCATTTATTAAACCTCCTCTGCCACAACTTCAGACCATTTCCTCTGGTCCTGTCATTATTCACTTGGGAGAGGAGGCCAACACCCACCTCTCTACAACCTCCTTTCAGGTAGTTGTAGGGGGTGATAGGGTAGGGTAGTTGTACGGGTTACACAGATCCCCAGGCATCTGCAAAAGCACTTCCCCTAACTTACTATCTCTCTTTTTGCTTAAATACTTAGGCATTGTGCTTAAGTTGTAAAGTTCTCTGGGACAGGAAGTAGGATTGTCTTCTCTGTAGTGCTCCTAAGTAACATAATAAGGCAGACAGTAATTTAATTAACTATGACTATGTGTGTAAAAATATCAAAAGGCAGATCGAGGCAGATATAAGTTGCACACTTCCTTACTCATCTGATCATATTTTACCATCACACTGGCCTAAATCCATATTCTAACTCCAAGTCTATTTAAAATCAAAAAGTGTTATTTTGAGATGTTGAATGTCCAAATTTTGGACCCAAGGAATAATTAGGGAGCCTTCCATACTTGCCAGGTCAGATAGTCCTCTGTATCACGCCTTAGATGATCTTACTTTTATTTATTTAAATATACCTGGCCAGCTCAGTCCTCCCCTTTGAGTAGTTAAGAGGGATTAATTGAAATTTGCATCCATGGGAAATGCAGATTACAGAGACTTGTGAGGTCTAAATACTGAAGCTGCTTGATGTACTGTTATATTATTACTTCCATGGCATTAGCAGTTAGCATGATGGACACTAAAGAAGAAATCCTATACTTAAGAAATCCTATACTAAGTTGTATAGATAGCAGGGATGTACACACCAGGCGGACTGACATTAGAATGCTTTGCACAGACCCTATAAGCAAGCACAGAAAATAACAGATGAGTTCATTTTCAGGAGTAAAAATCATATAAAAGCGAAGAAAAACTCCAAGCCTTTACCTTCACACACCTAATCAGACATTTGACATTAAAATTTTACAGCATTTCCCTTTTATTGGGATTATTGGGAGTGGCTAAACAACTGTGTTTGCTAGAAAGAATGGAAAAATAATGAAGACGGTAGCCAATTTTTTATATATTATACACAGAAACATCTCCTACATATAATCTTAGATATGCTGTTTTGGACCTCCAAAGGAGAAACAACTTTAAAAAAGCATCAACATTGAAAAAAGAATATATCACTGCACTTATCACCACAGCAGGAAGTGGAGACCAGAGGCAGCAATACCAACAGTAAGCACGTGTATAATGGCTCAGCAGAAGCATCCTCCTACGTCTGGTAGCTCTCCATACACAGAGCTATTCAGTGCCCTTTGAACATATAGACAGTGTTTTCCAAACTAATTATGATGCTGGCATATGGTATGTTTACCAAGAAAGAAAAGACAGGCTTTTTAAAAGCACTGTCATGACCGTTATGGCAGAGAAAAAAGTTGGCCACTATTACAGGGCCTGAGCCAACATTTATTTAAATCTATGCAGACTTTCACTGACTACACAGTGGACTTTGGATCTGGTCCACAGTAAATGGAGAATCTTGCTGAGATTCCTGGCCTCATAAAGAGCCAGACACCACTACAGCACCGCCAACACCTAGCTAAACAGTAATTGTTCTTATGAAAAAGACTATAAGGCATAATAGAGGGGATAGCAAAAGGTTCCCTTGGAGTTCAAGAGGCTTCTGAAAATGAATGGTATGAGTCTTACAGAATTTTAATGAACCTGTGTTATTCAATAAAGAACTGTAGCTGTGCTGTAAAATTCTATCGATCAAAATTACCAAATATGACTTATGAGCATTCTCTAGTAAATGCTATGATAGTTTTCCACAAAAATATAACAATATAAGACAATACGCGATGTCTTGTTAAATCTTGTCTAAGCAGTCCTGAGAGAAATTTCTGGTTACTGTGTGGTGCTTGCAGTCCTAGTAGGGGTTCGGTTTAGAGTCATCCTTAAAGAAGTGTCTGCAGGCTAGGTTGTAGTCTCCTGCGAGCCCCTCAGCTCAATCTCAAACAACAGCTCAACTCAGACTGGAAAGTTCTGCATAAGTGTGAGGCTGAGATTAGTCCGGGGTTTCCTCACCTCCAGCCTTCTCTCTCTTGGCAGTGTTTCTACCCATTCTGTAGGGAAACAAGTGAGCAGCAACCCCATGATTCCCTGTCTTGACTTCCTCCCTTTGTGCTCCCTCTCACACTCCTGAACTCTCTGTCAGCCCTAGACAAGGACAACTTTGTGGAAGCAGACAAGATGCCTGCAGAGCGATTGCACTGTTTTGAGCAGTGCAACAAAGCTCTGGAGGTATCTTAATGCCATGCTGGAGACGCAGTACAGATGATTCTGGTTAGGGAAGGTGATGAAGGTGAGACAGCTTGAGCACATTCAGGATAACACTGAGACCAACAATAAATATCACAGTGGACACAGTGAAAAATGAGACCATCAATGCATCTGAGGCTGGCATTGGGAAACATTTGCATTAGCAAGGTTCTTGTCTGGGTACAGACTTTTACATATATCCCAAAAGTGGATTACCAAACTGATGTAGCTCCTTTTTCCTCATTTTAACTA
Source organism: Limosa lapponica baueri (assembly GCA_002844005.1). Classification (NCBI taxonomy): domain Eukaryota; kingdom Metazoa; phylum Chordata; class Aves; order Charadriiformes; family Scolopacidae; genus Limosa; species Limosa lapponica. The sequence continues at coordinate 878,048 of KZ505717.1, forward strand.
CTACACAACAAACCCTCAGTTATAAAATATATACTCTACCAGGAACTTCCACTGCAACCCCAGTTTCCATTTACTCTTAAACTGTACGCCACGTGTTTCTTTTTCGCTCTTGCAGCTATTAAAATGATGCAAAGCCTTGCTTTCAGATAGGTGTGCAGCTCTTGCTCTAACCAGCAATATTTTTCTGAACAGCCTTAAGCTCTGTCATAAGCTTACACAACCAACTGTGAGAAAAAGCTACCGCAAAACAAAAGTATGATGGAAGCAAGTGACAAGGTACCTGGGACAGTGCAGGCAGTAAAAGCTGTGGAAGGGTGCTGGCACTGCCCTCATCCTGTGCTAGTAGAGCGGTGATCCAGCACAGACCTCATGTATTCCCTAGGGCTGCTAGTACACACAGGGTACTCACTACAGTCTCTCCTTCAAGTTTTGCTGTGCAGAGATGTTTTCTTCCTGAATCAAATTGAAGCCTAAGAATGTGTTGGATGAGGCGTCTATGAAATATGACTTACTGAGTACAAGTGCAAAGAATGAAACAAGTAGTTAAAAAAGAAAAAGCTTCTCTAAAATAAAATTTAAACAAACAAACCAACCAATCAACCCTCAAAGGGCTATGGAACAGCAAGAATTGTAAACATTCTTCTAAGCATTCATTTCTGAAGTTTCTTTTTTATTTACATCTGAAATTTATCCAAGTTTTTGACACAAAGTATACTACAACAGAATGTAGAACCATTAATTGAGAACTGAAGTGACAGAACGGTTTAGAAAAACATAAATTCAGCAGTGCAATGGCCAACAAATCTGACTGCACTGTGAAAGAAGCACCTAGTGCAGAGCTCCTTACATCATCCAAGCATCAAATGTTGCCAATAAAAGAGTTTAGGTTGCATGGAATATATAACCCGGAATGACTGCACGATAAAAATAAATGAGTGTTCAGAATTTTATATGGATTTCAAGAAAGCATTTGATTTTGTATCAGCACAACAGGAAAGACAGAGTGGTAAAAAGAGAGAGAAATATTATATTGACTTAAATGCTAAAAAGCGTATCAGTAGAAGATGGTGCAGTTAAATTGCGTACTCTGCTTATTGTATTGTATATTATGATCTCCAATGAACAAGCCAACACTAGTGTGCACAGAAGTTTTTTTCTTAGAAAAATAAACTCCTCTCATTCTGAGAAAATAAGTCCTCTCTTTTAGAAGTGATGTGTCACAAGTTGATTTAACTCCTAAGTGCCTCAAAACTTTTAACCTTCATCTTCACATGTCTCTGGAAATGATGCTAGCCACTTTTCATAGATCATTATGTGGGGTTTTTAAAGACTAATGAGTTCTTTTATTGCCTGTTTCCATGTAAGGAAACTGAAGGAGCCCAGGTCTCACTGACTACAAAGAGATCTAGGATCCCATCTGCATAACAAACTTTAAAAATCATTTTGGACATTTGGCATGACAGGGAACTAAATACAGATTTCCTGAACCCCAGGTTGGTACTTTAACCCCTGAACGACTTTTCTTCTATTACAAGATGGGCATTAAGCCAGCAGGCAAAAAAGCCGAGAACCAGGACACATTCTTAAGAAAGAGGTGAAAACCAAAAACTTCACTGCTAGTTAAGCTCTCACAAGAATAATCATATGGCGCATATCAGTTTAATTTAGCTTTCTTATTTCCAGAATGGGTATCACTTCACAGTAAGAGGCTTTGTGTTCCAGAACATAGTATTCACAGAAGCACATGAAACATATTCAGCTTTAATAATAATAACCAGAGACCAGGAGAGTCAGCACCCTAAAAGTAAACTCTGCTAGCAACGTATATAGATCTAAATGATCACACACCATCAGTTCTGTTCACATAGACTCACACAGCTCACCTTCCCTTCCCCATCTCCTAAAATCATTGCTTAATTAATTCTGATCATGCTTCATCATATTCATAGACAGCTCTGACAAGAATCAATAGCAAAGTTTTGTTCATTTAACTTAGCTGACTCTCTTAACTGATTTAAATTAATCATTTTGAATGAACATGCTTTATATAGCAGGTTAATTCTAAAAGCAAGTACCATCCATATTTGTGGGGAACAAGGTAGAGGGAGACACAAATTTAGGATATAAATTTGAGATATAAAATGGTAAGGAAGCAACTGCACAAAATAAAGAGAATAAACTTAATCCAGTAATCGCATAGCTCTTCTTCAGTTTTAAAAAATAAAGAGAGACGGAGAACTGAAGCAGCAAGTACAGTCAGAAGAACTGATTAGAGAGAGTTAATCTTTACATTGACAATTCACGAGGGTTGAGTGAAGCAGAGATGACAGACTGATATTCAGAGGTAGGGTGTTGGCTGGATCACCTGCACCTTATCACCTGTACCTCCAGAACAGTACTAAGGGAAGATCTTTCCAACCTTGAAAGAAAATAGCAAAACCTAACAAAAGAACGCTGTCTGCTTGGCCTCTTTATGCCACTGGTAATTGTGATGAAAGATGCAAAGAGAGAGTGACAGCTCCTGAATAAGTCTGTAATTACTTCCATTTAAAGACTTTACAGCTTCCAAGGCACAGTGCAAACGGTTTTGAAATGAGTGACACTGCATACATCTGGCACAACAAGCGCAACATTAGCCAGACAGAGCAGTTAAAGCTCTGAAAATGTCAATTTTCAGACTAAAAAGGGTTACAGACTTTAATGTCAGTGATTTATTCAGATAACACCCATGAGCATTAAAAGGGCATAAGTTATACTCATAACTTCCCATACGTCAAGAGCAACAAGACTATGCCTCAGAGTCTGCTGAATAGAGAGATCTATCAGAAGCAGATGGGAAATCAAATTTTGTTAAAAAACAGAAGATTCTGATCTCACCGACACAACCTAAAAACTACTGTATGAGCCCTACCAAAGTAAGAAACACTATGGATAAAACCTTAGTGAAAAAAAAAAAACATCAGCAGGTATGCATCTGAGCTGCAAATAGCTGGTTCATGTTCCTCATCATCTGCGCTCTTTGGCTTTGTCTGCACTTAAGTTTATGAAGCTTGCTGCCTATCACTAAAATAATGATATAGATCTGCAAGACAGGGCTATGCTAGAATGGATACAGGTAGGGAGGCAGTATCTGCTGAGAAAAGAAAAATAGAACTGGAAGATAGGGCAGATAAGACTGGGTAAGGAGGGATTAAAGCAGGTCGTATGAAGATCTATGTCCATTAGAGCACATTTCTCACCAGACTGGAAGGGAACAAACGAGTCAAGCCTCCCCTCTCCTTTTGAAACCTGTTACTGTCCCTGCATGACTCACCCACAGAACCGTTTCAGTCAGCAGGGTCTTGGCCATCATTACCCCTGGTGATGAGTCAACTGAATACTGAGCAGATGGGATTTTTTATGAGATATTTTTATCATTAATTCTAGAAGCTACGCACACCACAGTCAATAGAATGATGAAATTTAAATGAAAATGCTCAAGAATCAGAAAGTCCCCAAATTAAATTTGCGTTTGCTGAATTCAATGCACAGGGAGGGTAAGCAATTTGTTAACATTTTTAACTATGCAATCAGGCAAACTGTTCCCACATGTATGTTCCCACCCACATTTTGTAGGAATGGCCCTAATTTACAGTTTTCAGAAGAGCCCTAGGAATGACGAAGCAGCAAGAGAAGTAAACTGTTTTCCAGAGTACAGATCCTTTAACTCTATCTTTTCCTTTTGATCTTTTCCTATTGAAGCCAAAAGAAAATGAAGACACATTTTTAAAGGAGCATATTAACCAAGAACCAGCCACTGTACCTACACATTGAGGCTGTTTTCTATCAGCTGACCAGACCACTTTCCTAACCACCTCTATCTATCCTCTGCTTTGGAATTGTTCTACCAAACCTAATTAAAAAAAATGAAATAAAGAGTATACACTTTACTGGAAAATGCATCCTCGGCTCTCCCACAGACACTGCATGGGGTAACATTTAGGTCAAGGACCCTGCTTTGCTAACGTGAAATAGGGTTACTAGATTCCCACCTCACAGAAGAACAGTGTGGTCCCACTTACAGCCAGTTGAGAAGAACCTGGGGGGAAAGCGCTGTAACAATGCAGAGAGCATGATTTTTGTGTAAAACTGATATTTTTTGCAAGGCCAACTTAACCGGCAAAGAAAAACCACAAAGTTTTCGATACACTAGCCCTTCCATCACAGCTACAGCAGTGCTATCGCTGCTATGAAAACACAGTATTATAAAGCAAAGCTGTTAGTTCATACTATGAAAAGTCCAAGGCAAAGAAAGCAAATGTGGACAATATCAAATAACATGCTTAACCAGGCCAAACCCTTTATCATCAATTTTCATCTACTGGTATGAAAGCTTCTGGGTTTGTTTTCTTTAGAAAAACAGAGTAGCTGCCATTACAAGAATTTCAGAATCTCTCAAGTTTTTTGTGTTCATCAGTTTTTTTCTTTACACATCTTTTCTTGGGTAATACATCATGCTTTCCACCCTTTGGAGCAGCTGGTGTGATATTATTGAATAGATGCAGTGCATTGATTCTGGACTGCTGGGAATTACCGGCTGGCACAGCAGGTAACAGGATAAGTACTAACTGTCACAGATAAAGTTGTTTCTTCTGCACAGAGAACAGCTCCCTTCAGTTACCAAAAAAAAAAAAAAACCATATATATATATATAACCTAAGCATTTCTCCCTCTTCACATTTCCCTGATTTCCAGGACTTTTGAAGTGGATCCCTATAATTTGTCTTCCATACGCAACGTTAGCAGATAATGACTATCGAGGTTTTGCTGCTCTGTATTTATATACCTGATCCTTAGTTCAAAGCTCTGATTTTCACAATGCTCAGACAGATTCAGAATTGATTAGTGCAATGTAACATCTTCCAAATTCCACCTACATATAAGAAATGCCACACAAGCTATGCAGTATTAGGATGAATAAAGTGCAGTAATCCAGGCTCCAACAGGAAGAATTTGCAGTATCATAATCAGCACACATTGCCATAAAGCCCCTGTACTTGCTGGTTTACAAACAGTGCAGATGGCAACACAAGCTTTAACTCTGGCAAGCATATATGAGATTAGATATTCTTTTTTTCTCATAATCTTCGTTAAGCTTGCCTCCTTATAGAAATGAAGCTAGCAGAGGGCTCTGAGACAGCGTACAGAACAAGTCTTACAGGTAATGAGAAATAAGGAGCTTTAAGATATAGTTTAATGTTATTCTCAATAGACTCCTCCTCATGCCAAATTACATCTCAAATATTTGTGGTGCTTCCAAAGGGAGTGTTGTCGTTCTGAAGGGAGTATGTAATCTGGACGTAGTGATAGTGGACACAGACATTGGGACCGTCACTCATGAATATCCCATTGCAAAAAAAAAAATAAAAAAAAAAAAATTGCAGTACCATTATCTGTATAAGAAAGCCTCTTTATAAATTGCATCTCACTAGCAACTGCAATATTTTACTAGTAAGTACAAACACTACCATGGGAAGCTTTTAAATTGATTTTTCTTTTTCTTTTAAGTTGCTTGAATGTGATTAAGGAGCTAAACTCTAGAAGATGTTTTGACCTTTGCGGAGCTTGACTGAGAAGCTGCTTCAGGAAAAGTAAAAATGACTCAGACTTAAATTCCATAATGGTGAGCCTATGCACATCGTGGGAAGGACAAAGCACTGAGGGGATGGTGCTAAGCAAAATTATGGTTAATAACAGGAGAATCTAAGCTAAAATGCAGAAAATATAACAAAAGCTTTGAAGGATATAGAAATACACTTAATCAGCTCATAATGAGATGTAGCTAAACAGGTTGGTACATAAGAAGAAGAAGAATACTTGTAGGGAAATCATAATGCCTCATTTCTTGAACCTGATAAAGCACATTCAGAACAAAATTGGAGGTATTTAAGTAAGACAGAGATGTTATATATTGGGAATTGGAGGTAAACGTTTCTAAGCTGATGTAAGACACAGACTGTTAGACTAGCTGAGTGGGTAAAAAAAGATTTTAAATTATTTCTTCTTCATTCCACCTATTCTTTTTTACTTTCTCCCCTCCCCCCTGCCCCTTCCCACAACTATCAAGCACTTCTTAGCAAGTATAAAGGCCCTAAACTAATGTACTGATGTGTGCCTTACATCACTTTACACATTTTAATTTGACAATTAGATGAGGGAATGTGAGGAGGAAACATGAAATAGCCTTGTAGCCCTGCAGGGTGCAGTTTCATGATATAGCTAAATTATCCTAATGGCATTCTCTGCCTTTTTAGTTACCAAAACTGTCATACCACTCAGGTGAGCGCCAGAGCCATTGCAAGTTAGGAGGACAGAGAAGAGGCAAAACCATTTCCACCAGTAGTTAGTTACAGGATTAATGTAATGTAACACACAGTGGTGTCTGGTGGAGACCGTGTCCGTTGACGGGGTTGTATGTGTGTGTGTTGTGTTTTTATTCCTCCTTCAGATCATCTTTCTGATCTGGTACTTCTCATGGACATATTAGCAGTACTATTAATGTGAGTGGGGGAACCAGGAAGAGATGTGGGGAGAAAAGGAAGGAAGAAGCTTTGATCTGGGTACTCCAAAACTGCCTCAAGTTCAGTTGGTACAAAAGTGAGACACAGAGCAGGGAGTCTTAGCAGATTCTTGCAAGATGTGGTTGAGAAAAGCAACTAGATATTTGCCAGGTACACCAGGGTTGCCACACTTGATCAGGTCATTACTCCATTTGACCTTTGGACCTCACAGTAGCTGAGTTTTCAAAGACAAATAGACTACAAAAACCTGACTACTATTTGGAAATAGTACATGCATATCTATGTATATGCATAAGAAAAATCCTGCTCCATCAATGAGCATTGCCCTTATGCAATGAAGCTTGAAGTTTGAGTCGTTGTCTTAGCTTGCATAATAGCAAAAATTATTCATGATCCTAACATTACCAAATGCATCTACAAGATTTGTCTGGCCTATCTCCTAAGGCTCTGATTTCCATGAGCCAATGGAAAAAAAAAAATTAGGCATTAAGCAAAAAAAAAAAAAGTAAAAAAAAATTTAAAAAAATTTTCTTTTATTAGCTCTGGATTTACTACCCTTTGATTTTATTGCCTGTCTGTTTTTTCCCATGTCTCTAAGCAGGTGAGAAAATGAGGGGCTGATCTGTTTTCGTTATGTTCATCACACTGTAAGAAAATGGAAGAACAATTATACAAAAGCAAATATAATCATGTGAAAAAAAGCAGGGAAGAGCACTTTCATCCCCTGCTTAGGCAAAGGCAGATTCCCCATGTTTCAATCTATTTTGACACTGTATACCTCAATGGCAGCTTTGGTTTTAATTCATTATTAACTTCCTCAGAGCCTGCCATGCCATAGTTTGAGCTCATAAACTTGGAATGGCCTCCCTGAATCCACTCAACCAAAAAATACCGCACAGAGCTTTCAAATCCTGTTGAAGGAGCTCTCTGATGAAAACATTTGCCTGAACTGTCCATTTTTAGATATCTTTCACTAAACGTATTCCCTCTCACATCACATATCTTCACTTCATATTATATCCATAATATACTTAAGGAATTAAACTATCTCATGTCCATGCACACAATCATATTCTCTTTTTTTCTAAATCACCTGAGAATTGCAATTATTCTGCCAAATAAACAACCTCATTGATCTATGTAGGCATAGAGATTCTGAATTGATCAACTATTGGGGTACCAGACATTATACACAAATGAAAACAAGTCTTAGTTCTGCCAGACTAAACAGAATTCATCCCAAAAAAAAAAAATCATTTAGTCATCACAGACACATAATGTATTTCAATTTTACTCCACAGAATTCGCATCCTCCTCATTTTAATTGATACATGAAAAATAAATTATTTGATGGAGCAGATCCAAGTGTATCTGTACCCACTGTTCTTTAATTTGAGGCAATTTTTGATACAATAAGAACTCCAATCACACTTTATTCCAATTCTGCAACATTAAGTAATGGATTTATTTCAGCTTGGTTTAAGCAAGAACATTATGTTTCTATCGGCGAAGCCTTTCTTTCTCTTTCACATCTCAAAAGCAGACTTTTTACCAGCCTCGGATGCCTCCTGCAGACGAATCAGGAGCATCTGCTTATATCCATAATCTGAATTCCTCCTCTTTTCCACTCTTAAGATTGAAAACAAGGATAATAACCACCATCCTTTGAAGTCCTTCATTCAATAACTTAAAGCAATAGCTGGGATTAACAGCTTCCCAAATATTGTTTGCTTTCCTATCACCTGGCTATAGAGACAGCCAGATAAGAACAAATGTTATTTTCTCTATCATGGTGAAACGCACAGTAGGAAAACAGTTTCCATCGAGCTCAGGGCAGACCAACTACCGAGAGGGAACAAGTCAGACCTAGGTCATCTTCTGACTTAATTACTAGAGCAGGATAGAAAGCACAGATCCAAAGTTCAGAGTTCTGCTGGAGCCAGACACCTCCAGAGCATGTTATAAACACGTTCATGCTTTTAAGGGTTTTTTTTGGCTCTCTGAGTAGCTTCATTAGTGCAACTACAACTCACTGTGCTCTAAATCATCACTTTTGCATGGGATATTCTATAGTTTTGGATTATTTTATGAAAGTTCCTCTTATGCAAACAGACATTAGGAGCTGTTTGAATGTTGGTCCTCTTGTGTTCACTTACGTTCTGTGGATCTTTGTGATGTCTGTGTTTTTATTTCCTTATTATCTGAAAAACTCAAATTATAAAAAAAATATTAAGAAAAACATTTTAAAACTCAAAATTAGGATTACTGGTAAAGCTTTGCACTCTTACAGTCTATGTCTGTCAGTAGAGATCATAAACCTCCATAAACATGGAAATAGACAATTAATTGCAAGCCCAAGCAAATGTGACTCTGACCCATAACAGCTGGCATTAGCCACTGCAAATATTCTTTACTGAAATACAGGGAAACAATAATACTTATTTTATTCACCTTTCTCTTTCTTGTCATCCCACATCTTATGTATATGCATAAAAGAGACAATATGTATCGAGGGGCCCAGACTATTACTTTTTCTTACTGAGTTCTGTCAGTTCTGTAAACAGAAACAGAAGCAGCTGTTCACCAAGGGGACTGCCAGCAGTGAGTGAGAATATGGGTTTCCCAGAACATAAGTAAAATTCTGATAGATGGAAGTCCACAAAAGAGGGCAGAGAAATTAATTGTCTGTAGGTAAATCTCAGTGTATGTGGCTGAGCAGTTGTTGGCAGATCCCGTCACCCAAATGTGAGTTTTGCCATAATAGAGGGAGGAACTCAGACTGCTCTAGAAAAGCTCTGTGCTCCCTTAATGGTGGGCATCCTGCACCATCTGCAAAGGCATGATATAAATAAACACATTGTGCATGTATAAGTACATCACTTGCTCAGGATAGCAATAAGTTTATGTCATTGAGTACTTCATCCAAGAGTTACAAAGTTATGAGATATCTAACTTTGAATATTCCCTGTGACAAGATATGTACATATATATTTGCTACAGACCAACACAAATGGCAATGTCCTGCTTATGCTGTAAATCTACCACCTCCACTCCAGCATGCCCCAAAAATTTATTCAATAAGCAAGCAGTCCAACATCCCATGTACCTGAATATGGGTGCACAGTCATTCTCATTGGTCACATATGGTCACCTCCAGGACTTCTAAACACCCAAAAGCTGGCTAGATGCTTTCTACTGCTTCAATTTCCACACACCTTCTTTAGAGGGAAAAATATTTTCTCTATTATTTAGAGGCAATGAGACAAAGCTCTGACTACACCTGTTTGTCTTTATTTAATAAGTGAAGTCCTGACTGCAGAATATCCAGCGCAAATATTTTACCAACTTGAAATATTTTGCCTCATTAGAAAAGTATTTATTGCTACTTCTAAATGACCTATTACAAAAGATTACCCATCTCTTCTACTTTTCGCTCAAAGATTTTTATGTGCCAGCTCCTGAAAATAAAATACATTGTTCTCATTCTTGCCTTATTATTACTTAATCTATCAAGGACTTCTGAATGCTTCAAGCTCCTACAAATCCATAGACCTATAAGACGGTAAATAAAATAAAATGTTCTGAATAGATGTTTTTCCCTTGCATGCTTTGGAGGCAAAATAGGAAGGCAGTAGGACTTTACAGGACATTAAAATCTGGGAAGATACAAGTTTAAGGAGGAATAGAGAAAACACTATAGATCTGGGTGCATAACTTTATAATAAGAAAGAATTTTGAGAGAACAAGGAGGGATAAGGTAGTTTGGGTTTCTTTTTTTATAGATGCTGATGGCTTAGTTTGGATAGGGAAATTGTAAATGTAATTCTGCAGAGACTTTAGTATTTAACTGTTTTTCTCTGTGGGCAGGCTTCCTTTATACCAGCTCTAGAAGGTCCCACATCTAACAGCTGCACAGGTACGTCTGTAACCAGCACTAGCAATGTGCCACAAAGCTCCTTCTTTTCCTCTGTGAAAGTAAGACTACAATTTACTTTGGCATTGCTCTCCAGAAGCTCCAGATGGATAATGGATTTATCTTGGTCACTTAGTAAAACTGACTTTTACCAGTGTTTGGCCAACGTCTAGTTTCTTTTATGAATTTTGCTACTGTTCACATTATCTTTGATGACACCAGCTTTGGATTCAATTCAGCCCTTTTTTGCTATGACAGACAAGCTAAGCTTCCTTGGCTATTTCACCTATCATCCTTTTTTAGCACCTCCGGAGCTTCCCTTTTTTACATTTTAGGTAAGACTAGTTAAAAGAAGCTTGCTGATTTTAAAAACCTTGTCCTTTGATGGTCAAACACAAAGAGAACAGAATTATTCCATCTCTTCATGTCCTACAGATTGTTATTTGCATTCATGTATGTTTAAACAGAAAGTTAGCATGTTATTAGACATCTAAACAGTACCAGTTGCTGAATAAGGAGGAGATGGCATTTGGAAACTTGCAAAAAAAAATTGAGAAAACTGAGTTCCAGTGGAAGTGAGATATAACAAAGTCTAGACCAAGTCACCTGAGGCCTCACAAAATAGCGAAGAGAGAAGCCTGGAACAGGAAAATGTAACTATCCCCAAAGAAGTGCCAGCACTTGGAGCCTTGAGAAATGAGCAGTTTTGGAAAAGGTATCCTAAAAGCCTGCTTCACCTTTCTATGCCACTTCTCCCAGCTGCTGCAGATGGGCTTACTACCAAAGCACAGAAACTGGAATACCACTCCTCTCACTTAAAAGAGAAATTTTATACTGCAGAAAAATGTCATTTGTCATTGTCATTAGCTGGGGATTCATTATTATTCCTAAAATGCAATTGCTATTATTTGTGGAAGTGTGTTCATCCAGGATTTGGTACCAAGCACTTTTGTATGAAGAGATTTCTTAAGCCACTAAGAAAGTATTGGTTCAAGTGGGAAGAACACAGAGTTAAAAACCTTACAAAGTTGCAAAGACTAAACACAAAAGCCCATTTCAACCTTCTACCGATCAATAGAGAAAACCAGGATACTAATCAAATGTTCAGAATATCCTGTAGCAAATCGGTAGCTGAGATTACAGGATACTGTATCTGATAGTTAAAGAACATACATTTGTTGATGTGTTGACTTTGGAGTTTGGGAGGGGTAGGGGTTGGAACAGATAATGCTTGTATGGTGTGTTTAATAATACATGTGTTCGTCACTTCACTTCTCACAGCACTCCTGGAGAAAAACAGGCTTTAGTCTAAGACCTCCTGCAACTCAGACGCATCATTTCAGAAAGAACAGAATGTATTAGAGACTTACTCATGGCTCATCTGGCTGATTCGCCTACTGAGCTAGACTGCAAACCTCACAGTGTAAACGTCACATCTGTCCAAACTTGGATGAGCTAATTAGGTGTCACAGAACTGAGTGAAACTATTCATGACACTGGGTGTCATTGCAAGCCTCCATGTCCCATGGCTTCCAGAAATCAATTCCAAGTTACACAGACACTTAGTACCATCAGTAATTAATTACGTTTTTGGCCATTCTGTAAAAAAAGTGCATATGTGCAAGGTAAGGACATGCTATTTAACAGTACAAATGGTTACTTGTTACATGCCAAGTCACTTGTCTCCTTTAATGGCAGTCCAAGGCTCAAGCTGTGTAAATGAGGAGTTCTGCAACATTTCACTTGTCTCTTGCACACATGCTGTAGTCCTGCCCCTTAGAATTTCTTAACATAAGAATGTACTGGTTTATGATTAAGAGATCCAAAACTTGGTACCAGAACTGTATTTCTTATGGCAATTCAGACCACTCAGTATTTAGGACAAGGAATGACTCTTTCTGCACACCATGGACAATAAAGTTGCTAGATGGAAGCTATAATCTCGTAAAGTAAGCAAGTTCAATCTTTGTGGATTTTAACTGCAGTGGAAATTTGGAAGTAGGTACATGCAATTAGAATTGATCAGGAATCTTAAGGCAAAAATGGCTTCCATCAGAAATACAATTCATGGAAATGTGTCCACATCTCAGGTTTTTGAAGTTTCTGTGAAAACTCTGGGACATTTCCATTGGAGAACTTCTAAGCTTCAAGCTACTTTATACAATTCCCTTAGGAAACCCAAACCTCCAAAATCTGCAACTCTGAGAGCTTCACCTTCTTGCCTGTCTTACAATCAAGGTTTGTATGGCTCCCAGCCGCAAAAACATAAGCAAGGCATGAGGTTCCTGACTCTTTTAGCCTCGTCACTCCACTAGGACACTTCTTTCCCAGGTAGAATAGCTGTAAGTGGGTTCTTGTGTGTTTTGATAAAAATAGATAAGATAAATATGCTCCCCACACACAGCTGAGCTAACAAATCTGTGACTGTATCAATGTATATTGAGAATGAGGCAACAAAGGGAACCTTGTGGTTGGTTTCTCATATATATGTCTCACTATAAAGGGGAAATGACAACAAAAAAACCCTACAAATAAACACCAAATAAATTTGGTCAGATCACCAACATACTCAACTGAACTTATATCTGGCCATAAATAGAGAACTAAATCTTCCCACTTTACATAGCAGAAGAATAAGAAATCCAACTATCTATTCCAAAATGAAAGACAGTTTCAGAGAAACCTGCCCAGCACTGACAAGAGATGGATCATGACGAACTACTGTACCTGTAGTTGGACAGATGAATACATCATTCCTGTCTGGACATAGACTGGCCTAGTTTTTGCCCAGATATAATTAATTATCTTTAAACTAAACCTGAAACCAACCACAGCTGTTCTCCATAGTTGTTTTGGCAGAATAAATCATAAACTACAATCACCATCAGAACATTTAGTCATGGTATTCATTTGGTCAAGTTTCTTGATACACATTGGGATAAACCAAACCTCAGCAAACCTTGGATTCACATAAATCCAGTGTTGTTCTTCCTAGCAATAATTCTACCAACAGTATTTTCTTGACAATTATTAATCTTGATGCTAGGGGCAGCTTGTTTTTCCCCTTTCTTCCTAAGCACATGCTATTTTTGGCCTAGATACAGCAGCCATCACTCCCCCAAAAGATTTAACAAATATCAACACTTCCTGCATCCTTTGGAAGAAGAATCTTTTTTTGTGTACTGTATGTAACTGCTGATCACACAGTTTGTTGGAGATCCAATTAATTTCTGATGATGCTTTCTCAAGACTTTACAACTTAAAAAAAATTCTTTTAACATATAATTTAACAATATCATAAATCTGAGAACATCAGATATGTGAAAGCTCTATTTCATAATGATAAATTATTTTATTTGGCATAAACTCAATACCTTCCATGCAAAGATCTCAGAATTTCAAAAATGTTAGTTTAAAGAACATATGATAGGTGCATGATCAGTGAATTCCAGCATGTCATTGTACACACTGGTCAGCCAAGGCACAGAGCATCTACATGAATCTTCCCATCTAAGGTTACTCAGGACGTCAATGGGAAAGAAAAGGAGAGAGAAAAACACCAGTCTCAAATCTTTGTTTGTTGTTCTGGCCACCTTCAACACACTCCTGCCATGAAGAACAGTGAGCAGCTTAATGGCTTCAGCTGCCACAGCAGCCATTGCTTTCCTTCGACAAAGGGACCTATTTTGTCAATATCATGGGTCCCATTGTCCTTAGGCAAATAACTGAGGTTATTATTCACCAGCTATGAAGTAAGACACTCCCTACTTGTAATTTCTTCTACAGTGATAGCAGAGAGGTCACCCATTATATCTGGCAGTGTGACAATCATAAAAGGCTACTCAAAAAAGCAATTAAATGTTCTGAATAAAATTACCATTTACATTCATAACAATGAATTTTGGCAACAAACACACCATGTTTACATCTACAAAAGCTTCAAATTATCCTTTTACAAACAGGGCATTTAAAAAATCTTGCTACCTGTTCCCAAAAAGGATCAGGAAACAATGGAAGAGATTTTAAATTTTAACCTCTCCATTTTAAGACAGTTTCTGACACTTGATTGATGGCCACAGAATTCAAGAGCTATACTTTGGGAGCCTGCTGATTAAAAGCTCACATCACCTTGAGCTTGGAGGTGAAAAGCAGGGAGAGTGAAAATCCTCAAGCTGCATGAAGAAAAGCAGAGCATAAAAAAATGAAAAGTGTAGAAAGGAATAATATTTGACTACTAAATGGTATTGATTTCTTATTCATAATTACCACGGCTCCTTGACACCCGAGACAAAAACCACAGCTCCTGTGTGCTAGGTACTGCACACAGAATGAGAGAGTGCTCACGGTCTGTACACACAAAGGAGCAGACAGAAGAAGCAGAAATCAAGAAGAACTGAAGCGCAAGGATTAAGATACTGATTCTTCCCTCCTAATTTGAAGCACTTAACTAATCTACCTTGATTAGGAAGCTGAGAACCTGCAACTTTCTCTACATCAGTGATGAAAGTGAGAGGGGACGAAGCAGTGCCTGGGTTTTTCTGTGCTAGCTGTTCACTGGGTTCACGACTGATGCAGTTTGTTGTTGTTACCTGTGAGGACACGCCACAGCAATTTTCTCGTGTTTTTTCAGAAGTCAGCCCGCAGAGTTGAGGTGGGAATTTAGTTAAGATCTCCTTTAGTCCAAAGGCCTGTTGTCCTGCTTCCAGCGTGGATAGGGGTAATTCTCCCCAGGATCTAGCAGGGACACAGGTCTTCCATCCCATGTGAGCCATTCGCAGTCTGTAGTGGAGCTGGCCAAGGGAGGGGGCAGGAAGTCGCCCCTGGGGAGCGGCCTGGGGCATCCCAGGTCTGGTCAGTGAGCAGTGGTGTGTAATCATGTTTGTATATTCCTCTATCTGTGTTTTATTGTTTTCTTGTTCCCTTTGCTGTTCTGTTAAAATGCCTTTGTCCCATGATTTCTGCCTTTTTCTTCCAATTCTTCCCTTACGGCTGCAGCGAGAGAGCTGCCAAGAGAGCAGCTGTCTGAGGCTAAACCACGACACCTGTATTCATAGGCAATTTTTCTAGTAATATGTTAGAATGGAAGAGTTGAAACACTAGTGATGTAGCTCCACAGATGAATACCTACCCCAGAAAGAGAATACTTTTTTCTAAATTGGTTAAAGGCAAACTGAAGTGATAAGCTAAATGGAAAGGAGCCACTCCTACATAAGTAGAACAATATCCACATTAAAATTACAGGGATTTTGATTCACATCACAACTTGAGCTGGCAATAACTGCCCAGCATAGCTGAGTTGTGGTCTGTGGCCTTATCCACGGGAACATCCTTCTTTTTAAGGGAGTTATAGGAAAAATGTCAAATATTGAAACATACTTCCACAGTAAATCAAAGCTAAGGACTCATTGATTGAGATGGTAACCAAGCCCAGGCATGAGTGCCGCAGTTTCCGACTGCCTCAGTCTCTTGTACCACTAGCAGAATGCATGCTGTATCCCTTTGAAAAGAAAAGAAACATCTAGGCTTTGTTTTAACCATCCAAATTCTCATGGAGATACTCAGGGAACGCAGAACTGCTGTTAAAGGAGAAAATTCCTCACAATGCTGCCTTTGAACACGATGCAGCCCAGTGGGCTTTAGAAGTGTCTGCCTTCCAGAGTGAAGTAAGAGTTTGTATTCCAGCATGTACAGTGATAAAAGCCTATCGTGCAAACTGCATCTGGGCTAAAGTTCCCTACAAATTCACGTTGTATATGTTGATTGTTTTAAGCACTGTCCAAAACCTGAAGAGACAGAAATATTTCTCAAACACCAAGGTTCAGAAACACTGGCTCTTTCTGAACATAAACACCACTTCTTCACCCAGCATTAGTTCCCTCCTGCCCTCTTTAGCAGCTCGACCCAAGGCTTGGGACCTCTGCATTTGGTCTTGTGTTACCAGTTCCCAGGGCAGCCCATAGCTCACCAACCAAACCAGTGGTTGATTTCAGTTCCCCACCGCACTCTGCGCTAGAGCTCTGCCCATCCCTAGATACTAAGAAAATGGGACAGAAGCTTTATACACACTCCTTAAAACAGGTAAATGCCAGATGGAGCCACCAAAAAGCTCACTTCGGCATCCGTCTGGAGAAAGAGCCATTCCCACCATGAACCAGCTGAAACAAGGAAAGGCTCAGGGTGAAGGAAAGGCAGAGAGCCCATCTCTTGCCTGTGAATAACCTGGCAGGATATTGACCTGTCTGTCAGAAGCAAAAGTAACACCACTACTGTTCTAGCCTGCAGGAAGGAGTTATTCCTCATGGCCTCAGCTCTTCACAGCCTGGACTGTTTTGGGTAGAACATGAGATTTAAGCAGGAGACAAAAAAAAAAAATAAATCTCAGTGTTCCCCTGTGTAATTCTCACAAAGGTAGAGATTAAATAATCGAACAGCAGATCACCGTTCCAGCCCATGCCTCCAATCTAAGAAATGCATTGACTACTTGTCAGCAGTGACAACAGGCATTTGGGAAGCCAGGGAAGCCTCCAAGCAGGGAGAACACTCTAGGGAGAGGGAAGGGCATCGGCTCTAACCCAAGTAAAAGCGGGAATTCCAATTCGCCCACTGTACAAAATGGGACAGAAGATCTCATTTTGCCAAGAGTTTGAAGGGCTCATTAGTTAAAAATGAGTTAAAAATCATTAGCTGAAAATGTAAACATCCAGGCTGAATTCCAGACCAAAGATTGTATTATTCATAGTACTTTAAATGTTAACTATTCAAGATTTCATTTAAAATACTTTTCCTAGATCACTGAATAATACCAAAATACAGTATATGTTTATGATCTTTTAAGATTGCAATTTGTTTTGATTACATCAAACAGCATCTGCTCTGTTTTCTCTTTACCCAAAGCAACAAGAATATGCATAATCACAATATCACTCTGTATTTTGGAATTTGCGAGTCTTTCTACACATTTCATTAGAGGGGAAGTCTTCCAAGGCAAACTTGAAAATATATAACACAACATGAGGGAAAAAACACACAAAACTGTCAGGAATATGGCATATTTGCATTTCTTTTACTAGAGGCATTAATGTTTGAGAAAAAATGTCTACTCTGCCTCAACAGTAGAGTCATAATCTTATGTTTATGCCATGCATAGGTGTAGTCGGGCATAGGTTATCATGACTGTGGTGTACAATTTTTAATTTCCTAGGGGCAACATTTTTTATTGCAACTGTCACATTGTTTATAGCTGTCATTTTGAGCTGCTTTTTTGTTGTTCTTCTTTGGGTCTTTTATTAACACACTGCCAGATATTGCTCTATGATGGCCCATGCTGGGTTAGTGATAATGTTGTCTGCAGTGGCAGGTCTACCTTGGCAGATTATGGGTATAAAATGGGCAGGGGGCAATTGACTTGTCAGAATATTTACAAATTTCAAATTGCTATCTGCACCCTTAATGACTTGCACAATGAAAAAAGATTGCTATGTCACCATATCTGCTCTGCATGATGTATGGTAATAGTTGGAGAAGATGGGCTGGGAGGGAGACAGCCCTCATTAAAAACAAATAGTTATGACTGACATGAAAAACTACAAAGGCAAAAGGAAGGTAAGCACATTTGGATTTAAGTGGCTTTATTGGAGGGTTTACTGAACCAAGAAGCCTTGCAAGCCTTACATAGACTCTACCGCAGAAATAAGTATCAGTCCAAGCCCAATAGCTGTTATTCCTGAAGGCACCTCCATCTCTTTCCCTGACTACATTAATCCAAAAACACTGCCTCCAATTTAAAAAAAACCTACTATGGCTTGTCTATCTTACACCTCATTCATCTGCAACGTGTCAAACAATGCTATGCAACAACTTTCTTTTTAATGTAATCTATTGCATCTCACATGCATCCTTGCCGCATTTCCCTGCTTCTGATTTTCTGTCCCTTTCCTCTCAACTCCCACCCCTTGGACTACAGAACAGCCCATAATCTGGTTTCTCTAGAATGGTTTTCAGTAACATTTGGTCTGCTATTAGGACAAGATAATAAAGACAAAACTATGTTTTCTTCTGTTGTCCTAGAATATCTTTCCCCATCTCTTTTTCCAGAATGCTCTCATCCTCCCTTTCCCTTCTTCCCACACTTCCTCCACTTACTATCAATATTTTCTCAGGCTCAGAGTCATAAGTGTGGTGAATTCCCACCAAATTTGCCAGCCTTTGCTCAAAACCTCCATCACAGTCTGAAACTCCTGCTGCCAGGCTGGAGACTAATATGGGGCAAAAGCACCAACTTTTCTTCCACTGAGAGCAGAAATTTCAGCAGAACACCCATTAAGCAGGAGTCTAAAACCATTAGCCAAAGACCTTCATAAACCACAGCATCATGGACCATGGCATCACCACAGTATAGATCTGACAGCGACACAGGCATGCTTTGGACCACACAGTGGTTACCAAGAGGACCATCTTGTTAGGGGCAGATCTGCCCCTGAGGTGCAGGCAAGCTGGAAGCAGAGAGGTAACCCTAGCACAAGTCATGCCCACACCCTTGGACATTGTCCCTCAGGGGCTGAACACAGGGGATGGAGCCAGGACTGGTAACAGGATCTATCAACAGTACCAGGCACAGCAAAGAGCCAAACCTCCAGTCAGAAGCATCAGAGAAGTCCAGAGACGGAGCAGGGGACAAGGTCACAGCATGGGTCTAAGGGGTCTATCCAGGAGATAGGGCCAGAGGCAGGACAGAACACAGTCACAACTTCAGCATAACCCAAACAGCACTGAGGGCCATGGCCTGAGGTGAAATGGGCAGAGCCTGTGGGTGGACACCCAGGTGAGGCTGCTCAGGGTCATTAGGGCTGTTAACACCATCAGGGCCCTTGACACAGCCTTGTTCCTAAACCTGGCACAGGACCTTACAGAAACTGACTGCAGCTCAAAAGCCGTTATCTGACCACTCTTGCCACAACAGAAAGCCACTGATTGTCCCTTTCTCCATCGTGTATCAGTTTCCTAGGATACATCACCTTTAGTTCCTATCCTCCCAAAGCTAAGGTGGGAGGAGAAAAACATCTCAGCCATGGTAAGCAGTAAGAAGAGAAGTTTATGAAATTTTTTATTTCAGCTGTTTTGCAAACTGACTTACACTTTCTTTATTACTCATCGTGTGTGCCCACCTGTGGAACCAACTGCCAAGACCCATCAGCACCCCTGCTAACAGCTCCCTCCATTCAACCCTCCTCCCTCTTCAGAAGTTTCAATATTATTCTTGCCAGAAGCCAAGTAAAAAAGCATGCACCCCATACCAGCCTAATTATTCCCTCTGGTGAGTAAGAATTTTTCCACTGACTAGAGTGGAGGGCTGTATTCTTAATGAGAGCCTTTTGTGCTAAAACAGCATAAGGTCACTTAGCCAGATGATGTTGATGATTAAATATGTAGCTGCTACGTACCACACTTTCATTAATAGATGTCTAAGCACTCTGGTAAATCACTAAGCATCACATTAGATCACTCTTTCAGATGGCACATGAAAGAAGAGAGTTGTTCTGACAAAACCGGGAGGATATCAGTAGAATAGAAGGATAGTAGATAGTAGTAGAATAGAAGGATAGTAGATAGACAGACAGAAACCAGGACTTCTAAATGCCAGATCTGTTCCTTATCATCTCAGCAATGCTTTCTTCCTAGAGTATTTTTCTACACACAACATTTACAAGTATTTTTGAGAGCATAAGGCTTTTGCAGGTTAACTTTATAATTACAAGTGCAAAACAAACTGTTTGAGAGCTGCTGCCTGAAATATCATCATTTACTTCTTGTTTTAATATTGTTTACCAGCACCATTTTTCATAATTTTTGAAAATGTTAAAATAAGGGGTAACATTCTGAGCATCTGGTTTGTTATAAAATGGAACAATTTTACCTAAAAATGGAAGATTTACAAATGTTTTTAAAGTTTCTATGGAAACAAGAAAATCACAAACCATTTGTGTCACAGCTGTTAACATAGGAATGACACATATTTTCTTCATATATATGTAAAAACATATTTCCAGCAGAAATAGCCCATTTTCATTTTAAAGAAAGTGGAAGTGATAGCAAAATCTTTTGAAATCCATGGCCATTGCTTAGCCATGGACCAACAGCAGCATGAAAGAGTCAACATCATAGGACCCTGCCAAAATCCCTCATAATCTGAATCTTTAGTTTCTCTCTCAGTGGTCTACTTTACATTTGCTATATAACAAGCCATCCCATCAAAGACACTTCAGCATGTAAAAGTACTTATTACGAACTACCTCACCTTCATCCCAAACAAAAGCAGAAAACATTTTTTTCTGCCCTTTTTTTCCCCTTCTCTCTTTTTAAGTTCTCTCATATGAGGTCAGCAGATATTTAAAAGCGAGGGGCACTTGCTTCAGAAAAAGTACCATCTTTGTGAAGAAGTTTAGTTCATTTGATGTGGCAAAAGAAGCTTAAAATTATACATGCAAAAAACCTCATCACAATCAAGAAGCCAATATGTACATAAATTGTACATATACAACTGTACTTCAGCCTGAGTCCCATGTGTTTCTGGGCATCTCAGTGAGACTTCTGCATTGGGTACGTAGTTATACCCTAGGACCAGAGAAAGACCTGGGCATCTCCACAGTTCACCAGTTAGAAGGAAATTACCAGCCTTTGGTCATGATCATACATCTCTACTGACTATAAAGGGAGTATGGAGTAACCCCAACCTTAGTTTAGAGACTCCCTCAAAACAGGGGAAAAGGATATAGTCCTCTGTGAAGGTCACCACTTATGCTAACAAAAATCTACAAGAACTGTTAGACCTGGAACAATCTTGCCCAAAACGAAAAAAAAATCCAGTGTATACAGTGGATTAAAGGCTTTAGGAACCTATAATTGGCACTCTAAGAGTAGTCTCTGAACTTGGAAATAATTTTATTTTCACCTACAGGACTTTGGACCTTATATTGAGAAGTACGTGAGCTCACCAGAGTGCCAAGTGAGGCTAGTGGGTGAGCTACGTTTCTTGCAGCCTAAAAAAATCAGTTTATAAACATTTAGGTAAGTAAATACAGATGGCAACTTCAATTTAATCCAGCTTAGTCCTAGATGTCTAAAAACATTCATGAAAACTTGACTTCAAGAATTAGAATCCCTAATTTCTCTAGAATCCCTAATTTCTCTTTGCCTTGATTTCCTGATCTCTAATACAAGGTTCATGAGACTTATATGTTTTGATATGTATGAAAGAAAGAGCAATCCATAAGCAGTAACATCACCATTAAAGACATCTTCAGCATCTGAAACCATGCTTCAGACAGTTTCAGGCAAAACCATCCAGACAAAAACATTCCATAAATATTTGCACACTTCTTTGTGGGAGGTGGGGAGGGTGGGGGTGAGGTGGGAGGGTGGAAAGGGTGCTTAGTCGCTGAAAAGTATGATGAAACCACAAAATCTGGATGACGTGCTAAACTAAGTCACTTGTATATTTTATTATCTCACAGAGTGTTACCAGAAACAGCTTTTCTTACCACAGTCCCCTCCAAACTGTCATGTCTGTTAGTTTAAAATAGTATTAGCTTTTATTTTGGGTTGGTTTTTGGTTTGTTTTTTTATGGCATATTGAGAACTGATATGAAGGATGGAATTCTCCTCACGCAATTTCAGATATCTCACAGTTTAATAGCTTGTTAAAGCTAGAAATATAAGCTCCCTTTAACGTCAACAGACAGAGAGAATCTCGCATAAATGAATTAGAATAATGTGCACTTAAAAGCATACATCCTTTAGATGAGACTAGCTGACTAGACTAGTCACCTAATTTTTAGATTGATACAGTTAGGTGTAACGAATTCTTTTCAGTCCTTCTGCCCCAACCAGATTTCAAATGCTAATCTTACAAGAGGCTGAAGACCATTACATGTGCAATTTCTGTGAATCCTGTGTTACTTTCACTAGTATAGTAGGTAGCAGTGTTGGTTTAGATAGTACAGTCTTTATGGAACTGCTGGAGTAAACCCAGGGATTAGTGGCTGATGAGGACAATTCCAACAACATGCTGTTCCTCTGGAGAAATAGAATCTGCACTTCAGTCATGGTGTTAATCCTGCTAACAATGGCCTCTCAAAGTCTAGCTCAACTAGAGATATTTCACAATTATCTCATAATACATATCTGAGCACATATTTCTGAGACACATTGGGCAGCATAAACTCATATGAATTAATGCAAATACTCTTCCTGAAAACAGTGGCAGTAGTAATGTGAACAAATGCTTGTTAAAATAAGTCATCTACAATGTGACACATGAAGGTTGCTACCTATCAATCAGAGCTCTTGAAAAAGGCAAGGCCGAACATTTAGTCTTCCTTCAGTTTCCATGGTTATTTTAAGGTCTTTAAATGACCACTCTGGAGAAATTAAATTAAACATAGAATTTTCTTTTAAACACAGCAAACACCATGCTTCAGGAAAGAAATGTACTATCTGTAACTTCATTCAACACTTATTTTCTTATACCCATACACACATAACAGGTTTACAGATTATCATATTGACCCCTTGCTTCCTGGCATTTAGAATTAATGTTTTATTAGTCATCACCCAAATATACTATATAAGGAAACCCAATGGACCTCTGCTATACAGTAAATATAAAAATACAGTAAATAAAAAAGTTAAAAACAAAGACAGTGATGATGCCATATCTCAAAATTGGGATATTGAAGTACAAAATTTCACTTCAATACAGTCTCTGCTAGCCAAAATTAAAGCAAAATTGATATCTAATCAACCCAGCTTTAAGATATAGCATTGTTGTGGTTTAACCCCAGCCAGCAACTAGGACCATGCAGCCACCCACTCACTCTGCCCCCCTGCCCTCCCAGTAGGGCAGAAAGAAGAAGGAGAAAAGGAGGGGAAAAAAACCCAACCAAAACCAAACCCAAACAAATAAAGACAGTTTAATCAAACAGTAACAGAAGATGATAATAATAATAACAATAGTAAAAGACTATACCAAATACAGTGATGCAACACAAGATGCTCTCACCACCCAATGATTTGTTGCCCATCCCATCCCAAGCAGTGATTGTGGATTCCTGCCCCCCAGCCAACCCCCATTTGTATACTGAGCATTATATTTATGGTACGGAATATTCCTTTGGGCAGCTTGTCCTGTCTTTGTTCCCTCTCAGCTTCCATGGGAAGCTAAAAAAGTCCTTGACTAATATAAACATTTCTTAGCAACAACTAAAACATTATGTGTTAGCAACATTATTCTCATACTAAATCCAAAACACAGCAGCTACTAGAAAGAAAATTACATCTATCCCAACTGAAAGCAGGACAAGAAATGACATACCAAAATTCCTTACTGTTATTTCTGTGCATATTCATGAACATTGCCACCAGTACAAGTCTGCCCATCACAATGTACACAGGAGAATTGATAAGATTGTCACCAAAGAACCTGCTTCAGGAAATAAGTGAAAACAGAAGTAAAACTGTTCCCCCTCCAAACCCAAAAATTTACTTAGATGTTTTCACATGACTATGGATACTTTCTATGTTTATTTTCTCCTCTCATTAAGGATGTTGTCTTTTATTATTAATTAAATGGAAAATAATCATAGCCAGTGATTGAATTACCCCAAAGTACCTGCTTACAATGATCAATATTGATCAAACTAAGGGGTAGAAAGTACCACTAGTCTTCTTAATGTAAGTGATTTGGCTCAAGAAACATTTTGATCAAATTAAGTGGAGGATCTAATTAACCCATGATTAAATTAAGTGGAGGGCAAGCCGTATAGGCATAAATCCCATACACATTGAGATGAAACTAATAGTAATGCACATATTTACAGAGGCTGCCAGGGGAAAGCATGCAATAAATTCAGCAAAGAAAAAGGGTCACAGAAAGAAAGGAAAAA
Source organism: Limosa lapponica baueri (assembly GCA_002844005.1). NCBI lineage: Eukaryota > Metazoa > Chordata > Aves > Charadriiformes > Scolopacidae > Limosa > Limosa lapponica. The sequence continues at coordinate 902,461 of KZ505717.1, forward strand.
TAAAGCACGAAGGGATTAGAATACAGAAAGAAGATAAATACAGCCACACATAATGATTACCATTGGAAGAGCATTAGCCAAGGCTGGGAGATTAAAGACTGTGAATACACTGGAGTATGAAAAGAATTCTTCCAGATTAAAAATCTAATGCAATGCAAAACTCCGTGATTCACATTGAAATAGAATTCCAGAAGCTACAAAAGAAGCTTTTAGACAAGGTCAAATTATACACGTCTGTAGTTTGTACCTCATGGGCAGTGTGCGATTAGATCAGCGGTGGGGACAAGTTGTCAACTCACAATGCAGGCAGACAAACCCAATGCCTTTCCTGCATGAAGCATATCCTTGCTGTTTGGGAATCGGGGTTTTTCTGGCTCTACACTCACTGAACAGCCATTTGCAACAATTCAAACAGTCAGATACCCCTCCTTGCATGACCCATTTTCTTATAAGAGACCACTGCCTTACTTCTTTCTGAGACCTCTGAATAGAATCAACACAACTTATTCTCAAAGAAGCTTGCATATTTTCCAGCCACTGCCACAACCAGAATACAGCAAGGCTGGAACAACAGAAGTAAGGGCTCTTCGTGACTCCACAACACGCAATGCTGGAACAAAATTATCTGTCTCCAAAACAACTGGTTGCAAAATTAGCATCCCACTTAAAGGATTGAGGAAATTTTAAGCTGGATGCCAAATAAGGCAGAAATCCCAAGACCAGTTATATGTCTTTATCTCATAAAGACTTGCTTTTTTCTGAAGATTTTAAGAACGAACTGTTGACACTGTGCAGCTCCAAAAAATAAGGCCTGTGTTTGTCTTTTGCCCTAATTAGACCATAATAATACTTCAATCTTGATCCTTGCCAGCTGGCAGTTTGAAACCTCACTACTATTCCCTGTATGCAATCAGGGGGCATGTATGCAAACTTTGTTTAAACATTTTTTATACATTTATCAGATTAAAACAATGGAGAAAAGTAATTGGCTGTAAATTATTCAAGAAGAATAAATTATGGATATGGAACTTAATGGCACTCTAGAATTCATATATTTCTGCCAGATACTTATAACAGCAAATGATTACTTAAAAGCATGATTCCAGAAGTGATACTTCCATTCTGTGAAGACACTGGTAGTTTTTTCTCAGACAATTGACTCTACTAATTATCTTACTGTGCTCAGGCAAACATTGCCCAGAATTTGGAGTCTCCCCTGAAGTGCAAGACAATCTTTAGAAGAGACAAGCTTCATAGTATTTCAGGGCTCAGTGATTATGCATGAGACACCTATGTGCCCCCCTGAAACCTGCCCGCTCTGAGACCAAAGGCAACTATTTTATGCTCCAATTTTACAGAGAAACTCTACTTCCACATCCATTGGTAATTTTCCATAGCCTCAGTCATCTTTTTCAAGAGTTTTGGAGGCTTGCAATAACTACAGCAGACAGTGGGCTTAGTAGGTACACGGCATTTTTAGCTCACAGATTTAAGGCTTCTCTGTGAAAGAACCTTGAATAAGGAAGTTCTTTAAAATATTCTGGCCTCCATCACCTGGGTACACTAAAACAAAAAAAAAAAGACAGCTTTAGCTAAAGGTATCCAAGTTAAAGTTAATGCTAAACTAAAGTGAACTCAGATATCCAAAGCAGTGTAAGCTATTTTACTGCCATGCTTTTTGTGGGGTAATTAATGTTGCCGAAAACCGCAGATATAGTTTAGGTAGGTTTACATGCTAATGCATTGTGCATGGTACATGTTTCCTTTGTCTCTTGATCTCCCCATCCATGAAGTCGGTGGTGACTAGTATAATCTTATATCTCTGAGGTGATTTCTTTAGATGAGAACTGTCATTTAGTGGAAATAATTTTAATTTTTTATAAATATATTTCTTTATGTGATTTCCAGAAAGCTTAATTTAGCTTTTTTTTTTTTTAAGTTCCAGTTTGGAGGAGAATTTCAGAGACATCTTATTTTACACAAAAACTTTTATTTCTCCCCCATTGTGCTTTGTGCCTCTAGGAATGCCCAAGTTGTGACTGGAAGCAGAAGGACCACAATACTTTCTGACAACACATGTACTTTGGACATATGCAGAGAGTTATTACTGAAGAAATCCCTTAGAAAGAAAAAAAAAAAAAAAACCTTCAGAAGACTGAGCATTTTCCAGGTGCTTTTCAGACCAATTTTGTTGAGTCACATAGATCAGAAAGTTCTGATGAGTTGTAAACAACTCCATGAACTTGTGTGCTTACAGTGTGTCTGATGCTGACTTCGGAAAACATTCCCAGGTGCTATCATTCTTTTTTCTTCTCCTCCCTCTCCTGTCTGTTAGAACTGAGGTCTAACTATTGTAAAATTATCTATGTTAAAATTATGCCTCTCTCAGTGATGATAGAATAGATAATACAGTTGTAAAATTCACAGATGTCAGCAGCTTGGGGGGAGTACAAGTACTCTGGAGTAATTGTAGGGCAGGAGTAGAATTCAGAATGATTTTGACACATTGGGGAAAAGCTGTGGAATCAAGAAGATGAAATTCAAATCAATATGAGTACAAAGTACTACGCTCAGAAAGGAAAAAGCAAGACACACATAACAATATGAACAACTGGCCAGGCAATAGGAAAGCAGAAAGCTGGAAAGCTTGGGAATGCTATAACACGTACATCGATCAGCTCTGTGATACAGCCTTGTAAGTAAGGCACATCCATTTCAAAACAGGGTGTCATACATACAACTCAGGAAATACACTTTTTTTCAGCTCCTCTCAAAGCTCACTAGGTTCAGCTGAGTTTAGCATACACAGTCTGGGAAACACAGTTTCCAAACATTGAGCCTAAAGAGGAACAACAAGAGATTTGAAAAAATATATCCAGAAAGGTGAAATAATTGGGCTTGCTTTCTTTAAGAAAAGAGAGGGCATGAAGGAATTAATAATTATCTTCTGATAACAAAAAATTGTGAAAAAAGGGGGCATCTGTGTTAGAAATAGGACTTTCTTAAGAAGAGGATCTCCACATTTAATAAAGACTGGAGAGAACATGTCTAGGTTACTGCACAGCCAGGGAAATTTGGACTGGATATTGAGATATACAGCAGTAACTTCTTTGGGGACATCGAAGAATTTCCTTCACTGAGGGGTATTTAAAAATAGCCTGGACAACAGTCTACCAGATGAAGGTAGACTAGACCCTTCCTCACTTTATAAGGAGCAACATTATGGTCTTTTCTACATGCTATAAAGGGTGATACCTCCATTATTTGTGTTGCTTTAAATGACCTAAAGAAAATATTTTATAAAATAACGTTTTGGATACCTCAGTACTTGAGCAACCCACCTTAAGATATCTCCAGGGATGCAGCTTCTGGTAGGCTGCTATTTTGTACTTTCTGAAGATCAGAAAGTGTTCATAAAGCAGAAAATCCAGCTAGCAGAGTCATCACCAAGTCTGAAACCTGACACATTTTTTTAATATTCCAATAATGCATTAATACGTATTTTTGATTGCTTACATTGTGTATATAGTGATGATTTCTTCTTCACGCTAGTAGGTAATGATGGTCACAGGCAACTTTTTTTCCTTCTTTTTCAATCAAAGACATTTACTCCTACACAAAATAACCTCCGTTTTGCAATCAATAGCAGCACTGAACAATTGGATTGGAAATCACAGTGCATAATCAACTCCAAGAATCAAACGGCAAAATCCCTATTGTTCTTCCCTGAGTAGACAAATCAAGATCTCTGTTATCTCTAAAGTATCAACAATTGTGCAGTGAAGATATTAATTTTCCATTAATAGGCATGGAATTATACATCTGGCTGCTGTGAGCTGCTTTATGTTACTGGAACAATGAATTAACCTTACACCGTGCTGGCAACTCTGCAAAATTATATATTACATCAAGAGCGTCCCTTTCCCAACTCAGATGATTGCAATAACTTTTTATCATAAAACCTTATAAAGCAGTTTAATCTTCTTTTATGCATGAAGTAACTTAATCTTTTTATATAGTACCAGTTCATTTCTGTGCGTCTAATAATAACAATAGCTTAATACAAGGTGTAATAGTACTTTTCACTTCATCTCTTCTGGGATGCAGAACTTGTTGTAGCATCTTCAGTTCCCTATGACAGTTCTATTGTTTTCTTTTCTATAATCTGTAATACCCCAGGCAGGTGCCGTGCCAACAATCAGGAACATTTCAAGGGTCCCAAAAATGACCTCTGTTTTTCCACTTCATTGGACATAATCATGGTTTCCTTCACCTTCATGACGCTTTACCACATGCCCTGAAACAAGGAGGAGAACTAGATAACAAATCTAAGGAAATGGCTAAAACTAAACACATTATTTATCTGGGTTCTCATGACAGCCATAGATTAATGGACAAATGACTCCACACAATTTATCTTCTATTTAACTTCTCAGACAATTTTCTGCTCAGACCTTTGTATCTTAATTCCTTGTTCCTCAGAAGGTGCCTACTTTTTGGACTAATTTCCAACTAAGGGACATGCACAAACATTCTTGCAATTGCTTTGAGTTTATTCTTACTGATAAAGCAAAGTGTTAATAGCTAAACTAGGACAATAAACAGTGCATTGACTTCTTCACCACAGACCAGTCCTTTGAATTTTCCTTATGCATTTATTAACTCCTGTGTCTTACACTATTATCTCTACCTGTGGAGAATAATCAGCCCCTTATCCTGGTACTTAATGTTATATACACTTAACACTGTTAGACTTCAGCGCAAGTGGTTTGATGTTTATTCCATAAGCAATTTTAACTTACCTTCCAGGCTCATTTTTTTTTCCAAGTATCTACAAACAACTCTGTGTACTAGCAGGATGGCTGTACCTGTGGCATTCCAATCCTGCACATGCAGTACCAGTTTCTTAGGATTTTTTTTGTTTGTTTCTTTTTACATGTTTTCAAAGAAGGGGCTAGAAGTATCAAAACAGAGACAAATTGGGGGGAAGTAATCATTCACTGAAGATGTTTCTAACCTGTTGTTCACCTTGAGAACAGTCTGTAATGTAACACCCACACAAAATGTCTAACTTGGCAAAAACAGTGAGGAATCAATACTGATTTCCAGTCTGTGAATTTTTCTTCCCTACACCATCTCGTCCTGATCATATCCAAACCACAAACTGTATCATGGCTTGTGGTGTAGTTAATGCCCAAATGTGTCGATATAATTAATTTTTGTTCCTTATCCTGCCACAGAAACCAAGAACTAAACAAAACTTCAACTACAAAAACAATTCCTTGTTTCACTCATCCTAAACATAACTTGACTTCCTGTGCTTGGGTATAAGCAAGTTAAATACTCCTTCTGTATTAATTCATAAAGAACTTCAGCACATTTCTATTTTAAATTGAAAGTGATGGTCTTAAGCCTGCAGTCTCTCCTGGACTACCACCTTCTGCTGCTGTCCTCAGGAATGCTGATCTAACCCCATGTGTCTATCCTTCCTCTGTTTTGAACAGAATATTTCTGGCCAAAGAAACCCTGCATTTCCTCTCTCCTGATCAGAAACAACTTGCTTGCTCACTGGCTGTCTGGGCATTGGAAAGATCACTGGAGAACCACTCTCCTCAGACACCCTTTCAGGTTCCTAGATTTTTCTGCCAGGCAGAAGAAGCAGATGCATGGAAAAAACTATGGTCAAGACAGAGTCCCGTGTGTCTGGAGTTTTTGCTGCCTGCCTTCCAGACTATTCCACCAAACCCAAGGAAGTAATGATTCTCCTCTTTTGGCTTGTCAGATGTGGATAGATTTTCATAAGAAAAACATTTGAGTCTTAAGCAAGATAATACTTCTGACACTAAGTGGTGAGGTACTTCAGCTTCTCAAATGATTGCAAGACTGTTTCCCATCACCCCGTAATAGAACAATATATTTTTTTTAAAGTTCACATTTTAAAAACAAACAAGGTTCATTTTCATGTATTGAACCTCATTCCTTTTTTAAATTTCTAATTTTTTTTAGTATTTTTAAAAATTTGGCAGAAGAAATAGCTAGGAAAATTTCGGGCCTATTAGTCAAGTCTTGGCAAAACTATGAACAATGGACAAAGGGATTCCAGAATAAAAATCCTTACTGCAAGCTCTACAAACAATATGTACATATGCTTTGACATCTAGATATTGCTTTTGTCTGAAGAAATTCTGTAAAATGAATTGTGTAGTTGAGAGACGTAGGAAATAATTGCTCTCTTAATAACTTGTACTAAGAAGCAGTAATCCACTTGATATTAGCAATTACAATTAAATCATTTCAGTACAAATTGATATACATGATATTATAACATTTTACTAAAAAGTCCTCTGTCCTTCCTGTTTCAGTTCCTGGGCTATACATTCCCATGGCTTCTGAGGCGGAAGTCAATAGAAATTGCACATGAAGAACTAGGACAGCATACCGGCCTCTAAGGAGTTTGGACGCCCCGGGCAATCTGGAAATCATCCATCCTTCCTTGTTTTCAGTCTTTCACACAGCAGAGATACTAAACATTATACAGCTTTTAATATGCTGCTTCACACACATCTCTACAGAATATGGATATAATTGGCAATTGCCTAAGAAAACAAAGGAAATAAAAATACATCCAAACTCATAAAAAATCATGACAGAAAACCTCAAATATTTGTTTTACTTTCTAAACCTGTGCCTCAAGCAGAATTGTGTCAGATGCCAAGCAGCATGGGAGAAAGACCACAAATTCTTTGTTTTAAGATCAAGTTTCATAAAAAGATTGCCTTTTGCTTGCATCACAGTGAAGGACAAGGTGGACCTACAAGTAACAAGAGGTCTCTTCTCATTATTACATCTCTCATGATGTAACCTCCTGCGACTTGATTTAGCAAGCAGAACGCTTCACTTAATGCCTGTTTACTTGGCAAACTGCCATACAGAAATGGTATTTGAAGAAGTTGGCTTTTGTACTAGAGGATACATTAAAGAGAATGAGCACACTGGGTCATATCAAAGGTTAATTTAGGCCACTAGCTTCTTTACAGTGGTCACCAGCAACATAAGCCCAGGAAACAGCACAGGTACAGAAAAACTCTCACCCATGAGTGATCTGGGGGTCAAGACTTTCAAGTCAGTGTGGCATCTTTGCCTTCCACAATCCTCTGCAGTCTTTCCTCCCAGGAGTTTATGCAGCTGTTTTTCAAGTTAGCACAAAGCTGAGAACCCGGGGATATTGTGATGGGCAGAGCACTGCACGAGTTGTCATTTCTTCATGTAGATATAGGAAAATTATCCTATAAGCACACGCATACAGAGACCTTACGTAGGAGGCAGTTGGATATGAAATTCATATGCACTCAAATGTCTGTTAGCATACCCAGTTTCCTGAAAGGAATTGTTTATATATATAGTTATGAAAGAAAAAGCAAAAAGGCAAGGAGTGCAAGGAACTCGGGTCTGCAAGAGGAAGACAAGTTCAGATCTTAAAAGGTGGGTTTATCTGTTTTTTTCATAAAGTCATGACTATGGTCACAAACACATCACCATTTCCACATTCCAAAGCTGAAGTATAGCAACATCAAATTAGCACCAAAGAAATTAAAAATGGTTCCATTTAAACATAATTATATCATTAAATGTAATTTTTGTATTACACAAAAGGTTAATATCATAGCAACTTAATGAAAGAATTTCTGTGAACCTCATCAAGAAAGTTAATAATTTAGATACCATGTGAAGTACAAGAAAAATCCCTGTGATACATTTGTCCGTATAAAGCAGCAGTTTTCCAGGTTGTTCCCTTCATATGTCTTAATAGAGGTGAATGCTGCTAACTGGAAAACTAAATATACTTTGAGATTTATTATTTCAGTAATTGCATTTCAGGTGCTAATTAAAAGCAATTCCAAGAAGAATATTTCAGAAGGGGGTAAAAAAAAAAAAAAGTTACTTTTTGAATACACACTTACACTTGATATACAGTACACATACAATAACACTATGCAGAGCTTCTCTGTCCAGTATGTGCGAAGATTTACATGCAGACCTCCCACCAGGGAGCTAGTTTTGACCAGAAATGCTACTATTCCCCTGTCTGTTGGGACCACAGAACACCAATCAATTCACTACATAGTACAGTATTCTGGACAGGGCATAGAAGCAATGAGGAGGCAGAAAATCTAAAGGGAATTCTTGATTTTGGCTCACGCAAAGTACAGCAAGTTAAAATGCAAAGATTGCTGCTTGAAAGCTTTAGAAGAGGGTTTGGAAGCCAGTTCTAGAAGTGTAAAATACTTTCAGATTTGTGCAGAAAGAGACTAGCAAGATCAGGAAACAGAATGAAGGCATCCATAAAAACAGAAGGTGGAATGTCTGGGTATCGGGGAAAAAAATGAAGAGGAAACTCAAGGGAAAAGCTCATAGACCCTTCTGTAATTCTCTAGAAAGCTTGAATTGCATTCTCCGGACAGATGTAATGCATGTAGATTATTAATCTCTGAGTGGAGGGAGAAGAATTAGTGTAGTGGTTTGGATAAGTTTCCTTGGTTAGTAAGTAGTGGTATGCATTTACCACCATGATATATTTTGAAAGTCTGAGACTCCTATTTTCTGCCAAAGGGACTTTAACACTGTTTCAAATGTTCACCAAGAGAATTAGAAAAAAAGATATAAAGATATGGGGATTCCAGGAATCATATTAATGTAGAATCTTATTTAGAGGAATATTTTTATTTTAGTCACTTTCACAATCATTCCTTACATTGGGACAACAAACTGTATACCTTTTAATCTCCTTTCCCTTTTCTTTCCTTGTTGCTGGCTGTAATCACCTCCAGGACAAATGGAGTTATTATAGCAGGCTTTTCATCCTTACTGGTATTATGTTTATATTTTAAAGAAATGGTTTTGAACTACGAGTAGTAATGGATAAAAGAGCAAAGTTGAATAAAGGGAGAAAATAGCCAGGTAGCAGAGAAGAAGAAAGCCAAATGAGAAGGAAAAGACGACTTTATTTGTGCAAAAAGCATTATGGATTATTTTTCATTCCTTCTTAGCCACAGATTTAAAAAATTAATGTTTTTAATTTTCTTTTCTCAGTTCAGACTTTTAGTGCCCATATATGCATAGGGCATACTGCAAATCTAAGTGGGATATCTTGCTTTTTTAAAAAACCAAACCCCTTTTTTCATTATCCTAATGGAAAAATAATCTATTACCCATTTTCTGTCCTTGGGAGACTAATTCTTAAATAAGATGTACAATTGCCTTTGGTTGAAATACCAGCATAAACAAGAATGCAAAGGTACAAAATATCAAGGCCAAGAACAAATCTCATATACAAAAATGGTTCAGTAGAAGATGTTGCTGAAAATCCTCCTTTTAATTTCTCTTGACCTTTGCCACTTTTAAAAAATATGTACTAAATTCTCTTCCAATTTTACACTTATGTAGTCACTCTGAAGGCAACAAGGCCAGTGAGGAAGAGGATATTATCTGATATACAACTGAAGCCAATACCACTCTTTATATAAGCACAGAAAGCTGGATCAGAGCTCAGTTGCATGTGATGGTACAGTAAACGTAAGGGAGTTTTTTCATATCAGTTTACTACACAGACTGAGGAGTGTGATTGTTGCCATGTATTATTTACATTGCTGGGGCAAATCAGATAAGAAATGCAACCTACTCAAAACTTAGATCATTGGATCTAAAACTTGGATCATTGGGCCAACATCAACGGTATGAGTTTCAACAAGGGCAAGTGCCAGGTTCTGCACTTGGGCCACAATAACCCCAAGCAGTGCTACAGGCTTAGGGAAATGTGGCTGGAAAGCTGCCTGAAAGAAAGAGACCTGGGAGTTCTAATTGACAAGTGGCTGAATATGAGCCAGCAGTGTGCCCAGGTGGCCAAGAAAGCCAACAGCATCCTGGCTTGTATTAGAAATAGCGTGACCAGCAGAAGTAGGGAGGTGATTGTCCCCCTGTACTCAGCACTGGTGAGGCCACACCTCGAGTATTGTGTCCAGTTTTGGGAACC
>KZ505717.1:913960-1053569 GCA_002844005.1 Limosa lapponica baueri
AGAGAAGAAATTGTCTGAAAATGGCATCTTGTGGCACTGCACATGGCAGGTACACATCAGGAAGCTGGTACTCAGCCCAGTGGAAAGCAGTCCTTGGCGGGGATGTTCTGTACTTTCATGTCAGCTACAGCACTGCAACACAGGATTTGCCACACTAGATCAAGCCACCGGCCTGTCAAGCCCCAGCCTCTGGCGGCAGCCAGTACGTGGTGCATCAGGGCGGAGGTACACAGCGTACATACCCAGGAGCATGGGGTGGTCCACGGAATCATCATCCGTCTGCCTTCCTTCTTGGCATTTTGAAGAATTCACTAAATATCGCCACTCCGTTCGTGGTGTGTTTTCTGTGTTGCTTTCTTCTGGGTTTTTGTTCTGTTAAACATTATGGGTTGGTCCATAATAATGCACACTCACGGGCAAATGGGCTTTTTGTAAAAAAATAGAATGCTTTCTCAAGTACCAGGGCAGTCCGAACTGCCAGCCTTTCTATGGGGGTTATCAACAAGAGGAACATCAGGCTTGTTTTATGATGTCAGCTTATTCACAATGTGATGATAATATATTTAAAGAGAAACATGACAACAATCCAGAGAAAAAAGATAGAGCCATGATCCTGGCAAGATGCCGGGGCTTGATTTCAGACATATTGATAACAGGGCTAGAAGTGGAGGAAAAAGCATTGAAACCTAAGGACGCAGCAGTAACCTGACTGAAAGAGCTTTTCTAGAGTTGAGGCATTTCATAATCTGTATTACCTTTTTGTACACAATCATTGCTGTCAGTTTATTTGTCCAGGATTTTTGTGGATTCAAGGTTAAAGCCCACTCATCATTACAGCTGTCCCACAACTCAGTCAGAATAAAAAGGTGCTGCGAAGTAGTATGAGGAGGCATCATATTTTTTTCACTGTAAAATACCTGGTTTAGACTAAAGAAGGGATGAACAGTAAGCTTCAATAAAATGCAGCAATTTCTCTCCCCCTCTGGCTGCTCATGCCATACAGCATGATGACAGAGGAAATGACAACTGAGTCACTAAAACAACATTATTGGAATTGACAGAGACTGGGACAGTCATATTTGACTCTAAAAGATGTGGTCTAAGTGTATCCGACTGTTGACGAATTTAGGTACCTCCAGGCCCACATCTGGTTACATTCTAATCTAAATCACAATGAGGTTATTGATTCTGTTTGTATAAGAACTCAGGTGAAATTGGGTGTTCTTTACAAAGTAAATTGTTACCTGAACCATGCTATAACTGACTGCTCGTCCCACAAATAGTTTTGTATGCAGTCACTTATAGAATATGACTATGCCCATTACAGATATTGTTGGCTCTCTGGAGATTAAATGTTCTACAGTACTAATTCCAGAGATTTATAACTCATGAAAATTTTATGGCCCACCTTAAATAGTTGACATCTGTAAAAAAAGCAGCCTGTACTTAGAACACTGTGAGTGGTCTGAGCTTCTTTGTGGAGGGTTTGCAGAGCATGTGCCTCAGTGCTTAGCACTAGGCATCAGATGACAATTCACTCTGAGACAAATCTCAGAGCCCCCAAGAAGGAAAATAATAAAAATATAATTAGCAAATTACAGCCTTGCAATAACTTGTACAAAGAAGCTTCCATTTGCTGTATAACAGCACATCAGCAGCTGTTATACAGTGGGAAGCAACAGTTCCAAACAACATAGAAAAAGTCATCTCAACATTCGCCTGCTTCTCTGCAATTTTTCCTTTCATTATGATTGTGAAAGTCCAGTTAAAAAGGAAACAAGTGATTAAAGCTAGTGACAAATGGTACTTTCAACAGGTAAAAGCGACTGAGATGGTGTAAGAACTGTGTAGAGGCACAGTTCTTCCCTCAGACACTGCTTTTTTAAATGCTTGCTGTTAAGTGCATTTTCCCCATGGTATAATGGTGATGGGAGCCTATGCATAGTCACCTTTCTTGGGGAGAGTATTATGTCAGAAAGCTCTATAACGAGGAGGAAAGTACCTACTCACACTCTCCCATTTTTGGGCGGGGAAGTTTTGTATCTATGCAATTGATTTACATTTCAGAAGCTCATTCTCCCAGGTATTGAAATTTGTACATGGCACATACAGAAACCCAGGGACCATATAAAACTAAGGGGCAGGGGACAGTGTCTGAACAGGAACTAGATTCTGCAGTGTTTTTCCTATTTGACCACAGAAAATTGAGATTAAAAAAAGGCCAGCGGACATAGGTTAAAGAGGTTGGGAAAAAATAATAGAAGTTTTAAGATGAATGAATATACTGGAATTTACAGAAAACTCATTTCAAGCTTTTCTTAATAGTAAAACCTTTATAGAAGTATGTTGGCAGGTTCTATGCACAAACCTATTATCAAGGAAATGGCTTTATTAAGTGGCTCCTTCACACATCTTTGAAAGTCTAGCTGAAGTGCAACGTGGCATGATGCATATTGCCAGCCAGGCAGATCAGCAACCCATTCACATCCTGTAACCCTTAACTGAGGTTGGAATTAAACTCTCGGTAAAAGAAAGTAGAAAGGTGACAGAAGACAAACTCGGTAGCAGAGAGCAGGTTTGCAGGTGTTCCTATGGCTTTGTTTCCCTATGGACGCTGACTATTTGCAGAGCACAAAGGTTATAATGAAGCAAAGGAATTGCAGTGAATTACTGTGAAGCAAACCAATTACATTAACTGAAGAGAGGACTTGGCACCAAGCTCATACCTTTCTGAGCTGGAAAACACAGCCACAGAATGGTATGGTAGGTTAAGTTTGACTTTCCCTCTCTGAGTAGAAGTGCTGTAATGTGTGTTATTATCCATTGATATTAATGAGTTTAGGAATATTTGAAAACTGTGTGTGTGCATGACCAACATACTTTTAACCTGGAATGCACGTTTATGGTACCACCATAAATCAGCTCTTTGATGAAAGATCTGGTGACAATTGTGAAGACAAGGGTTTTATAGAAGCCTTCTCTTTTTAAGTTTATCATCTGGTAAAACTCCACGAACACCTCAAAGCCTTTATTATACTCTTTATGGACCTGTTAGGGTGCACAGAGGGCATCCTGAGGGCAAGACTGCTGACATCTCTTCCAGCTCTACAGATGGTATCAGCTGTCTGGGAGCAAACAGCAGAATTTAAAATCCAAGTTAGTAAAGCAGGGCAATAAAAAATGTTGATGTATAGAGAGGTGTTGGGGGGAATTGTTTGTTTATTTGTTTTTTAATTACATGATATTATCCATGTTTTGCTCTTGATTACTTGAACTTCCAAGCCTCTTAAAAAACGTCAGTGAACCAAGCTACAAGAGTCAGATCAGGCACGGCAGCCTCTTTGCACTTCAGCTGTTTCCCACAAGTAATGCCCTTCTAGGAACACAACATTTTTAATGAGATACTATCACATGCCACAGGAAGCACACAGTTTCTCAAAACTGACAGGTTATTAAAGAAGCTGTGTCTTTAACTTAGAGTCAAATAACATGGAGTCTTATGCATAACTTAAGCTTTACTGGGGCTTTACTGGACTCTAGAGCCAGTAAGACTGGAGACATCTCCTGTCAGCAGAAAAAATTCTGACATAACCCACACACTCCTTAACACTCCAATGAGAGAAAAAAAACAGGCAAGTAGAAGCAGAGTGTATATTAGAGTATATTAGCTGCTAGAGCGTTATTGTTTACACGATCGAGAAGTGGCATCATATTTGGCAAGAGCTTTCTTTCAGTTGTCAGGTCAATTGTGTCAGCTTTAGAAAGGATCACTTAGAAACACATATATCTCTAAATCAAAAAATTGTAATTGTACTCAGAACTTTAAAAAAAAAAAGGCAGTGGGAATTTTCCATTCAACTTTCCAGAATTCTTCATAACACACAAAATGATTGCCAGTCTGACTCTTCCTTGAAAATCAAGGACTTCATCCCAAGTACAGATACCTTTGAAAGCCTTTCTTTGATGTTCCTTTTATTTTCCTAAAAGTTGCCCAGGGGCTTTCAAAGCACTCTCTAGAGGTAAATCAGTTTTGTAATGCAAGACAAATGAGTTGTGTTTTGTTAATACGCAGCTGGATTGGCACATACCCTTATGCTCACGCTGTGCACAGGTGATCAGGCAGAAGCAAAGTTCGCACCTCCCTTGAAGGAAGGCTGCACTGACTCTCCCTGGGGTTTGGCAGGTGGTACGGAGGTAGTCCTGTCAAAGCTGCTGTTCTTAGAAATATGCAAGCAGACACACCCACCTGGGGAATGACCAGAGACATGGTTTCATTCCTGTCTGCACAGGACCTGATGAAAACAAACCCACAGCCGTTTTTCAAGCAGCCCAATCACAGACACCTCCTTACTTGGGAGAAATTACATTATAGTTTAACCTTTGTTCAAGGGAATGCCTTAGGGGCATAGCTTTGCCAGTAGACAACTGCAGGAAACAGAAAGTCAGCAAGTTGCATGCCATGCAAAAAGCTTAGTCACTCAAGGCAAATTCCACAGGGGTTTGAGGTCAACGCACACAATTAAAAATTAACCATCAGTGAATTAAGGCCACCACGTTTCTTGGATGACAACAATGCTTTAGGGTTTAACAGGCATTTGTTTCTCATCTCTAATCAACTTTCTTGTGGTTTCATGAAGAAAAATCATAATGCAACTGGGAAACAAGTGACTTGGTTTTCTACATACATTAAAAAAAAATGCAATAGATTGTTTACCAGTAGCCATGCAGCATTCACGAAAATCATAAAGATGTAGAAATGCACAGCAAACAGTAGTTTAAGAGCACCAGGGAAAATCACAACCAAAACAAACTTTTTAGGCTATTCCTTATTTGCCTGGTCAGCAAAGAAAAAAAGCAGCTTCAAGTGACAAGGCAGGTGAAAAGCTTGCAGAGCCCCTCAGAATCACCTGTTATCACCTCAGCAACCCTCAGGCACACATATTTGATAGGCAAAAGGGGAAAAACAGCTCTTGATGCCCAGGGCAAAAACAATTTTGGGAAAAAAAAAAAGATAAACAAGTTATGGCATATAAAATCTGCAGGCACTTTGACTATACTGTTTAAGGTAGGAAAACAAGATGCGACAGAAACAGAAAACAATCTGGAACATCATCCTAAGGAAGAAGAGGAGGTCTTTAACAAGGGTCCTGTAAGCCAGGTGGCTCAAGGTGTTCCCCTGAGGTGATACAGAGACCCTTTGAGATGACACCTTTTTGAAAATAAGAAAATAACACTGCAGCTATTTGATGCATCCCATGCTATGGGCAGGCTGAGAGAAAGCTTTCTGCAGACCGAAGAAGCAAATACATTTTGGCACTGCAGGTGATGCCTGAGGACTTGACAGGAACTCCCCAAGGGATGCCAAGACCGCAGTCACAAAGCATCACTTTCCTGCTCTTCTAAGTAGCAGTGGGCTTCCTTCACAAGCACTTTGGAAACCCTTCTTTCCAGAAAGCAGCACAGACAGCAATGGGTGGTTCAGTTATGAGATATTCTGTGAAGAATCAGAATGGAATGGGTTACTTTTTAAATTCACCTTTCCCAGCTACTCTAGCTGAAATAGCCCATGCACTGCTGAGGACTGAGGACAGAAGTACGTCACAAGATGCAGAGATACCTGATCTACTGTTAAATGAACTAGTTTAGGAACCAGAAGTGCTTTACTGCCAGCAGCATGCTAACTTATCCTGCTGATGCACCTAATGATGTAATGAGATTGACAGGATTGTAATCTGCAATGGAATCAAAGTGGCTGAAAAAAACCAGTCAGACCAAAAAAATCCAACCTCAGTACCTAGCATTTGAATTTATCTAATCATCTCAGTTGTCTTTGGAAGGAGGTGACACATCTTTGCCTAGGCAGCAAAAGAAAGGGTGATGACTAATATTTAAAAAGTGGGTTAGATTAAGTGCTATACTCTGTAAGTCTTTGCCTACCAAAATCCTAGGTTAACATCCTTGAACAGAGATACATATCCAACTCATACCCTGTTAAAATTTTCAGCCTGTTGAATTAATATGAACCATCACCAGCCATAACCTGTGCTAATGTGCTGAGCTGAGAAATGGAGTGGCATACGAGCTAAGACACCCACTGTTTAGCCCTTCCTGCTCCTGGTAGCTTCTTGAAGACATGGTGTAGGCAGCTATTGACAGTAATCGCACTGTGAGTTATGGTTAAATCTACCACCAAACATGAACCAGGACTCTATTTTGGGTGATCAAATTAAATACAGTTGTGTGAATCTTGAAATTGTGTTCAGTTCCAAGCAGGGAGATAGGGAATAGGCATCCCTGAGGAGATGGGGTAGATCAGGTATCTTATTCTTCTGCTCTTCATTTTTCCACAGCTCAATCCAAAAAAAGGTATACTGCCTCGTGGGTTCAGCTAACTGATTGACAGGTGTTTGGAGGACAGTCCATCATGCAAGGCAGATATGCCCTTAATCACAGTAGACAATAAACAATGAAGAAACCCTGGTTACACTTGATAGCTTCACAGTGTTTTGGATTTTTTTACTAGATTTGAGAAACAGAAAACAGCCAGAATCCCTAAAAAGCAAATTTTCAGACAAAGCATACATAGAACATGCAAAAAAACCCAAACAAAATCCACTTATTGAAAAGACACCAGGCTAATATGTTCAATTCAATACTAGAGGTGATCGAAACCCAGAGTTTCCTATATTTTCCTATATTTCCTATATCAAAACCCAAGCACTTTCCTGTATTTCCCCATTATTTTCATTTAGGGTCAAAATGTTTCATTTTCAACCCAGCACCATGTATGCTTAAACTACCCCTGTGGAATAATACATGTACTCTACTTCCTATGCTTATACTGTCTTCTCAACTGGGTTGTGTTTCCCATGAGGTGCTGGCTATGGGGCTTCTATGATATATTTCAGTGGAAGGAGATTCAGAAAAGATGCAGTCTGGTTGAATGAGGAAAAATTAACGGAAAGGAATATGCCATGATGGCTGAGCTGCCAAGACCTTTGTTAAGCACCTTAACAGAAAGATGATAATCACTTGCAGTCATCTCTGACTTCAAAGGATTGGATGATGATTACCCCCAGAAGAAAAATTAACCTGCTAACATAGGAACTTTACATATACTGGCAAATAACCCCAGATATCCTGAAATAGGCTGATTATTAACCAGTGAGATGACTGCTGCAAGCACTTCTCAAGAGTTTGGGAATTATGTCTTAACATGAAAGCTGGCACTTAAACCAAAATACCAGCTCTGACAATGCACCAGCTGCCTGCACAGATGATTCAGTCAACACCAGAGGACTACGGCTCCAGTGTGTTTCTGGCCACCTTCAGGTCAAAGCCAAAATGGTTTTCCTTCATCAAGGAAAAACGGCAGACTAACCTCTTGCCAGTAGAGTGACGCCCACAGAATTTGGGTACTACAAAGCAAATCCCAAGATTAACAGAAATCCCCATGGTTGACAGCTATTGGGAAGAAGTGGTTGATTTAAAAAAAAAGTTAAATGAATTAAAAAGCATTGATGAATCTCTACGTACAATATTTATTCTGTTTATTATCCCTGTTTATTTAGAGACCAGTCGAAAAATATATAGCTAAGGACCAAAATGCAGCTACATTCTGTTTTGCCAGTGTTTTCACTTCTTGTTTAATACAGCAATATATTCTTCTAATCTACTTCTTGGTCTAAATTTCCTTGCAATTCAAAAAAAAAAAATCCAGTGACACTTGTGGTATGGAAATCATGATGGGATGCTCTCAGGCAAAAGGGGATTAATTGTAATTGTCGACTTTTCTCAGCACACTTAACAAAGTGGCAGCCACATGCTGCCTTATTCCATGAATCCAGGAGATTGTTCGAGCAGGCAGTGTTATATTACTCCAGGGTGGGAATGAAATCATGTGGGAGCAGCAAGCACAGCTCATGGAGAAAAATTACCATTTTATATTTATTACTTTGGCTGGCTTAAGTGCCACAGGAGTAGACTCTCTAATGCATTTGAGTGCAATTCCCCAACAATTTGACTCTGTTGCTTTGTAAACTATTTTTAGGGAAAGTCTCAGAAGGCTGTTAAAGGCACAAGCCATCTGATTTTCAAAGGTTATTTTGGTGGTTTATCAAAAGGATATAAATAACATGATACATCTCTCCAGATTAGATTGATACTTCGAATTCAGCTAGGAGATCAGAACTTTAGGAAAAAAAGGCTCCTTTTTAACTGGTACATCATTTTTGTTCCATAAGCTTGAGTATACTTCTTCAGTAGGCTTATCACCATTTTGACTTTCCACTGGTATCTGTACAGTGTGGATTCTTCACACTTTTAAAACAAAGCATTATTCTAATGAAGCTACAGGCTTGAACATACATAGCTACATAATTATACTGTTCACACATTAATAGAAAAGCGCATAAAGAAGATGTATTTTAAAGGAGATGCATGTTAAGGAAAACGTAGGAAGGCATAAGTTCGTGTCTCTAAAAGTATATCTAATCAAAACTACATTCTTTTCATGGAACAGCAAGGCAATTAATTTCAGGTTCACTTCCCTACCTTACATCTTCATACAGCCATAGTATACATCCATTTGTCAGCATCCAGTTCTCCTTCATCATGCACACTGGAAATCTGGTTTTCCAGCATAAAAATGTACCTTTCAGCTCCTAAAACCATATTACAGATTAATTTTTGAGTTGGCCTTCCAACACAGAACAATTAGTACCCATAGGAAGTATGTGCATTCTTCCTGTGTATGCAGTAATAACCACATACTGAATGAACCAGATGCTGAAAACTCAGCCTGTTTACTGATTTATGGCATTATAGTAATAGCTCAATTACAATATAGTAATATAGAGGTGTTTCCTGTTTATTTTATTAGTCTTTTCTATCTATGTTGCTGAATCTTGGGCTGGATGCATTCCAAGGCAGAGTCAGAGAATGCTCCAAGTCTGAAACCTCTGAATAATGTCTCTTTTCCTCACTGCCATTTCAGTGAATACTAGCAAGCATCTTCCAACCCACCCAGCTGGCTGCCAAAACAACTGCTACGACATACTTTATAAAATATTTATAGTGCTTCTTAAAGGACACAACAGGCTCTCATAACAAATCAAAATCACTTCCATGAGGAGCTTGCTCACTCTCCACTGGAATGTCCCAGGGCATCCTTTGTCTGCCCTGTAATGCTGCAGGGACCATAGGTGTGGGAGGAGCCAATACTTTTTTTTTTGCCACTGTGCTATTTATACTAGTATTAGGAGAGAAAGTGTGAAAAGCCTCAATATCTAGCAGTTGTCAACCTGGGAAATTCTAAACCACAACAGTGAGTTGCAACAGTAGTCCATGCTAATTCATCACAAGCCAGCAGTTTCGGGCCCTGTTTCCCTTATGAAAGCTGGGTGCAATGAGCAGCCAGTCCACCATACTCACAGATGAGGATAGCCACACCAAATTGGCAAGGTCATTGAGCCTTGCAGCATGTGATGGGAACTTCAGAGGCCTTAGGACTGCAGCTCTCTTCCCTAGAACGTGACTTTAAGATGGCTGTTCCCTCTCCTACCTCTCAGATAAATCTGTGAATTGATACAGAGATTAGAAAAAGGTTAGCAATTTCTCCTCCAGTTGCACACAGCACTGTCTGCATTTGAATAATGGTGCTGGAGCTTTTGCATGGCAGGCAGTTGGCAGTGAATCACACCAAGCAAATCAGTGTAGACCTAATGACTTTGGTTAGTTATATTGATTTAAGTTAACTGTAGCTGTAATACACCAAATTACAACACCAAAATCAGAACACACATT
This sequence comes from Limosa lapponica baueri, assembly GCA_002844005.1. NCBI lineage: Eukaryota > Metazoa > Chordata > Aves > Charadriiformes > Scolopacidae > Limosa > Limosa lapponica. The sequence continues at coordinate 923,765 of KZ505717.1, forward strand.
ATTCTAGTAATTTTGTTATTGCAGCCAAAGCTCCCTCTGTTTTGTGACATCTACTAACCCTTATTTTTATTTTTTTTAATTTTTGCACATAAAGATACATGTAAACTGTCCTATAACAATATTAAACTATGTGTTAAATACTCTCCAAGGAACACTGCACAGACCATTGGACAATCTGCCTCAGTTCTTTATAGAAGGCCAAATCCTTCTCCCACAGCTTTTATTCATTGTCCCATTTTCTGTAATTGGATTACTCCTTAAGGAAATGAGAGGAGGTCATTGCTCCAGCTCTCAAGTCTAAAAAGTACAGTGTCTTCACTACTAGTGTCTTCAGAGCTGCATGGATTCAGCAACACTAGGGAAGAAAAGGTCTTCCAGATCTCATTCTTCATTCCATTAAGAGTTACCATTATATGGCAACAATTTCAACATAATTGAATATTTTTTTTTTAAGTGATATGATATATACTTGACCATAAGGGAGAGGCATAGCAAATAACTTAAAAAAAAATCAGGAAAGTACAACTGTTTCTCATGGACAAAATGTGCCGAGCAGTACACAGCACACATCAAAGCAGTAACATCAACCAATCCCCCGAAAATCAGCTCCACAAAGCTGTTAAAAACAGAAGTCAGAAATAGCTCAGATGAGTCAGAAAAATATTTCCTTCCTTCCTTCCTTCCTTCCTTCCTCCCTCCCTCCCTCCCTCCCTCCCTTCCTTCTTTTTGTCCTTCCTTCCTTCCTTTCCCCAGACATATTCAGGTAAACATGAAGCCACATCATGTAAATAACAACTTGCAAATGAAAAAAACAAAGGATAAGGCAGAGATCAATGCAAAGACCAACAGGTGACCTTGCCTCTAGAAAACCTCTCTACTTGCAAACTTGAGATACTGAATACAATGAACTACAGCCACTTGCCATTTAGGGATGAAAAAATAAGTCAAAACAAAACCAGCAGTAATGACAGTACATGAAGATAAATAATGAGTCCTACTACAGCACTGCCTGGGCTAGGAAAAGGGGAAGGACACGCACATCAGATATCTACACTGCGTTGGAAAAAGACACTCGGCACATTTCTACAGCTGTTTTCTTCTCATCATTTCTCACTTAATATCTGTAACTGTGGAAACATAGAAGAAAACACGGAGAGTTAGGGAAGTAGGAATTGAGAAGCGAGACATCAATAGTTTCTTACAGAAATGAAAGAAAGGACAGACCAGCAAGATCAAAACTAACCAAGAAAGAAATCACATATGGCGGCTCAGTAATGGTCAAACGCACATCTCTGGTACAGTGTTTAACCCATTCAATACAGAGTCCTAGGTTTAAAATAAGGTAGAAACAGTGTCACGTTTACTTTATCTGCAAGCAATAGGGAAGAATGAATTTTAAATAGCCAGCACATAGACTTTTTCCCTGGCTACAGAAATGCGCAATCTCCATTCAGAGACACTGGCTTTTACCCCTCATTTTCTGCTGCTTACCTCATTAAGCACCGGTTCCTGAAACTTCTCACATCCACTGTATTTTGTAGCAGAGAAGTTATTACATTTGTTGAACTTTTGAGAGATCCTTGAAAGTGTTAACTTTGCTGTTTGGGCAGGATTTTTTTAAAAATTCTTTTCTTCATGCAGAATGAAAGAAGACAAATGAGACAGATAAATTCAACAATTCAGAACCCCTTTTAAATTGATTCAGAGAAAAAGGTTTTGGTATCAGATAGTACAGAAAAAAGTCTGAGACAGAAGCTTAATTTATATATTTAGTTTCATCCAGGAAGTACTTTTTGCTAGCTGATATCATGTGACCAAATTTCCAGAAGTGGCTTTTCCCCTTAACATCAAGGAAAGAGAAAAATAGTAGAATGACCTTTTCTTTTGCTTTAAATCCACATCTACTTCAAACACAGCTTTCTGTAACAAAGGTTGAGCTCACAGTTAGATTATAAAATTAAGCACTTAAGACTTCCTTCCCCAAACAATATATAACTGAACACTTTTCTTTGGTGAAACACATACATTCTTAAAAATTAAAAGACTTCTGTGGGTTTAAGCAGAGAGACCGAGAAACTCCATGCTTAAAGAAACATTTCCTGAGAAAGAAGAAAGAAAGCTAGAAATAAAGCTCAGCTTCATCTTTCAGCTTTATATTATGGTGGTCTTTTGTCACTCTGCAGGAAGTCAATAGTCTGATGGGTAACATGCTTAACTAGGGATCAGATGATTGCAGGGTTGATTAATCCTTGTCTTGTGAGCATTTGTAGTTTCCCTTTGGAATTTATTTATGCAGACCAAAACTTTTGAAGCAAAAATAAAAGAATGGGGTTTATATTGCCACAAGCTGGTTATGCATTTAGCATATCTGGCTATAAATTGTCCCAATTTTTATGTACCCCTTCAACAACTCATTACTTTTCTGAGTGTAAACCAGGAAGTTACAGAAAAACAGAGTAGAAACACTTTGCTTTGAGTCATTAAAAAAAATAACTGAACCACATCAATTTCCTACATTTTTGATCATACATTTATGCTCATTACAGGTCTCCATTGTGGTCTCAAGTTACTAAATGATTTGGCTTGTCTGTTACGGACATAAAGTTAGACCTGTAAAGAAAGTGCTAACCAAATGGATAACAGACTGGCAATGAGAGGATACTGGGTCTGTTTTCATGAAGCTACAACAGTACATTGCCAGCAACCATTTTTATTCCTGCAAAGGTAAGTAGTTCCAAAAGCTCTGCTTGACTACTTTATTTTCAGGCTAGCCCACTCTGAAATGAAGATTTTCTCAGTGTGTGTGGCTTTGAGCACCTGTTTGCTATGATTGCAGACTCTAAGAAAGATCTTGCCACAGTCATCTCTCTTTGATAAGTGAGATTTCAAGTTTCAGGCATTAAATAAAGAATTCAGATGAGGTCATTTTGTCTCCTCACTTGCCAGCTGCCCAGTCTCTGGTACGCAGCTTACCCAAGGATTCAAAAGGCAGCCTTTAACCATAGCAAAAGGATGGCCAGTCGCCCCTGTTGTGTTTGACTCATGACCCACTTAATGAGTGCTCTGATGAAACTTCATTTCATTAGGCTTATTTCTTATTTTCTTACAGCACAATCTGTTTTACGGCTCAATCAGCACCATGAGGCAAACCCTGGAAGTCCCATCTCCTAGCCTGTGCGAGGAGATGCAGGTACAAGGAGGAGGAAAGATGTTGCAGACACCGTCAGTCAGCCCAAGGAACACATGAAACATCCCACTGCTCAGACACAGGCACCAGAAACATCCTGTACTCTCTCGCGATTATTCAGGCCTGTCAGGTGCTTGCAGTTAGACAGCAGCTCAGGACCGCTGCTCTGTCAGTGCCAGCAAAGCAACCAGCTCAAGACACAACACGTGAAATCTGCTGCGTGGGGAAGGACAGAAGAGCAGTGCTACCTTTGTTGAATATCAGTGATCAGAGGGTGGTAGACATGGCATTACCCAAGCGTCCCTGACTCAGAGCTGATGAAGCAGAACCTTGAGTGTCTCACAGATCAGCCAGGAATAACACCTGCTTTACAAGTGCCACTGAACATGCTGTGGTCCTCCAAATACACACAGGATGAATTCTACAGGAGAATATTTCAACTGCACAAGTGATGAGCATTTTGTAAAACTGCCGGTGGATGCAGCCAGCGTCACTAATGTGATGACACAAAACACTGATAGTAAGAATTCTATTTTAAAAAATTGTAGTCCAAATCAATTGGAAAATTAAAAATGTATACCCTAGAATTCCAAAGGGATGCCCAATTTTATATACAAAAAGTATCCATATAACCAAAAAATGGATGAGACTGAATTTTCAAAAGGTTCTTATAAAACCAGAAAGAAATAGCTACAGTAAAAGCTTGCCAATTTGTAGGTTTTGTGGGATTTACTTATATCCCTTTGCAGACCGCTTCTGATTTTGATTGGATTTTTCAGGTTATTAGCAGATATATCCTTCTCAAGCAAAACTGTTGCTTTACTGAATGGGTCTGAAATCAAAAATCAAATCCAGGGCTGTGGAGGCCCATGCAGAAGGTGAACAAGCAGAGTGGTGGGAAAGGTCTATCTCCAGCCCCAGCCAGAGGTTACAGCCCAGCCCTTTCGACAGAAATCAAAATCAGTGTCAGCCTGTGCTCACCTGCTCATCCTGCAGGGATGCCTGGGCAGGGACTGACCTTGTCCAGACACCACTGTACCTGGGGTCTGAGCAGGGGGAGAAGCAGAGCTGGGTGAATGGCTGGTGAGGAAGAGCAGGGGCAGCAGCCACAGCCACTAGCCTTCCTGCACTTGTTGCCCCTGGGTGATCGGTTCCCCGGGTAAAGCACCAGAAAGGACGCAGCAGCCCTGGTTCTGCATGCAGCTGCCTGGGAAGTCCCAGTGGATGGCCCACACGGGTACTGAGAGCCATCTTTCTGCAGCCTGGGCTGAAGTAGAAATCCTAAATGTCCAGGACATATGAGAGCTATATTTTAAACAATGTAGATAACATGTATACTTCTTACAAGGTCAACTTTTTATCTGTTTAATGATTCGGCTGATAGAAAATCAGGACCAGATACTGATAGCCATCACCCACACAGCCAGTTTCTGATCCCCTTTGATCAGCACCGTGCACTTTATTTGATGAACTGACCTATTCAAATGAAGTAGGGTTGTTATTCAAGGAGCAAGACTTTATGCACAGTATGAAAAAGGATGGAAGAATTTAGAAAGAAATTAAATGCTGTAAACAGTATAAGTTATTTAGAACTCCTTGTTGCCTAAATGAACGGCCAAATAGTGTGGAGCTTGGGAGCGTACAGCAAAACTCTGATTCTTAATTGTTACATTTTCTTCAAGACTCATATACAACAATTAGATATACATTAAACTATCACTTCAAATATATTACAGGAAAGCAGGTTTCTTTTTTTTTTTTTCATTTTTCCATGTGGATTCACAGCCTTTGAAAGTCTGAGGCTGACAGAAAGAAAGGACATGCGATTGTTAAAAGGGCTTGGGGTTCAAATTGCTGTAGAAACTTCAGTGTGAGTCTAGTGCCATTCCCACCTTGGACTCCCACTGGCTAATTTCATTATCTGACCAAACGTTTTTAAGACTTGTGGCCTAGTGAAAACAAAGATCAAATAACTCTTTCAAAGCTGTGAAGCTCTCTGGTGTACTTCTTTTCTGGGGTCTGTTCTGAGGGGAGCTGAGTTACAATGAAGCAAATGAGGATGCGCAAAGCTTTGCAGAATCAAGTGCTGGAACCCAGTCCTGTCCCCAGCAAACATTTTAATGGCAGCAGGATTGAGCTGCAGAATGGAGAATTAAGAATACTTTCATTAGTTAAATGCTAATTGCCCTGGCAGTACACATAACACTGAAAAAGACTGGGCGGAGTCGGGCTTATCACTGAGTAGCAGCCACCAGCGCAGCCTGGCTTGCGGGAGGGAAGCAAACTGTGCCTGCAACCTCCAGGTGATGCTCTGCCTCCTGCAAGAAACCTCTCCTGGTCTGCCCTCAGAAGAGCAGTTCCAACTCACTCGCCCTTTGGGATATTTGAACCGCTGAGCCCTGGATTAACATAAAGGACTGGTAATAAAGTAAATAAAATGAGCTACTTCCCACAGAGGACTGAGTCACAAAGAAAAATGAAAACAAAAAGAAAGGCTATGAAATCGGGAGTTTTGGTATTTGGTTGTGGGGTTTTTTTGTTTGTTTGTTTGTTTCTTTATTTTTGTATCATTTTTAAGGAGAAAATAGGAAATAAAGCATGATGAGAGAAGCAAAGACATGTGCCATCATGAATGCTTGAATGCTGTACACATGATCTCATTGGTAATGGGTCAATGCCTCCTGCTGTGCCTTGGGAAAGATGGCTGTGATATATAAAATACTTTTAGTGGCTGTTGACATTGCACAAAGCTTTTATTTCTCTCTCCCTCTCTCTTTTTTTTTTTTTATTTTTACTGCATCTATGTCTCCATCTTAAGCCTATAAACTTCATAACAATCATTTGGTTGAGCTAGTAATTGCCTATTACACCATTTACCACACATAGACAATCAACATTTGTCACACTGTTACTAAAAGGAGCTGAAAATTTAAGCACAAATAAGGACGTTATTTGTCATCAGCAGTGCTGAGGTCAGGGACTAGTTCCAGTGAAACTTCAGGAGCCTGGAGCTATCAGCTTACACCCAAACCACCTGAAATAAGCAGAAGGGCTCCCTTCCAGAGCAGGGGGAAAATAGTAACTAGTGTAACAACTAAGAGGTTGTATTTACTTTCATTAGCTCATTCATCAAACATTTTGGGGGAAAAAAAAATAATCAGATCTTTTCATATCACTTACCCTTTAGGAGAATTGCTATTTCATGTAGTCAATGTCCTCAGAGAAGTAAAAACCCCAAGAGGGCTCAGCGGAGTACACTAGTGCATCTAAAGGCAATGTGATGGGCAGCGATCAGATAGGATTTTTTGCTCCAGAGAACAGGCAGAGGTTGGTGTAGAAATGACACAGCAGAAGAAAGCAGTAAAATTGCAAAATATAGTTTCATTATAACAAGTATCTATGATCATGATTACTAATGGCAAAAACGCATGTGAATTTTCTGAAGTAGCAGTGACATTTCAACTTTTTGTAGGACATTCCAATAGACAAATTTCATGTCTAGTAGATGGAAGGTGATTTTTCTGTTTCCTCTGCTTTCCCTAGTTAAACAGTAACCCAAATAGGAGTAGACAATTAATATGAATAGAATATAATACAAAACAGAAAAAATAATATCGAGGTATTTTGTATCCCAGCCTTCTCTGGACTCACTATGTTGCTCATCAGCAAACAAGTAGAGATTAGAGGACTAAAAGCCATTATTGCTTATTTTTATTGTGTTTATTACTTACTGCTATATACTTGCAGTTCTTAAAACTAACACAGGATGCCATTTAAAATTATCTAGAAGATGAATTGCACTGCATCATCCTCTCCCCTTCCCAAAGGAAAAAGATGTGTTAAAATACACGGGTAGCAAAGAATTTCAAAGGCTAGATATTGCCCAGGCTATTGAGCTCCCAAGGGAAACCCTTGATGCCAGAAATTTTAGCAAGAATGTACTGTAGAAAACACATGCTGAGTGTCTAATACTAATTACTTTTCCTCATTCGTGGTATATTATTACTTTTTAATGCATTCTTTCTTCTCTATATTTAGGTGTGTGTGAGCTTATTCTATGCTACAAAAGAGAGACATCAAGGTATAGCAACCTTGAAAAGAGACATCTTGCCAAAGGGGCACAGTAAAACTCAGCTGCTGTCAGAATATTTGCTGCAGGATACTGCTTTTCATGAAAAGTAACACTACAAACAGTGACCAAGAAGACTAATCAAATTCCCCCCCCCAAATGTTTTCAGTAAAATCTCCATTTTCATAGTTCTTTTTGTAATAACTAGCTTCTAACCAAAGAAAGAAGACATTTTCTACACAGAAAAATCACTAGCAAGAAAGGCAGAAAAGCAGAAGACATCATTAGGTTTAACAGGATCCACTTATGCAGATTCAAACTATCTGGAGAGCACTTAGCACTGCAGGGACAGACCTTAAGGAACTGTCCTCGCCCCATTTTCCCCAGGAAAGAGATAGAAAAATCTGTGAGATGTGTGAGGGCCAGCCTTTCTGGTCCTTACCCACCTCACTCAAGCATTTGGCCCAAATACAAAAGAAACTGAATGCAATTCTTTGGCCTGCACTTTGAGGTTTAAACTACGTGATACAGCAACAACTTTAAGCCTTAAAAAAAAAAAAACCCCCCCAAAATATTTTTTACCTTTCTATGTTCCCTCCTTTTTATTATGTTTCTCCCCCCCAGGCAACTGGCAGCATCTATCCGTAATTTGACAAAAGGAATAACCAGAATCTCTGCAAATGCACAGTGTGTACATATTTGTGTGTACCTACATCTCTGCCCCAACCAGGGACAGAAAAAGGGATGTGCTAAGGGCATACGTTAAGCTTCCAGATGAAAATGGGCATTGGATGAAGCTCAGTATCTTTTGGATTCATGATGAATATGGGGATGGCAGAGTTAAAAACAGAACCTGTGCTACTACAGAAAATACAAATCTGTGTATTGTATCTTTCATGGTTGTCTGTTTTTCTGTCTCGTATGCTTTTCCCTCTTTCCATATGCAAGGTTGCTCATTTCAAAACGTCAGGGAGTCAAATAAAAATCAAAAGACTTCTAAGCCACTGAAAACAACTCTCAGTACTTGCTGGGTGGCATTTGCCTTCAGAGAAGCATTACTAGCATTTGGTTCTTGACCACTTGGCAGTAAGGTGCAACAGATGATCACCACATCCTGAAAACTATGCCCTGCGCATAAGCCAAGTGAATAGGTAAGGCAAAGACTGATTGATTTAAAAAAAAAAATAAAACATCCAAAACTTTGGCTCATCTCTGTCCTGCACACCCTGTAAAATTGCAGCTCAAAAATAAGGAGAACACTTTGATAACTTATAACAGAAAATACCACCCTCAGGCACCATGATTTTGTCTGGCTCCTTCCTGAATTCTATTTTTCAAGCTCTTGACACCATATCTTAATCACAGATGGTAACAACACAGCAACATCTGTAAGAAATGCCACTAAGATATTTCCTAGTCAAGCACAAGGAAAAATGGCGAAATAAGGGTAAAGGAGTGGCTGAAAACACTAAACATTTAGATCCAAGACAGAAAACTAAGGCCAAGAGCATGGCCTCCACGCACTCTGAAATGCAAAAACGAAAAGAGCAACTATAGTATTAATAATTAAAATTGAATTAAAAGTAGTGTAAGTTAAGGCCAAGGGAGTATTTTTGGTTTATAAATTTTTTATTGGTTTTGATCAGTTAGAGCCACAGAAGGTTGTGAATACAGAAATATGCATGTAAATGAAATAGTATGTACTAAGATGTCCTAACTGAGGACATTTTTTTATATAAACCATAAAAATTGTATAATTAATGTAATAATAGATTAAGGACACGAATAAGTAATGAGAATTATGTTTAAATAACTGCTGTGTAGACAAGGGTCCAAGAGGAGATTAAAAATACAACCTTGAAGCCAGATTCTCATTTTGTCATCACCATAGCAATCTCTGCAGAGTTGTACTGCTATGACTACCACAGCCATGCAGCCTTAGCTTAGCTCTGAATTATTATGGTATGGTAAGTACTTGGTTTGACTTGAATTACCCAGTATTTCTGAGACCCTTAAAGGGAATCAATCATCTTTAGATTTGGAACATTCATTGTTTATACATTGGTGTCCAAAAGTTAATGGCAAGTCACAAGTATAGGCCTGAGGGCTTCTATCTCATGTATCTCCCTCCTCTACTCCATCTGGGATGCTCAGGTGCTCTCCCAACTCCCATGGCCTCCCATGGCAAGGTTCATCACAGCAAGCTTCAGGAAAGCACGAGGAGAGGCAGGTCTGGGGGGCTCAGGGGGGTCATTCCCAGTGCTTGAAAGGTTCGACTGTCCACCTGAACTCAGCTGCTGCAAAGCCTGTTCTGTAGCATCTGGGATGGCATGAGCTGGCTTGGCTCTCCAGGAAGAACGTCTGATGATTAGTGCAAAGGAAGCTCTGTGCTTCCCAAGTCCTCCATGCTGATTTGGAGAAGAGACTTTCACCACTGTGTTCACTCTCTGCTCTGCAGCCCTGGCACGAGGTAGGCATGGGAACCCCTACAGAGCTCTGCTCCACTCCCAGAAGCCTCACCACTATGCGCCCCACCATCACTGCCATGGGTCCTACAGCCCAACCACAGCCTGTATTTAAAAAGCTTGGTATTTACCCAGCTCTTTAAAGGTGAAAGGCATCACCTGCATTGGTTGCATGATAATAGATGGTGCATAAGGGCTTTTCAAATGTACATTATTAGTATTTCGGACATCAGGCAAACAAGATCTTGTAAAGCTCTTACTACCTCTCATACAATTTTTACCAACAACATCCCCAGTCTGACAGCTGGATCTGAGAAAGCCCAGGTACAGAGGATCCTTCACAAATACTCTGGACTTTGTGCATGGAGAATATAGAGTCTGTCTAGAGCTGCCACCACAGCAATTGCAGATTAAAGATGAAGTCTGAAGTCCAGCTGCTAAAATACTTAAGAAGTGCTGCTGACAACATTTTTATGGCAAAGAGAGTTTGATGCTCCATAAACTAATAAAAAAAATATTTTAAGTAGTCATAAGAGAAAAATATTAGGTCAATATAATGAACCATGAAAAACATCCACTGGTCAGAACTGCAACACTGTTCCAGACCATATTTAAGGACCACCTGCTGTGCATAGATGCCTGGGTGTGACTGACTGCACTCATTTTCAGCCATATATGCCATCAGAAAACTTGGACCTCGAGGTCAGTCTTCAAAATAATCATTTTCTCTCCCCACACCCTCTCAGATCACCAGAAAGTTACACTGGCATCCATTCTTCCTCTTGCCATCTTCCGTCCATGCTCCTCAACCCCTGCATTTTTTCTCCTTGCAGGAAAGTCAAAGTGCCAGCAAGACCATGAAAGAGGAAGCAAGAGGTAATATTGAAAATAATTATTCTTTTAAAGTGAACCCTGCCCATGTGAAGTATGATTTCACAGACACCATAATGTATCATGAGCTTAGCTCTTCCTCTAAGCAATTGTGGCACACACTGTCAGCCTGAGAAAGCTATTCCTTGCTGACAAAAGCAGTGCCACTCAGTTGGAAAACAACCAAACTTCTTGGGTAGCTGGCCATACTCTTCCTGAGAAATAAACTTTCTCTTCAAGGGCTCTCACACATACCTAAGAGAATTCTCCCTGGAAACTTGTCGTTATCTGGGTGAGTTTGTGCTCTCTTGTAAACTAATGCTCTAATTTGCTATCGTTCATAAGGTAAATACACATGCATCTCACTTCCAGCATCTCAAAAAAATCACATTAAGACACGGACTTCAACATTATTACCCTTTATGGGTACCAATTATGTCTTCAAAATAAAAAATATTGATTGCATGTAGGTTGATGACTTCATCTCACAGAGCTGAGGAGTCATCCTACACCCATTGTTGGTTTGGTTCTCTTGTGGTACTTCAAGGGTTGTCATTATGGTAGTGATATTCTGCAAATAAAGTGTGTGCTGTGGACCTGAGATAATTGCATGCCCTTGGCCTTGTGCTTTTGAGAAGGAGGAGACAGGTGACAGAGTTCAGGAGGCATGGTGATGTTACCTGAAAACAGGTCCTTATTTTACATATATGATCTCGTCAAAAAACCCCATAGCAAAGCAACATTAGCACTAAGGCATTTTTTTCCCCTGGAACAGAAGGGTTGCACAGCGGCTTAGGGGTAACTTCAGCCTTCCAAACAAAAAGAAAAAGGGAAAGAAAAAATGAAACGGCATGTGCAGATTTATTCTGAACTGTAATGGTAAGGAATACAATTTTGACATGTACAAAAGCTGGGTTTATTATTCCCTGGAGAGAAGATGAGTGGAGAAGCTGACATTGGTTGCATAGTGACATTTCAGGATGGAAGGAAAGCATGTAGCCAATTAAGTCTAGCATTTGTACCCTGTAGTGTTTTTCCCCTCAAGTGCTTATCTAACACTCTTTAGAATATGTTCACAGCTGCAGCTTCTATTTCTGCCATTAGTAAACTTTTCTACTCTTGCTTTAAAGGAACATATCCTAAACTTCCTTCCTGGTTCATTCTTCCTGTGATTTGGCAGGATCTGGACCTCAAATGAAACACAACCATTTTATCCTACTTACTATTTTCAGCCCTCTTCTAATTTAACATTTCCCCTTTGTATTTTAAAATGAACTCACTGTCAGCCCAATCAGTGTTTATTTATTCGTTGCCCTTTGATTTCAATCTTGCATTGACTAGCCATATTGTTTCTAATGTTACCCTAAATGAAAATGAAAATTCCAAATACAATATTGGTCTTTCTCATATTACTTTTGCTGCTTCTCTTTCTGTCGTGGTTTGGGCTGGACTGGCCACTGAATGAATGACAGGTGCTCTCTTTAATTCTCTCTGTCTCCCTTCCCAGAAGACAAGGGAGAGAAAATAAGGGAGACACTTGTGGGTTGAAAAGAAAACTAAAACTAAAACCACTTTAATGAAATATTAACAATAAAAAGAAAAGATAATAATATCCAAAAAGAAAATATTGAAATATATACTATATACAAAACCATTATCAAGCTAGCAGGATGACGATCACATCATCAGCAGGCACTGGGAAAGTCCCAGACTGGACTCAGCGATGGACGGGAACTGAACTTGGGAACTGAACTCAAGAACTGGATTCAGGAACGCACAGATCAGGTTCAAAGGCAGACAAACAGACAAGAGTCTTCCTCAGACGCAGGCCATTGAAAAAAGAGACTGACCCCTTTGATCCCTCAGCTTTTACACTGAGTGTGAGGCAGTTGGGATGGAATACCCTGTTGGTCAATTTTGGGTCACCTGCCCTGTCCGCTCCTCCCCACAAGTGTGACGCCTCTACATTCTTCCACTTCTGACCCTCCAACTTGGCATATAACAGCGTTAGCTGACCTTGGTTGTTATAGTAGTAAGTATAAGCAGAAGCTTCTCTGCATAACATTTCTTGGTATTAACTATAAACATCAGGCCTTATCACTCTGTAAGTGAACACTGTATGAAGAATATGCCATTAATTTCAAAGAGTTAGAAGAGGCTTAGCTAAAAGTAAAATTACTGAAAAGAAAATGTGTTTTGTTTTACTTCAAATCAGGACACTTTCACTGTATCTGTAACCATTTACCAGTTCCCTAATCTTGCACACAAGGTGTTTTCATAGGACTTCATTCTTAACTGATGAAGGTAGGCTTTATTCCCTTGATCACTGCACTGCCAAAGCATCCTCAATAAGTTTAGCATAGTAGAGTATTGTGAAGGTGCATATTAACTGGACTTTACAGCTTCAGAACCTGAAACAACCCAAGGGTCCAGGCCATTTTGCCCTTGATGACAGTGAAGTTACAAACTACTACCTGGCTTGCAGAGATTTGAAGCCCCTACCTTTCAAATTCACCTTAAATCATATGCAGCTCCTCCAGCGCTGAAGAATCAACAGTAAGGCCCAAAGGATTCCACTTCCTCTTCTCATCAAGGAGTTTGTAGGGAGCCAGAAACTCAACAGCTTCCCAATTATTGTTCTATAACATAAGGAGGAATCCTACTTCTCCCTCCATAAATGTGATAGTAGCTTTGGCTGGAAAACAAAAACATTTTTTCCCACGAAGTAGAAAAACTGTGAATATTGACTTACACTATTTCAAAATAAAATAAAAGCACCCAAAGGATTTTCAGGTGCAGAGAAGGCTTTCTAAGTTGGAGTTTTTGTTGTTCTTTAAAAATTTGGCTCCGAAGATTTTGCTTCAATGCGTTAATATCCTTCAACAAGAAGTGTTGTTCAAACTGGAGTGGGCTACTTATTAACAAGACACACAGTAATGTAAACCACTGACTCCATTTTAAAAAATATTTATCCACCTAGTGGGATATTTGAGAGGAAAAAAGAGCATGTTTTTCTCACATAGCTCCATACTCACGTTATTTGACCAAACACTGAATCCAGATTTTGTCGTAGTATCAAGAGCAGTGGAATCAGGCCACACTGGCCTCTTTTAGGGACCTAACTTTTGGAAAATGCTGGCTGATAATTAGGAATGTTGATGTAACGCAAGGGTGTTTTATATAGCTATGGCTACTCAACAACAGAGGTAAGGTGGTGGTGGTGGTGTTTCAATTATTTTAAGGCAGCTATAAGAAATAACGAGATACAACCCTAGGTATTTATCTGCTAAAAGTTAGAACTGTTTGTGCAAGGGAGTAAGATTAGATAAATGCTTTTGTAAGAGCCTTGTGAAAGTATGTAATAGACCTTACAACGTATGCTGATATGCTAAGGTACTTTATGGAACCTTTTAAGGATGTTCTTACGAATTGCAATGGCTCTTGTATATAAAACTGTGTCATCCACAAGAGCTTATTTCAGGACATTATCTGCAAATTTGTTCCTACTTGCAATTGATGGTAAATTGCTGCCATTAAAGAGATTCCTACATAAAAATCAGCCAGTGATTTTGTCCTGGTATAGGCTGTGATCTCTCATTTGTGAACTGTACAAACAACTGTATTGGGACTAATACAGCAAGATGCATATGCTCTTTGGTGTAGAAAATGCTCTATCCACAGCCTCAGGACACAAACACTACTGTTGACATCATTTTAAGGAAGCATCCACCAAATTTGTTCCAGAGCTAAAGCCCTTGTAAGGCAAAGTACAAAATGCAGTGGATAAGCAGTTTCCTCCCTTCTGCATGGAACATGTTGGTACTTTCAGGAGTCCCACTTGCCCATAGTTTCCTTTAGCATGTTCATTGTTTTCCTCAGTTCTGCTTTCTTGTCCCAGCTGCAGAGCAAGTGACCTGGAGCAGATCTTGTCCTTCCCGGATTTCCTCTCTCCTCTCCCACACAACTCTCTTTGCCATATGGAAAAAGTTCCCAAGAGTAAAATTCCCAAGGAAACAAATCAGTTTGCCACCTATCTGAAATCAAGTGAAAAGAAAAGTGTTTCCTGGACTTTAGCAAGAACTCTGAGGATACAAATGGTATCACAAAGACAAAGTCACTCTATGTTAATGACCCTTAATTGCTCATCACTGTTTGCTCCCTTGTGTCAACACCTTTTGGAATTTCAGTTCAAATTGAAGACTAAAAATAACAGAGAATACACAATTAAATTGACAAAACAGAACACATGTTGATAGTCTAAAGCATCCCAGCAGGCACTATCTATTTCTTGCAAAAGCAAATTCATATTGGAATAAAATATTAGCACTTGCACTACAGGGAGGTCCTGTTTCTCTTGCCAGAGAGGCTAAGGATAGATAATTTCTTTCACCAATATGACTGATTAGTCACCCATCGAGGTGAAGAACAAGGAGGTTTATGGGCCACATCTCTAAGCTGGTCCATAGTTATAGGAATGTCTCTGTGACTTCACTTATGCCACACTGTAGTAACTGTACCTAAGCCTTACTAGAACAGTTTTGGAGCTTATAATGGCTTCGTGGCCATCCATCCACTCACTAGCTCAGTCATTTTTTCAGCATTGTGATATTTCCCCTATGACAAACTTTAAAAAAATCCAAACATACTTAACCGAACAACATTACCATTATATTCCATTTCCATTTGTTTATCTTTTCTTTCCTAGAGAACTAGTACCATTAAAGTCTATAACTCAAGGGCTTTGTGAGCTCATCTAGTGGAGCAGACCATGGCTCTTCAAACTCAAACCTCTATTCTAAAAGCAAGACACTGTTTACATTTAAGTTAATAACAAAAGTTTAGCCTACTGTAAAAGGAAAGAAATGTAACAAAACCCAGGTATTTTCTTTTGTATTAAAGCAGTAAGAGTACAGAGAAGCTGTTTTTGATGAATCTGCAGAGGAATACATAAGGTGTTGGATATCCATTCTTCATTGTTCCTGAGGAAGAAGGACAAATGGGGTAAGAAGATGATGGAGCAATTATGTCATTGGCACAGAGATTACCTTGTCTCAATTCTACTTTCCCTGAAATGATGCTGACCAATGTTTTAGCCGCAGTTTGTTCTCATAAGCAAGCCACAGCACAGCAGAACACTCCTTGTGAAGCCTACAAAAGCAGTGTGGAGGGAAAAGAGATCCACTGACCTTGATGCTACAGGAAACTGTTCAGTTTTCTGCTTCTCTTCTTCAGTCCACATCTAGGAAGTTAGAAGAGAAGAGGACTGCTGATGTGAAAAGATATGCCAGAGGGAAATGGGACGTCTAAAACTGCAGGAAAAATGAATAGTGAGGTGGGCCAAAGCAATAGGAAAATTACCTCTTTCTAAAAAGCATATCCAAAAATACTATGATTTTAGCTGACATTCAGCTCCTTCCTTTAGGGCATTGATCTACTGCTGAGTGAAAAACAAAGGTTTTCCTTAGTCACAGAATCACAGGCTGAAGTCAGAAGAGACCTCTGGAGACCATCTGGTCTAATCTCCCTGTTCAGGCAGGGTCTCCTAAAGCAGGTTTCCCAGGACCATATCAAGATACTACATATGCATGTATCTATATATACACATATGGTATATAGAAAAAGATAGATAGTTTACAAAAGAGATATGTAGTTGACATATAAACCATATACAGACATAATCTACATATAAATATATAGAGATACCAATTATTTATTAAAATACCTATACACGATATAGACATAAATATATGATAAGAATAATATTGTATATAAATATATAGACATATTACATAGTGAGACATACAATAAAGTGCGGACGTTAGCAGGACTCAGGTATCCTAGAGGGATGGGTAGACTCACCCTGTAATTACTAAAGGGCAGGCTCTGGCCTCTTTGCTAAAAGCCTTTGCTTTACACCTGTAGCCTCAGCAGGGAGCCACAGACTGTTTAACCCGATCACTCTACATCTGGAGGCCATAAATGTCACCTATAAATGCTAAATACTCAGAGCCTTAATGAAGGCACTACTTTTTCCACTCTAATACAACCAAAGTCACAATAAGCTGTGCGCACACAGGTGATATCGCAACCCCCATCTTTTTGTAAGCACAAAGATATCCCCAAAGCCCGAAGTGGGACATCACTCCAGCTTTTTGCTAACACAACAGGTTGTGCTTCATGGTTAATTCACTTTAATATTAATCTACAAGAAGACATTCACAACCCGTAAGTACATGTGAGACCTTATATAAATTTCAAAGACGACAATGCCTATATAACTGCTTACACAAGTTTATGCATGTAGCAATTCTTTTGTTTTAACACAGGAAGCTTATTGAATATACTTGTCTCACAGTGATGGGTCATTTAGGGATTTGCCTCAAATTGCCCTCATCAAAATTGACTCTCTTCAGCTCAGTTCAAGGCCATCACTGCTCATCTGAAGGGAAATACTTATCCATTTATTTATATAATCTTGCCAGCTTCTCCACAAGAACATCCCCTTCTTAAGGACCTGCAGATTACTGAACTGCACTCTTTTGTAGCTCCATATTGTTGACTCTCCATTGCTTCTCAAACTTATTATTCGTCTGTTGCCCAGATTTCTTTATTTCTCCCTCCTGCTCTGATTTTTCTTGCAGTAAGATGCAGTTCCCCATAACATCTTTACAAGCAGTTCATTTAAGGAACAAAAATTGCAGCAGATCTTTGCTTAAGAACGGAAGGAATAAATATGGCAGGCGTAAAATATTAATGTCTTCTCTTTCTGGATCTCTTTGCTTTTGGCTTTTAATCTGATTTTAAGTCTAGTCCTTATGGCAATGGATGCCTGACTCTTCTGTTAATCACTGCTTCTTTGGCCATCCTCTCACACTGGACTCCAGGACTTGAGGTGATAGAGCTACTGTGAAAATGCAGAAGCATTATACAATGTTTTCAGGAGATAGAGTTTAAGTAGAAAGATGAGCAAAGAGGTATCTTTTGAGCTCCTTATATACAGAAAAGACATATTCTTCCTCTCTCTTGGAAATTGTCATTGGTCCCTTCCAAATACTAATGGAAAAATAAGGGAAGAATTCTGCAAACAGATCACTGAGAATTTCTTCCTCAAACTTTTCAACAGGATCTATGACTATAGCAGTTGAAAATCTGATTTCTTTGCCTTGGGCAAACTGGGGTCTACTAAAACATGAGATTTGTCTGCCTCTTCCCCAAATATCAGCATGGGCCTCTCAAAAATCAAACTAGATATTAATAGCATTCTATGAATTGATACAAGTCATACTGAAAATGCAACTGGGTTTTTTGTTAGTACCTAGGTGTAGCAACACTAATACTGGCATCAGTTGTGATTTTCTTGTTGTCAGTTGTTGGTATAAGGCCAATAAATATATTCACTTATTGTATTGCTTTTAATCTGGAGTTGCTTTGCAAACTGCAGCAAAGAGCAAGCATTAAGGAGCTAAAATTAGTCTGCACTGCAGTAGTAACAAATTAAAAATGGCACACTGTTACACCAAGCAGTGTACAGTTCTGCCAATTGATTTATGAGGTCAGGAGTAAAAAAATTTATCACCTGGCATTATCTCTGCCCAGATTTAACGCCTGCTCTGTCATCAATGCACACAAAAAAAAAAAAAATAAGAGAAAGGTCTTTTCCAAAGACAAGAGCTGTTTACAAAGGAGTCTTTCTCTCTAAGACACCTTAATAAAATAAGAACCTCAGTGGTCTGAATCTTGCAGCACAGTGAGAAATCTGTATGGTGGTGGCATTTGGCTCCAGACAAATATTTTTAAATTCCTTGCCAAATGACAAGAGGACTGTCACGTCACCTCCAGCTGTGAGGAACATATTAAGCTCTGGACTGTCTGGCATCTTTATTCCCCCCGTCTGTCTCTGCCATAGCAAAAATTTAATGGCAGACTGAGATCCTTTGCTGAAGTTCAGAATAACATGTTCACCATTAACTCAAAGTCTTCTTTCAAAAATAAGCACTGACAAAAGACCGAGAACTACTTTAGTTCCAGTATAAGAAGTCATATGAAGAGAGAGAAAGAGAAAAGGCAGTCCTTGATTTATGATGAGGCTTCATCTTGTTTAAAAAAAAAAAAAAAAAAAAAAGGATCAGACTATCAGCAGTACTTTAATGTAAGAATTGCTGCCAAGTTTCACCTCAGAGGTGACTGCACTTCAGTGACAGATGAATATGTCCCTCTCTACTGTATGCTGAATACATTCAAATACTTCCTGGATTGGAAGAAAGGTTGTAAACAAAAGCGTTTATTATAATGGCATTCATCTGAAGAGAAACAGGAATAAGTATGTACTCAGGAGACTGTAAGAAGTTCATCAGCATTACCAGCTTGATATAAGAATGATCTGGGTGTCTTCCACTTCCACTATGCATAGGCACTCAAAACCACAAAAGTTCTAATTCACAGTCTTACAATAGAAAATTCATGCCGTATTTACTGCTTAGAGTCCATGATATTCATTGCTGAAAAATACAAGGTGATACATTTTAAAAGGGAAGATGAGGAATTCCAGAGACTTTATTAAATTGTAGTGAAAAGGTTCAATATTATTAACTCCTAGGAAAAAAGTTTTGACATCACTTCATTTATAATTATGCTAAATAAAAATGAGTACAACCAAGGCTGTAAATCTAATGTCAAAAGTCACCAAAATTCTTTATATTTTTAAACTCTAAGTATATCTTTAGTACCCACTAAATTCAAAACCTGCTTAAGGTCACAGAAATTGCTTTGGTCAGATGATGGAACTTAAGTCAATTTTATGCATTTTGCTGAGTTGTATGCTGCTATACTTTGTAGAAGACCTGAACTTTGCTACTGGCCAGTCTATTCTTAATTAAAATACAGTCTTTCTCTCTGAACACACTCAGACTTCAGAAAAGATCAGCTTTGGCATTAGCTCATTTCTAATTACAAGTCATACAGTCTTAATGGAGTACAGCCAAGTGCAGAACCCCCCTGCTGTCTGTCACTGTAAAATCATTCATCTGCAATAATAATTTGAATATATTTTTAATTAAAAACTATGCAAAAATGTTAAGGGACCTGCATGTTGAGATATTTTTTTTTCATTTCCTAATTTTAAGCAGCAACAAAGCAAATACAGGCATCACCTGAAACTGCATTTTAGAGACTCTGAAGCATAAATGATAATGTGGTATAAAAGAATAATTTGTTAGGGATTTGACTTGGGTGGGGCAGTCAGGGGTGTGGAAGACACATTTCAATCCACCTACTAGGGCCTTAGCTCAAGCTTAATTTTAAGTTGTTGTTGTTGGGATTTTTTTAAGCTTAATTTTACCAAATCCAAACATTTCATAATAATGTAAAACCCCCTAATTTCTCTCACATAGTCACTGTACTCGAAGAACACGTTACAGTTGGTATTTTGTATATAGAACCATTTTACTCCCATATGTACTACAAAATGGGACTAAAACTGCTTCATAGGCCCTATGGCAGTTAAGGAAAATTAAAACATCAGTACATGTGCCCATTAGTTTCCATTTAATAAGGTGGTGTTTCTTCATTTCCAAAGTGGTTGCTGTTCAGCAATCCAAACTTTGTGTCAGATTTTGCAACCAAGCCCAAGCAAATTTTAGGCCCATTGACACCCAGTGATTTTTGCAGAGGTTTGTCTTGTGTACATCACAGACATTGACTTTCTTCCACATCCTACCAAGCCTATTGCTTCTATTGCTGAAAAAGATTAGATTATGTATGTTTCTCAATAACAACACCAGCCTTTTTTCTTCCAATATGCGGTAAGATAGTCAAGATACGTCTTCAGTTCTCAGAGAAAAATGTAAGCAGTGCCGCATAGTAATGAAATTGTCCCTGCAGTGATCTCTCAAGTCGAAGTCAAGCCAGCTTCCTTAGCTCCTGACCAAGGATAAAATATCGGGTCACACCCAACATCTACTGAGTCTCATCATCTTCAGCTGGGCTGCTTAGCCTCTTATACAACATTGCATTAAGAAATCCTCTTTCAAAAGCTCCTCATCTGAAGCCTTTAAACATGAGGGTGTTCGGCTACATGCAGCAACATGGTATAACACAGGGCCTGGGAAAACACTCCAAACCCTAGTACAGTTAGATAACTTCAAGGACAAGTGTGGCTTTGCTTAATCACAGGCTTGTGCTGGGAGCAAGGTTGAAAGTTTGGGATAGTGAACCAGAGCATTCCCATCATCTCTTCTCTTTTTCCCATCAAACACACACCCCGCTTTCTACTTGTAACTAGTTGTTACTCTGAGCAGATAGGATGAGGATGTGCTCTGTGACTGTACTGACTTTTTCATGGGCAACCCAAAGATCCTGCCCTGAAAGAGAATGAAACCATCCCACTTGAAATTGCCCACCATACTGGACTTTGGAGCCTTCCTACTGCAAATAATGTAAAATATCAAGAGCAACATTTCTTGTAGCACCAGAAGAAGTGCATTTCAAGTCCCAAGTGCATTTCATATATCCAAGCTCTTGGCTTTACATCCATAACCAAGACAGAATACCTCATAGGCCCCTGATAGAATATGACTTAAATACTGACACAGGAGCAGGTATAATGGACAGCTAATAAATGAATCACTGACAAGTACTGGAATAAATGTATTCTGTTAGTATATAAACACAAGTGAAATGCGTAGGCATATTAATGGGTGTTCATGCATCTCTCAGACACACGTACACATGTAAGTAATTGAGACATCATTATTACATACACAAGGGGCATGAGTAAACTGAGCTCTCACACACCTTTTGATACAGAAAGTCAGTGTTTTGTAGTAATTAGTGGCTAATTTGTATTGACACGGGTGCGCTTGGAAACTTACTGTGGTTCCTTGATGTGCTCTAACTCAGTTTCAGTAAGGGTAAGGGCCACCGAGCCTGTTCTATTGGTTATTTCTGTAAGAAGAAAGAGGTTTCAAAGAGCAAGTTAATCTCCAAGCCTAGTTTTTCATCTCACTGGTGAACATTTTTTCTGGCCTTTGTTATTTTATATCCCACACCTTTTGTTATTTCTAGGCTTCTCTAAGAAGCCCCAACAGGAAAAGAGGTCACAGTGCCATAAAAATACTGCATTTTAGAACATCTCCATGCTGTGGATCCCTTTCCCCTCCCCCATTCACAAATGATATCCTATTACTCCACTCTATTCTAAGAAAAATCTTTCAGCAGCCAGCTTCCAACGATGCTAAAGCCCCAGCAGAACGCAAAGGTATGGAACAGGTATATGCAAAGGGATATGGAAGTCAGGGAGGAGAGAGAAGGGGGACAATAATGCTAGATACGGAGATTCACCAAACAAAAAGATATACAGAATAAAAGCCAAATATCTGAGGAAGCTGGTAATGCAACCAACGCTTTATTCTATTTGAGTCTCTTGTTCTTTTCTAGAATCCAGTGCTCACAGCTTAAAAGTGTTGCCATTAACATATTGATGATCAAACAAGGAGATATTTCAGGCAATTCCTTGCAGTGGACGTTGTTTTGGAGCCTTTTTGTCCAGGAATGACTAAGAACTGAGCTTCCCTCTCTACTGTTAGAGTTGTTTCTTTCAGATGAAATGTGAGTTTACACAGGCAGTCACCAGTTCTGACTTATCCTGCACCACTTATACTTCGTACTGAAACAAGGAAATTCGTACCTAGGCTGCTGCTCTGTCACCTTTTCCAAAGTGATTTTGGATCCCATCAAAATGTGAAATCTTTTAGTGGGTATAAGAAAAACACAACTGTAGACAAGGGCTAGTGTTAAAATGTATCTTAAGTCTCAGTTTGCAAAGGCAGGCACAAATTGTGAATAATCTTTCTAAAGACAGTAGAGAAATCACAGCAAAGAATTTTGTGGTGGTGCAGAAGAGAAACACAGTAATAAGTCCTGTTGTCTTCAAACCTCTTCCATTCATATCTGAAACAATGCTTAATCTCCAAGACCTTACAGCCCAGGGAGCATCTGGGAAAACAAACCTTAAAAAACAAAAGGTAACCAAAAGCTATACCAGCAAGATCTAAGGAAAGGAAAAGTCAAACCAGCATCCCAGTGGAAAAGTAAACATGGTAGATTTGAAAGGCCAATATATACATGGGAAAACAAAAGTTACTTTTTTAATCCTTGCTTATATGTTTTGAGAAAGGAATACAAATGATGAATATCTGTGCTACTATATGAAGTGTTTTCAGGAGTGCATTTTCAGAAAAAGGTTCAATTGATATTTTATCACCTAGATTACTGACACATGAGAGATATCATTTTTCAATGGACTGTAACACTGAGGCTCAGGTCTCCAGTCAGTAGCCATTAAGCCCTTGAGAACTCCACTGAGCCCCATGGAGGCAGAGTACTTACATATCTTTCTCTATATAGAGATATGAAAGTTGGTCTTGTAGTTGTTTCTCAAATCCATTCAGCTATGGGTTGATCAGAGGCATGTAACACGTGACTGCAGGATGACCTTGTAGTAGGATTATAGAATAGAATCATAGAATAGTTTGGGTTGGAAGGGACCTTTAAAGGTCATCTAGTCCAATCCCCCTGCAATAAGCAGAGACATCTTCAACTAGATCAGGTTGCTCAGAGCCCTGTCTAACCTGACTTGCAGTGTTTCCAGGGATGGGTCATCTACCACCTCTCTGGGCAGCCTGTTTCAGTTTCTCACCACCCTCATCGTAAAAAATTTCTTCCTTGTATCTAGTATAAATCTACCATCTTTTAGTTCAAAGCCTTGTCCTATTGCAACAGATCCCGCTAAAAAGTTTGTCCAGATCTTTCGTATAAGACCCTTTTAAAGCCCCAATAAAGTCTCCCTGGAGCCTTCTCTTCTCCACGTTGAACAACCCCAACTCCCTGAAGCGGTCCTCATACAAGAGGTCCTCCAGCTCTCAGATCATTTTTATGGCCCTCCATTGGACCAGCTCCAACAAGCCCATGTCTTCCTTGTGCTGAGGGCTCCAGAACTGGACACAGTACCCCAGACTTGCTCTCTAGAGCAGAGTAGAGGGGCAGAATCACCTCACTTGATCTGCAGGCCACATTTCTTTTCATGCAGCCCAGGATACAGTTGGCTTTCTGGGCTGCAAGTGCACCTTGTCAGCTCATGTCCAACTTTTTGTCCACAAGAACCCCCAAGTCCTTCTCAGCAGGGCTGCTCTCAATCCCTTCATCCCCCAGCCTGTATTGATACTGGGCGTTGCCCCAACCCAGGTGCAGGACCCTGCACTTGGCCTTGTTGAACCTCATGAGGTTCACACAGGCCCACTTCTTGAGTCTGTCCATGTCCCTCTGGATGGCATCCTGTCTCTCAGGTGCGTAAACTGCACCATAATCACACATGTCATCTGCAAACTTGCTGAGGATGTCTGAGCATTACTGAAACTTGCTTCTGTTGCCAAGTGTTTCTTCTGCTTCCATACATTTTATTATCCAGCACCATCCTCCCTTATTCAGCATAGCACAAGTAATAAAATGAACAATGTCCTTCAGGGCTGAGGCTTATGTGCTATCACTAATTAGCTTACAAGGCTTCCCACCCTAAGGGATGCAGGAGGTAGACCTGGGAGTTAGTGGCTTGGAGATTAAATTTATATTACACATGTGGATGTAATGTATTTAATATGTATTTCCCAATACATTCACAGGAAAGTTCCAAAGAGATTGCACCGCTACTGATGGTTGCTTTATCTGGGCTAAGGCACCAAAAGAAACAAAAGGAGTATTTTAATCAAATGAAATTGGATAACCAACAATAGATAGCAGATTAGAAGTTCAGTTTGTCCCTAAGTTCAGCAAAGCAGCTCTTTCCTATTGATGGGCAGAGGGAAAGGGGGAGGAAGAAGTAGAAGAGATCAAAACCCAAAATGGCATGGATCAAAGCAGCAGCACTGAGCAGGTGTGATGAGACAGGAGTGCTCAGAACGGTTAGCTGTGGGTTTCATTATTTAGGAAGACAAGCCAGTAAGAAACAGAATAGATAGCAAACCCTTATTTTTGGTACCTAATTCCCATACAAAAGGTTCCAAAAGTTGAGATATTCCTAAATGCTGACATTCTTTCCCCATTCACTTGCCACTTCCACCCTCCTTAGCATCCCACTGAAAAGCCAAGGCCAAGATTATGCCGGTCTGCAGATCTATACTGATGAAGACCTTTGCACAAACTCTTTGTTAAAAGGGAGTTGCCTTGACAAAAATATCACCATTAGATCTATCCTCCAGCATCTCCACCATGCACATATGCACTGCTTATTCCCTACATGAAAGGTTTTGTATGTATTTCTACAGGAGACTTATTTGATATTACTTGGCAGCATCCTTTTTAGATTGTTTTGCTCCTGACACCAAAAGCCAAGAACAGCTCAGGAAAATTCTTTTTCATAACTCCATTGGTACAGCAGTATCTGTCCAGGATACTAAAGATCATATTCCTCCTGCTCCTGCCTGTCTTACTGGAAACAGTCAAATCAAAGATCCTTGTTATACGCACGTCTTACACTTGGATCAGGGTGAACTCTCACTTGCGAGCACTTCTCTTCTTCCAATGCTACTTTATAGAAATTTAACCATTGGAGAAATACAATTCTGAATCAACTTGTTTTGTTTAATTACTGACCTCCCAAAAGCCTACCTTTCCAAGGCACTGAATCTCCAATTAGTATAAAAGCATGTAAAAATGTGTTACTGTCTTGGTTTGTTATACCTGTGGCCTTTTCTCCCTTCCTCTGATAATATGCCATGAATAAAACACTTTTGCCAAGCTTAGAACAGTTAAAAAGCATGAATTGCTGCAGAGATTAACTATTTGCCTTTTTTTTATTCCTGTTTAAATAATGCCCAAGGTTAACAAAACGTGGGGTATAAATAATGGGAAGAATTGGCGATCATTCTGGTCTTCATCAGGATAGAGCCATCCTATGGTGCCTCTGTTGACCCAAAGCAGGAATACCTTACAGAGTCTGAGGATGCTGACCAAACTCAGTAGCACCGCCTGCAGAGTTGCTCTGTAAGACTAAGGATGCTACAGGCTCAGCATAGCTGAAACATTCCATACAGTGTTTAATTAGCCTGGGCTGGTGGATACTCCTGCTGACAAGCTGTCACAGTTGGAAGATCCTAGAGCAGAGTGAACAGGTATGAAAGCAACTGCATTGCATAGGAAATGAACTCAATTGTTTCTGGCTGAAATTTGCCTGTGTGAAATTTCTCACCATGGAAGAGAACTAATTAAGTCCTGAATGCTCCTGACTGTGGTGGATGATGCTAATTTTTCTCTCAGACAAATTGTAGGGTGCTAAGAGATATGTAAAGCCATGCAGAAACGTACCTGTGTGAGCAGGTCATATGAGGTCTTAAACCCTGCTATACGTGCAGCTCCAGAAGTTCTTTTTGCTCATGATGTAATTTTAGTGATGGATTTGTGGTTATACATGTGAGCAAAAAACATAAAAAAGTAAAAAAATAATCTTAGGTTTCCATCCATTATTCACAATAAGCCTGCAAAACATCTCTGAATACCAAAATTAACTTTTCCATGAAAAGCTTTTCTAGCGTTAGCTGAAATAGCACAGCAGCAGAACTTCAGTGATTCCTCTGGAGTACCCAGGACCAGGCTCTGCTAATCCATAATGTTTCATTTTTCTAATGCTGTCACTGCATCCTATTTGTGTGTCTAGAAATGGAAAACTTCAAGTTTTTCTGGTCTCAGTTACAGCTTTCAAGAAACCCCTGGGGAAGTCAGGTCTTTAGACAATGCAGCATGGCTTCCTCCATCATCTGTGAAAAATTGTAGGGAAAAGGGTTGCAAGGAAAACCACCAAAATGTTATGACATATAGTTATGTGGCAAATGTGGTTATATGTAACTTCATTCAGCTTCCTGTTGCTTAACTTCTCTGCTACAGTTCTCAACGACAGTGGCCTTTAATATTTCTGCAGGATCCATGTTTTGGTCAATGTGGGGAATGGCTGAGCAGTCGTTCATTACTGTTCATACATCTTCACAGTATGTGGTCTGTGACTTATGACTCAAACTCTGTTCCTGAAACAGAATGATTAATTTTCCCTCAGCTTTTCTATGGAACTCCCCATGACAGTGCCTGAACCGGAGTTAACATTTACAGCCTGCCGGCAAGGCAGAAGCATTCCTTTCATTCTGCAGACGGGCAACAGAGGCACAAATTTGTTAGGATCAAAAGTTCTCTGACTTTAGACTTCACAATTGGGCACTGACTTCTTTTTTCCTGGTGTGCCCAGTACTGCACACCATCACTTTTGATCACAGTTCAGCTTCAAGAAATTCAGTTACAGCTGAAAGAGCTCCCATCTTAGATACCGTAAATGGCATGCAGGAAACAATGGCAGGAAATTCCTTGCCAGCTGTGACAGGTATGATTTGAAATTTCTCACCTAACATCACATAGGATTTCTATGGCAAGAAGAGGAAGAAAATCCATCTCTACAGGCTAATGTTCAAGGATACAACCCAAGAAACTATAATTTCTCTCCTTGCAACTGCCTATCTGATTCACTATGCACATTTAAAAGCATACAGACAACAAAGCAAGGCACTTATAGGGAATAATCTCCTTTGTTACACTTTCCTCACTTCTCTTTTAGATAGGCCTATTCTGCACACAAGCTAGAAATCCTAGGAAAAGGGTAGTATCTGATCACATAAGTATGCTGTAATATTAAGTATGTGCGTAGTGGAGCACACCAAAGTTGCACTAACAAATTAATTCTGACATTTCCTAGCTTTTGCACATTTGGAGTTATTTTTGCAACGTCACTATCTTTTCACTTGGGTATATTTGTTTATTTGCTTGGTGTTGTGTATGTGTGCGGTTGCCATGGTTTTTAAGAGGGCAACTAAGAAAGAGAATTTATCCCAAGGCATCAGACTGGTCATCAGAAGGGTTGTAACCTTCACAGCAGCCACAAAAATCTCTGCTGTTTCAGATGAAAGGCTGATGGCAGGAATAGCCTGCCATTGTTAACACAGATCAGGTTTAGAGGTCAACAAGATTAGCACTATTTTTCTGACTGCTCTGAATATTGTAGCAGAGAGTCTATGTATTTCATGGAAAACTTTAGGCAAGGTTCTTTTGGAGCAATTTCATACTTCAGTTTTGTAGGCATTCCCTTGCTGAAAGGCACCGTCAGCTGTTCTGAAGGAACCGTGGCCCTTCCCACAAGGGCACATGCACTTACTTGGATAACCTTCTTTGTTTTCCCTACTTGCCTCACCTTGCCTCCTTTTCATGTCTATCTCCTCCTTTCATAGCAGAAAGATGGAGATAAACAGTAGAGAGACTTTAGTGTTCCTGCAAGACCTACAGGGAGGTCAAGTACTGTTGGATAAGAGGGACTCGGGCACCTTTTTGCAAGAAGATATTCCAGATTGCACTAGTTAATCCTCCACCATTTGCAGACTCTGATTTTCTTCATATAGAACATATTTTTATTAAATTGGCGCTATAGTAGGATTTGCTGCAACAAAACTCAAACAAGACTAGCCTTTTCCACAGAAGAGGACAAGAAAAATTATGTTTGGGCATAGTGGAAAGCGGGACTAAAATTCAGCCAACATTAGCCATCCTACGTTGTTTGTTGGACTGGAAGGCTTGCTTATTCCTGTTTTCAAGTCCTCTTTTCTGGAGGACCTTTTTCTTAAAAAAAAGGCAAAACAAAACACAAAACCAAAGAATAAATAATACAAAGCCCACAAAACAATAACTCCCCTCCCCCAACAGCAATGTTCTTACCGGTTATTGAGCAAAGCCTGTCTCTACTCTGTCTATCTGCCTGTTACTGATACAGATTAATGATTTGTCTGATTACTATTTTTTGATAATGTCCAAACTGTAATCCAAAACGTGTCAGAATTTCAGCATCACAGCACAAAATTATGTAGGTGCCTTAATTTTCTTTCTCAGAGATGCTAAAGGTCAACTCAATAAAAGGTCAAGCTGACTAATATGAATTATTATAATATTCTTCTTAACCTGTCACAAGATCAATAATTGGTGTCATCATTCATTCTCTAGAACTAAAGACACTAACACCATTATTCTAATAAGAAATAGAAAGTATATCAACTTCCTGCCACTCCTATTTTATTAAATTTGGAACTTTTGAACTTGAATCAGTAAAAGAAAATAACCCAATGAAATCAAAACCCAAACATTGTGTTCCTACGTAGAAAAGGAATGACCATTTGATTAATGACATACGGGAAAGCAATAGTACTTTTTGCAGAGTTTAAAATACAGCATTGAAATAAAATGGGTTTGCAATAAATTTATCTGAGTGATCTTTGAAGTTATAGGAGTGTGATACCTTTCTCTTTCCTTTAAGTCTTGAGCACATTTTCTCAGTTGGTATCTTTTAACTCATTACAGGCTGTCAGACGAACACTATGGGCCTGATTCTGCAGCATTGCACATTTGCAGAGACATAAAATTACAAGACAAAAAAGGAGATGTTAAGCACTAATACACCATTTTTAGGAGGCGCTATTTTTTTCCTGTTCATTTTGCTTACTGTTTTTAAAAAAAATTCCTCATTCCCCAGGTGGGAATGATCCTGCTTGGTTCACGTCAGCATGCAGCCCAGTTAAGTGCTCACCCTCCATAGAAGCATCTGAGTTTTGCTTTCTTTGTTGTTTACTCTGCTTCAGCTAAAGGTCACACAGAATTGGCTTGCCTACACTTAAAAGGATCTCCCAGGAGAGCTACACAGGCCAATACTGCCAGGGAAGACTGGGGTTTATACTGTCAAAAGCTTTTTTTTTTTGATACTGTAACTTAAAATAGTCCCTCACATGGCACTGGTTGCAAACAAAAAAGCAGATTATGGATGCCTTTAGTAGGACATATATATGCATCGTTGTATCACTTAGGCATAGAGCTTTTTGAGCAGTAGATAACATAACCGAAGAAAGGATGAATTCATATGATACCAAAAACAGAATTAGAAAAACAAAAATAAAAACCAAAAAACAAGCCAGTCTGCAAGGCTGAAGCTGAAATTCTATACCTCTGGAAGGCAATGGCATAAAAGACTCAAAATAGTGCACAGCAGCTCTGTAGAAGATCTAAATGGGTCTTCAGTAAAATACTCTTTCTGTAGATGACACAATCCATATAATGAGATTTTGAATAAGCAAATGTGAAATAATGAGATATGAAAATTGGTGAATGCATTGTAGTGAATACTAAAATGTAACAGAGAAATGTGCTTCCTGCAATAAAACACGGCCGTACACCAAAATAACATAAATGAGTTAAGTCAGCCTGAGGAAAGTGATTCAAATTTGGTGCTACCATCATGTAATATTTTGAAGTCTGTATTGTCTTCTTACAGCCTTGACAAACATCAAGCCCTTTCAGGAAAAAATCCCAATCCACAACCCAAATACTGAAAGAAAAGGAAGCAAAGGAGAGACACTTTGGTTTAGCATGCTTGTGGATGTTATACAGACTGTGATGTAGCATCACTTCACATCAGAAGTATGGCACTTAAAATAGCAGTATCAAGTTCCAGGATCAGATTTCATGTTTGCCAGATACAAAATGGAAGTAGAGCTCTGCAAAAGCTATTTACTCAGTAAAAGCTCTGATGTAGCTAATAATTCTCTCTAAAGTTAATTCGAATCTGGTTACTAGTTTTAGTTATCCACTGAAAAAAAAGTTGCATTTACACATTTATATAGTACTTGATTTTAATTTCAAAATATTTAACTATTTCCATAATGAATATAAAAAAGACTAAAAGAACAAACCCTCAAAGTAATTTCATATAAGCAAAATTGTTGTTTGTTTGTTTGTTTTTTTCATGGCTACAAAATATTTTGTGATGATTCTGTCAGAAAAAAGAAAAAGCTTTGTTAACAAATCCACAAAAACATAGTAATTACCACTGGTACGCTGATCTGTCCATCCCTGACTCATTCCAAACCTGGGCCTGTGTGTCCAAACTTTTTGGGATGGTAGGAATCTATACTTTATTTCACAAAATTTCAGTCTAGCCTAAATCCAAACCTGGGATGACTATTTCCATATCTGACTGGAACAAGAGACTTTTTCCAGTGGTGGTAGCCCAGAAACCATAACCACCAGTCGTAACCGATACTGCACAAGCTAAAAATGGAAGATTCGAACAAAAACTCATACCTGAAGGACTTAAGAGGCCACTGAGAACAATGAAATATGTACTACACTAGATTTACTGTACCTGGATTTTAGTAGAGCATTTGATATAGAGATTCTGCCTTACAAACTTAATTCAAATTGGCTTGGATATGAGAAGAGTTACATGGACAATAAATTCTTTGAAAAAAATCTGTAAATAAAGAGTAGTGATAAATGTTACTGCATGAAGTTGGAAGACCATATAGTGTAGTGATATAGAGAATAATGTTCAGTTTTCATCTCAAATCAGTCTTAATTTTCATTTATGTTCAGGCAATGGACAGTAAGTATCTTTTTTTATATATATACATATATAAGAAATACATGTACTCACATACACACATGCAGAATAGGAAACTGGGAGATCTTGTAAATTCTAGTGAAGAATGAGCAATGCTATAAGGGGATCCAAAGCCTGAAAACAGATGGGATATCTTAGGAAACAAGAAGCTTATGTCAAATAGTCACTAGTAAGAAATCTAGAATACTGAGATCGAGAAGACAAAGTAAGGGTAATACTGCACTACCTTAAAAACAAATTTTCGATGCTGTATGCTAGTAAGAAGTGCAACACAATCTCAGGGATGCACATACTGAGGTGGTATACAGCACAGAAGAGCACAGAAGACTGGACAAGAAGCTCCTGGAATATTGCATTCAGTTCTGTGCCCCTCATTATATAATACTGACAAATTAGTAGTAATTCAGATGAGAAAAAAAGCTGCTGCCTAATGGTAGTAATATCTAGGCCATAATTCCACTGAAGTCAATGACAGGCACCTACATACCTTTGAGGATCAGGCCCTCAATCTCATGTAGAAGGATTTTCTTATGAAGAAAGATTAAAAGGTCTAAATATGAACAGCTCAGCTAAGCTTTGACTAAAGAGAGACGTGATAACTGCCTATAAATATTTGAAGGGTATAAACATTAAGAAGGGTGATGAATTATTTAGATTGGTACAAGGGATATAACGAGGAGTAATGGGATGAAATTAAGAAAGTGAAAATTTAGGCTGCTCCCTGACAGCAAGGTATATTTCATCTGTGAAATAATTTACGCTGAACATCATGAAAAACTTCTTCAATGTGAGATGTATTAACCTGTTATAGTCTCCCAATAGTAATTGGCAGAAGTCCCATGTTTTGGGCGCTGATAAAATTAGATGAAAAAACGTATGAGAAAATGAATAGAGGACTATCTTGAATTGGCCATGAGACTCTCTGGATGACCTAACTAATAAATCTATTCTCCTATTCCAACTTCTCAGATTCCTGTTAGCTTTTCTGTCCAAGAACACCATGGCATTTCCAGTATAATCTTTGTAACTAGGTAAGAAAGATAATGCAATCTTGGGAAGTGGATACAATTTGCTTGAGAAGGAAAGTGTCATGCTCACCTTTAATTATAACTGTTATCCAGCAAGTACAAGATAGAACAGTAAGTGTCCTGAGAGGAGCACACCGGCATTTGCAATCAGCATTAGAACAGATTAACAACTAAAACAGCAGTGGGGTGTGGGAGAGAAGGACTAGCTAGAAAATTAACTTGTACATCATAGAAATACCATTTAGGAGGCAATCTCTAAGGCTGGCATTCAAATTTTTGCAATTTCGTCAGTTGGCTTGTGTCTGTTCAAGCATGGCATGCCATAAGCGAAACCCGTCTAGTTAGAGCATGACCTTGTCCCTTCACAAAATAACGCAGTGCTGTGGAAAAGAGGGAGTGCACTACCCCAAGGAATTTCATTGCTACTGCAGAAAAACAGATTCAAAGTCTAAATAAAGCTTTCTATCATCTCTGCTAACAGTGCTCAGCTAGTACTGCAGCGTGCAAAGTTCCCATTTCTGCTCTCTCCATGATGGATTTGCCATCATAGCATCACTATTTGTTAAATCAAACTTTGGAGGGAATTCAGCAAATAGGCTCTCAAGCAGACAGTAATTTAATATTGGGCTGTTTAAAAAAAGCAACAACAACACAAGAAGGCTGGATACCTCAAGAACACATAGGAGGAAAAGATATAAGGTGATTCTGGGTGAAGAGAGATAGGAAGAATATTTAGCTATTTGAATTCCACTGTAGGAGAAAAATGGTTCCACTTTTAAATAATTCCATTACTTTTTATAGTCAATTAAAATGAAAGGCAGTAATTTTCAGCATATCTCAAGAATTCATCTCTAAGAAATAGATCCTGAAGATTTTAGAGTGTTCTTCATAGGCTTGATCTTGCACTACACAAGATAGGGAACCATAGCAGAAGCATATCTTGCATCAACTCAAACATTTAGGTTACCTGTCCGGCATACAAATAGTGATACCTAACTCCCAGTTTTAAAATATGTGTATTTGTGTGTGTGAACTCATTTAAAATCACTTCTCTAAATGCAGTATTTTCAAGCCAACAAACTTTAAAGACTTTAATGAATTTCTAGCAACCAAAATGGTCACAGACAAGTTTTTCCCATATTAGAGACCAGCAGCATACCTCAAATGACCCAAACCCCATGCTGGAACATTGCTAACTCAGTGCAACCTACCAAATCAAAAATATGCATTTCTCTGTCAAACCAAGTGTTGATGAGGCTAAATACTTTCCATTTTTATGATACCTGATAAACACAAGACAGCAGTGTTACAATTTAAGGACAATACCCAGCATTCCAACCTAAGTAATACCCACTGGACAGCTAGCAGCAGTTTGCCTTTTAACTGTACTCTAGGCCAGGTAGCCAAATTTTTTGTACTTTCACTCTAAAGAACCCATGGACCAAAAGCTGTTTATTAAATACAGCTTTTTCTTTCATCGAATTGTAAGTAAGCATATTAAGGGAGACACAACCGAGATTAACTCAGTAACATTTAGTTAAGACTATATATTGCAGGAAGAAGAACAAGCAAACCTACTGAGGTATTTCTCTTTATATATATTTAATGGATGCAGTTGGGGTAGGTTTTGTTCATTCTACAGTAATAACTTGTATCTAATGCTCTGAGACAGTATTTTTGTAATCAGCTATATGTGCATTTAAATATTGGAATCAACTACACTTGTATAATCAAAACTTGTCCCAATTCGTATTTGTGCAGTCCCAAAGAAGTCAATGAGCCAAATTCCATTCTCAGTTGGACCACCACTAATCCAGAGAACTTAAATGGTCTCAGTGGCTTTGCTCCAGAACACGGAATGTGCCTTCACGTAACTTCATAGCATATAAATCACTCCTGCAGTAAACAGTGAAACAAAAACTTCAGATCAATTTTATGACAATTTTTCAGATTTACTTTCTGACTTCAAGATTTGAGAGACTGAAAAACAATGCTCAGCAGATTTTCTTGATTTTTCAGCCTCTAATTTTTATTAAAAACCACACAAACAAACCAACTACCATGACCTTGCAGGCCAGCTCAGAAGAACAGCTAATGGTTTACTCCAAGCATAGATTACGGTAAGTAGGACTGGAAGGGACACCAAGATACCATCTAGTTCACCCCCTGCTCCAAGACAGAATCCACTGTATACAAATTAGTCCTGACTGATGTCTAACACAAGCTAAGAAACACCTGATAATTGAAATTATACAACCTTGTTACATAAAATCCATTTCAGTGTTTAACTGTCCTTCCTGCTAGAAATCACTTAAGCACAATTCCACAAGAAGATTCTATATTTAGAAGTTGAATTAAAGTAGGATTTACAAGTTCGGATCTGAGATCCTCAGACCACCTGCCTAGCTGTCAGCAGCTTTAGACTTACATCCTTTTTTCACATCAAAGTTCCCCAGACACCTAAGACTTGCATTTGTTCATACAGAGGAGGATCCCACTTTTGACAGGCTGAGTGACTCAGCATCTGGTTCATGCTTGCACTGTGCTGGAGTCAATCAACAGGAGGTGGAGGATGGAGGGACTTAATCAAGAGCACATGGTCTTTGCAACACCATCAGATCAATTTTTGCTAACCTACAGCTCCAACTACCACCTTCCTTCAAAACGAAAAGGATAGAGGAAGGAGAAAGAAGCATGGCAACCAGGCACCTCCTGTCTTTCTACTTCAACCACTATCTGAAGCATTCCAAATCAGGGCTTTGGAGACGCATCTGCAATTTCCTTCTTCTAATTAAAAAAGCAATCACCCACCAAGGTGGTGAATCCCAAAGTTGCTCATCCACTTCCACTTAACAGGCTGGACAATGAGCATAACTGAAGTTATCTAAAACCCAGTACCCACAGCTAATTTTATAATCCCTGATAAAAAGCCCTTTTGAGAGACCATTACATAGGCTTTGTGAGTCACATGGCGCCTAGAAACTGCCTTTGGGACCCCTAGAATTGGAAAGCATCTCACCTTTGTGACCTGCAACTAAGTCCGTGGAACAGGGTGGTGACTGAAATAAGGAGCACTTTGAGAGAGAAGAGCTCTTCTCTGGACCACAGAATTTGAAGAGATTGTCAGCAAATTACAATGACCCAGGACAATTTACAGTTCAGGGATTACGACTCTTTTAAGACAGCAGGACATGAGTTCAAGACCCCAAGGCACAGTATGACTGAACTTCCTCCTTCCCCACCCATACTGATGAGCGATCTTGTCTTCAAGTACAAAGCAAAGGACCCCACATTCCTTTCAGGCTTTGTGTGTTTGGAGTCTATTGCTGGTTTTATTTCTTGAAAGGAGTAACTTTTGTGCTGTTATGTTTTCATTTTTCTTTTAAAAGGCATAGACGGTTACTATCAGGACTGATTCTAGGCGGTGAATTCCAAAAAGGGTAAAAGAAGTTCCCAGCAAGAGATGGCAACTTGAATTTTTCTCCCACCTCCCAGAGTTTTACAAAAGAACATTGTCTCCAGTGGATAGCCTATACTCAATCCATATTGGCAGGTTTGAGGCAGCTTTGTGATAACCGCTGATCCTGAGACTAATGCTCAAACCAGTCTGGAGATTAGTGGGTTTTGTCAGTCTCTATTTCTGACAGATGTAGGTTTTCCAATATGTTGCATAGGGAAGCTTGATGTCTCTTGGTAAAGTTATAGATTCCCCTGCAGCAGCCAAACACTGAAAACATTCTCATAGCACATAGAGCTGTAGCAGATTTCTGATTCCATGTGTCTGTGTGCTGTATGCTATATTGTAATGAAAGTTTCAGAAATAAAACCCGACCAAGAAAAAGTCTGGACTACTTAATCAGTAGATTGATTTCAGAACTGAAAGAAAATGCTAATATTTTTTTAAAGAATACATTGCTCCGGGAACTCAGGACTTGGGTGCCTTTGTGTATAGAGACTATGCCTAGCAGCTCACATGAGGTGTTATTTGTAATGTTTCAACATGGAGCACTGACTTCAGTCATATTAATATTAAAAACCTAAGCACCATGTGAGGAATTGGCACTATAAACAAAAAAATTCCTAACAGGTGCATAATTGACACTTCTTCAAAATGTTATGGACCTTTATCACACACACAGATGACACACTTATAATAACTATATAGACATAACTGCAGATTTCACAGAGAGTCCACTGTGTATACTCTTTTCAGGTTCAGCTTCCTAGAAAGCTTTTAGTTTCACCCACAAATAAAACCATGCCCTCCTCCTGTTTTTCAGAGGCCACAGAGATTGGCAAAAAAAGTGTTTATCTTAAATATATTTCTGCTGATTTCAGCCTCTGTGCCTTTTCTACCAGCATTATTAAATATCAGATATGAGTTGCTTGCTTCAACTACATATCAAGTTCTAAATCAATGCAAAAATATATTTTCCATTTTACTTTGTGTTAACAAAATTATATGTGACTTTTCTACATCAGTTCATCACTAATTGTGCAAAATCAATACTTGATCAGTCCAAACAGTAAAAAAATATTAAAGTAACAAAACTAAATATTTCTCTAGTTTACCACTTGTTCTATGCAAAATTATCAGTCTAGCAAAGGGGAAGGGGGGAAAAGAATAGGGAAAGGGGAAAGGGGGAAAAGAATAGGGAAAGGGAAAGGGGAAGGGGAAAGGGAAAGGGGAAGAGGAAGAGGAAGAGGAATAGAGAAAGAGAAAGAGAAAGAGAAAGAGAAAGAGAAAGAGAAAGAGAAAGAGAAAGAGAAAGAGAAAGAAAGAGAAGCCTTTGTCATATTGCTACAATGCAATAAAAAATAGGATCAGTGCCTAAACCTCACAAGCAACCTTATTTTAAAAAAATCAAATCCAAATAATAAGCTTTTCTTTTGGTTGCAGCTAAAACTTGAGTCAGTCAGTGTGCAGCAAGCTGATCAATGTGTCTTGAGACAACAGAAAGTATTTTCTTCCTTCTTATTCATTTTTTCTTAATTTACAAGGATGCACCAGCTTGGGAGAGTCACTACAGCAACTAAGTGATGAAAGAAAATAAACTGAAAAAATCCCTGTCCACTGCAAAGGGTAGTCACTGATATGACTGTTGGGGACCTGTCGTCTGCCCAGCACTGTCAGGCTCAGCTAAGGAAATGAAAAATAAATTCAATTTCTCCATCCAGAAGCTTTTGTTAATTCACATACAAAAAAAACCCCAAACCCAACCAAACCAAAAGAAACACACACACACATCCTTGTTCTCTCACAAAGCTTTTAAGGTGAGGCACTGACAGGTTTTGGACTGTCCAAATCTCTACTGCTGTTGTTTTCCAGGAAGGAGGCAGCAGTGAAGCACTCTCTTCTTACACCCACCCAACACTGGCAGCAGCTGAAGGAGTTGAAGAGTTGCCAGCATTAAGGACAAATCCTAGAGATGCACCTGACCCGTGGAAGTGATCTTATCCCTGGGAAGAAAACAAAGGAGGAAGAAAACAAAGCTGTGAGCAAAAAGCTGAAGCCACGGCAGAGGGAATTACAGCAGCCTGGCCTCAGCTCTGCCCTGGGCTCACAGAGAGAATTTACTCAGATCAATGGCTCTGGCTTTGCCCTCTTTCCTCACCTCTGTAGAAAATAGAAGCAATCTTTAATTACCTGCAAAAGATAGTGTGAGACACAAGAGTTGAAAACTACCTTTTAAACACAGACTTAAAGGAAAGGGCACGCTATTAGCAACACAGCTTGAAGACCCGTGTAGCAAATTAGACAATTACACATCTTTCCTGGCCAATTGCTCCAGATTTCTGTGGAGTTTCAGTTTGCCAATTAAAAACAAACCAACAAAAAAACCCCTTTCTACGTTAGTCATTGGCATGAAAACCATCCTGGCATGAGAACAAAGCATTCTTGTTTCCCAGTATTTTTGGCAGGGAAACACCAGGACTTCTGCAGCTGTTCAGAGATTTCTCAAGCCACCAAGAGGAAACCACTTGGGGTTTTACCAATATTTGGGGTTTTACCACTTGCTGTCGGTGGTTTCATCACTTGCTGTCGGTGGTTTCCAGAACACCAAAGAGCAAGGAAACCAATAGGGTTCAAACAGGGCTGGCACTGCGGCCTGGGGAAACTCCCCACTGAGCAGGAACAAGGAGAACTGAGGATGTGTGGGAACAGAGACATGTAAAAAACGGGGAAGAGGTAAAACCGGAGCTGGCCCCATCACATTAGGGCATGAGCTCACAACTATTTGCAGCTACTCTCAGCAGCAGATGGCTTTGAATCAGATGGGTGAGGAGACAAGAAATACCCTGTGTGTATAAATCCATATATGGAATCTGGGGATAATTTCACCCAGTCACTGCAGGAGTGTAATGTGTAGCACCAAGAAGTTCATCACCATCATAAAGACCTCAGTGCCCATCTTCTTTCCCAGAAGCCTGTAGTAAAAGGAGTGATTTCTCGTCTAATCACAGCTTTTGACTGGTGCCAACATCACTTTTTCCTAGTGATTGACAACTATGGAGTATTTGGCATGTTTCCAAGCTATGCACAGGAGAGTTAAGAGTCACTGGTTTTACAGAGGGAAGAAGAATTTGAGAAAAATGCAGGAAGGAAGAATATAAAATACACAAGAGAGGAGAGAGAAAATGCAACATGATGGAGAGAGAGTGAAGAGTACAGAAGGTCAAATATGGGTGGGGAAGAAGAAACAGGTCCAAGAGATAATTATGGTAAAGGTGAGGGAGCAACATTAGGATCAGGAAACCCATAAATGTACTTACTGGAAAAAGAATAAAGAAAATGGAGTCATGCCAAGAGAATTGAAAGGCTTTATAAAGCAACTGAGAATGAGGGACCTGCCAAGCTACATTCATCAAATATTAGACACGTTCCACCAGTATTAGTCAAATTTATTCAACAAATACTATTTTCTGCCATAGCTGGCCAAGTACTCTCCAGCAAAGATATTGTTTAACAAATATCAAGGAAATTAATTCAATAATCTATCCAGCTGCTATTTTTCTAGTTATATCAGCCATTCCAAAAGTAAGCTGCAAAGTTGTTAAACTGAAATGAGTGTTATTTGTGGCAAGGAGAGTTTATCCCTTTGTAGCTGATGTACAGCTGATAAGGGGCCTAGAGCACAAGACTAATGAGGAGCAGCTGAGGGAACTGGAATTATTTAGTCTGGAGAAAAGGAGGCTGAGGGGGAGACTTTATTGCTCTCTACAATTACCTGAAAGCAGGTTGTAGCGAGGTGGGAGGTCGGTCTCTTCTCCCAGGTAACAAGTGAAAGGACAAGAGGAAATGGCCTCAAGTTGCACCAGAAGAGATTTAGACTGGATATTAGGAATAATTTCGTCACTGAATGGGTTGTCAAGCATTGGAATGGCCTGTCCATGGAAGTGGTTGAGGCACCATTCCTGGAGGTACTTAAAAGACACGTAGATGTGGTGCTTGGGGACATGGTTTACTGGTGGACTTGGCAGTGCTAGGTTAATGGTTTGATTTGATTGCTAGGTCTCTCCCAACCATAATGATTCTCTGATTCTACATACAGGTCCTATCTACAGGTATAAGAACAGAAGGCTAGCAGCACTACAATTAACTACCATACCCAGCAAACAATATATAACCTGTGTTTTTCTTTCTTTATGTTTTGCAGGCATAAGTAATTTTCCACTAGTGTAGTAGGACTAGTCCTTTGCCTAGTAAGTGTTAACTTTTGACACCCAGATTAGCATAATTAAACTCCTTTGGTGCTAGATTCAAAGTTGCAGTTATCAGCAGGTAATGTACCTCTCATCTGTTTAAATACACCAGTGCTTTGTCAGATTAGCCTTGTCCTTGTTATTGGAAGGGCATGTGATGAGGTAATTTTCAGTACGTATTCAAATCAATTTTCAGTACTGTTAAAGTCAACATCTTTTCTCCCTCATACCATGTTTTTCATCCCAAGATATATTACAAATGAAGTACTATTTTAGAAACTGAAAAGATACATTAAAATGAAGTTTAGATACAAAGTAAACTATAAAATATTAGGAAAATATCACATTTAATGCTGTAGAGGTGACCTTAGTTTAGACCCCTGGTGTATATATGTTACAATACATTCTTTAATAACGCAATTGCATAGGGAGTTTCCATGTGACCTTTCCTTCAGTCAGTGCACAAGCTGGATGGTGCTCTGGGACTGAATTAGCTATTCAATATTTCTTTTTATCCTCATCATTCAACGTGTAGTCTCACCTTATTTACTGCATAAGATCCATACCCTGCTCTGAATACCTAATTATTAATTTCCTCATGGGCTTTTCTGTGGCACTCATCACCATGGTATCTGATGTTTCACAAATATTAATGAATTTATCTTTCAACCCTGTGAGAAAAGCCAATAATGCTTTCCTCACTTTTCAGTTGGAGAAAGAAGAACGAAGACCATGGGAATTGCCTGCGACCACAGGGAGAAGTCAGGAACAGAGACAAGTTTAGAGCTGCAGGTCTCCGGACTCCCAAGGCCAGCCCTCACTCTGTCAGACTACATTATCTTACTGGCAGAGGTGCCCAGGACTCCAGACTCCAATCTCAGTCATGGCCACCTGTGTTCAGCGACCACCCGGGGCAGACACCTGTGGCTGCCACCGGTCCAGGGAACACGCTGCCCAACTGTCAACTCCTGCAGCCCTTCCCACATCTCCAAGTGCCTCACTTAAAAGCATCTGCCTGACTCCAGCTTTCTTATTTTGCTGTGTTAGATGGAATTATGGTCCAAAACTACTGAGAGAAAAACTGGGAGAGCTAAACAGTAATAACTAATAAATAGTAATACATCTCAGGAGCCTTTCATTTGTGATACAGGTTCACTGAAATGTCTGATTCTGAATCCAGATCCTCAGTGCCTCCTGCTTCCCATAATGAAAGTCACTATGCTAATTCTCCACCTGCTGCCTGGCAGAATTAGAAATGGATTCCCATAGCTTTTTCACAACTGGTACTTCCAGACAAATACAGCTCAGGGCAAGTAGAGAGAAAGTGCATATATTTGGGGAACTGTGGAGGTGGGTGGGGAAATCTTCAATTTACATGTGCAAATTGAGAGTTGAAGCTATCTTCATGGTTAGTTTTGTCTTTTTTAATCAGAAAACTGCTGTTAGAAAAACAAAGAAAAAAATCCATAAATATTACACAAACTTCCAATGATCATCCCAATGTCATAAGCCGCTTCTATATTTTTAAAGATTTTTTTTCCCTTAAAATGCTATTATTAAGTCCTATTAATATGTATATGTATGCAAAGCATCGATGTCCATGCGCATTTAACCCTAACTCTGAGCAGTTCAGACTCGTTTTAAACTTTGGAGGACAGATTCTCAACATAAAACTCTTCTGCTTTCATTATTTTAGCAACATGAACTAAAAGCAAAGTGAGTTTAACTGTTCAGATGAGGTCTTTGAAGTTGCAAAAAGCATTTATCTGTCACTCAGAGAGTGTTTATTTTTCAGGGGAAAAATGGCAAGAAAGCTGGAATATATATTGGCTTGGTGCCAGCTACCAAGGTGACTTTTCAGAGAGGACAATTTTTCCAAAAGACAAATATCATATTCCTGACAAAGTCAAATGGATCCCCACTACCAGAGAACCCTAAAAGGACTAAAAAGACTACCTTAAATCTTATACCAAGCATTCACAGACACCCCTGTGCATTCAGAGACCATGCAAGTGTTTCATAAAGGCAATGCATTAAACAAAGATCACTGGGGAAACAAACAAACCCCAACATACAGAGCTAAAGCTATGAATTCTTTCTCTAGCAAAACCCTGATTTCTACACTTTCAAGTTTACTGGCTCACACAGGCAGAATGAAATCTTGAGAATTAGGTCCTCTGATAAACAGCTCAGCTTTCCATCAATCTGACATGAAGTGCAATCTCTGCTCTAAAAAGCCAAAATGCTCTGTGATAGAGAGAGAGGAGGAGGAGGTGCATCACCCAAGTAGTGATGGCTGGAGACATTTTTCTAGCAGAGGCCCAGAGAAGGTATTATGTCTTCACAGGGTGCTGAAAAGCGTCACTTTCAGCAGCCAGAGGCTTCCACAGTATTTTTCTCTACCCGAGGGAAACTGCGCGTGTGCATAACCATGTACTTTCCTTGTACAGGCATGCCCATAAGAAGCACTGCTGGCATTGGTAATGGGTCTCCTTCCCCTCTGTGCCCTAACAGACACATTTTAGCTGCCCTCCCACAGTAGTGCAGGTGGGAGGTTCACTTGACAGCTCTCTGAATCAGTGCTCGGCACTTCAGGCAGCAGGGCCAAATTATGCTCAGATGCTCACGTGAACAAGTCCTACAGCAGCAGAGCTGGGCTTCAAAACTGGATCAAAGCACACAGCTGCCAGCACCAAAATTTTCAGCAAGCTCAGCAGGCACCAGATCAGACCTGGAGCATTTCTCCCTCCCTTCCACCCAGAGCATCCCAAGGTCTGACCTTAGGGTCCTTCAACCCTTTCACTTGCAGCTGTGGGTTCTTTTACAGCAGTGTCAGCTATGAAGTTTGAGACACCTAAATCTTTTGCTTCCTCTAGGAATTCTACCTAAACAGCTTGAGTAATTAGAGTGCTTTTTTTCCTCAGTGAAGTATTCTCATTTCCCCACTCATCTCCACCTACTAGATTTAATGTATTTCCAGGTCAGTTCTCATATAGCTCCAATACTCTCTACTCCACTTGCTTAGGAAATTCAGCAAATGCTACTCACCAGC
The DNA here is from genome assembly GCA_002844005.1 of Limosa lapponica baueri. Taxonomy (NCBI): domain Eukaryota; kingdom Metazoa; phylum Chordata; class Aves; order Charadriiformes; family Scolopacidae; genus Limosa; species Limosa lapponica. Next base: position 966,661 of record KZ505717.1, read on the forward strand.
TTGCTTATGCTGCTTTACAGCTTTCTGTGGTCATTCATTCTCAGCTGAACCGTGCATTCAAAATAAACACAAGGTAGGTGCTCAGATTAAAGCCCAGAATCACTCACAAAAATCCACTGGACCTGCTAGACCATCCTTTCAAATGAAGCACTCTGCAGCAGGCTTCCACCAGCAGCACTCCATTCTCCTCTACTTCCACTTCCATGGAGGCAGACACCCCGCTAGGTCCGGGATTATTTTTTTTTCATGAAGACAAAAGAATCTCATCTATATGAAACCACTTTTCTTGAAGTATCTCCTCCTATTGGCAAGTATGTAGCTAGCCCTTTCCCATCCACTCCCCCATCCACACTCTCCCAGGCTGATGAGGTGCAGGGCACCCAGGCTTCTCTCCTCTCCCATGAGGGAGGTCCTAGGAGCTCTCATGTCCTTCCATGCTATCTTGAGGAGGGACATTCAGTCTCCCTTTCCCTCCCCATCAGAAGCAAGACACCAAGTAGGCAACCTCCTTTCAACTTTCCCACCACCATACGCACAAACAAAAAAATTACTTGTTAACCATGTTTTTGTATGGGGTGGAGAAAACAGTATCACTTATGGATGACCCAAGCACATCAACCGTCAGATTTCATTATACTGAAATGCCATATTAGCTTATTATTTGGGATTTTATTTTGCTTTTTCTCACAGAAGAGAAAAAAGTTTGCTAGCAATTGCCAACGTTAAAATGTTAGAAGCTTTTTCCTTTCAGCAAACAGACAACTATTTCTCTCTTTGGAAAGTTTCTAATTAAAAGTTAGGTTTCTCTCTCTTTCCCTTTTGAAAGTACCATAAATTATAAATAACTGACTAGCCTTTCACAGTCTCTAATGCACAAAACCTAGTATACTTTCTCCAGTTTTTCCAACTTTTCTGTCAGAGGAACTTTTTATATTTGGGCTGAGAGGAGGGCAGGCTGCTGAAGAAATCTGATGAAACCCCAAGACTGAAAATGTTGTGTCCCTTACCTACAGGAAGTACATTATGAAGGCAGCTGCAATGCAATCAAAGTCACTACACAGTATGGGCTCCTTCAAATGACTTTCCCCATGATATGGTGCAGTTTCTTTGAGCACAAGGTAATGCAGTGTTCATGCTAGCTTAGTCCCGGGCCTCTCTGAAGCAGATACTGTCAATCATTTCAGACTGTGTTGAATTGAACGTAACATTTTCAATATGGTGTTTACAGTTTTGCAGTGAAGGTAAAGCTGAGAAAGCCAATGCATCTTACTTAGTAGTACATTAGATTCCCCTTGAACTATGCTATGGATAGGAAAGAGGTGGCTAAATACACTCTAGTCATTAAGAATCTGTATCTATATTTTATCACCATGGAGTGTAATTAAAGTGTTCATTTTAAAAAGGAAAAAAAAAAGGAAAAAGGAATGAAAAGGTACAGTATTATCAGGCTTTGGATCCTGAAACTACTATTACCACCATGAGAAATCTTACAAGCACATGCTGGAAAGAGGCTGCTGCTTACAGCAGGCTGTCTCCCAGTCCTACACCGTCCCTGTATCAGAATGAATTGGTAGGTGTAGGTACACGAGCTACAGCCTTTAACTCTGGACTCAAACCGAGAAGCAGCGATTGGATGTAAATATGTATTGACAGGAATGACCAGTCAGTGGGTGTTCAGTGAGGAAAACCAGTCATAACTGCAGATGGCTCATCTCACACCTCCTCACTGTGCAACACCAAACGAGCAGTCCCACAAGTACAATCTTGATCAGGGGATTTCGGCACCTCTGCATCTGGCAGTGAACAGAATAACGAGCAGTGCAGGCAGAGGGGCCTTGAGGGTAGCGCGTCCTGCAGCATTTTAGCCTCCTCAGGACTCCTCACATCCACCCATGTCCCCATAGCCCTCTTCCAAGCCTTTTTTCTGACACTGCACTGAAGGGATGCTCCATACTGCTTTGCCTGTCTCCTCTGGGCTCACATCTAGGCATTCACCTTCTCCCGTATCCTCCATTACTCCTCAATGGTAAGAGATGGGTTTGCACTCTCCTCCCTCGTACCAGCACCCCTAAGTTCCCTGACCACACACTTTCCTTCAGCGGTCCTCACAGACTTGTGAATATTTCCCTATGCACCATGACAGAGGATCCACAAACTCCTTTTAACCAAAGTTAAGGACTTGGAACCCACCATTTGGAGGTTTACTTCCCCCATTCCCTTCCTTCGCATGCTGTCCTTCCCCTGCCACCCTGCCAAGCCTGTCCATGTAGCAGGGTTCTCCCAACCCACAGCCTCTACACCAGGCCTCCCTACTTGCCCATCTTGCTCTGAAAGTTGCTCAAAAGATCCTGACGTGTCAAAATAGTGACTTTGCTTGGCTGGGGAATTTTACACTCAACACATTTTATATGGTGTTTAAAATTAGGTTAAGAATTATTTGTGGAGTAGTTACAACAGCTATAATAGTTACACATTGTCAGCCTTCAGATCCCCATCAGAGACAGGACCTAAAGCCTTCATTTGGCAAGTATCACTACTTTCATTTAACAGATGGCAAAACTTAAGCTATAACTTGGCTGAATTTGAGTGGTTTTTAAAGAGACAGAAAAAAGACAAACCAGATTTCTTTTTTAATCCACAGTTTGTGTTTTTTACTTTCCTTTCTTACAAGCACTGGTTTGTCACTGATAAGATGTGAACTCTGTCATAGAAGTGAACATAATACTATCAGAAAATCTGAGAAAGAGTTGAGGTTCCTGCTGTGTCTGATCCTACCCCATCAGCACCTGGAGTAAGATGTTCCTTTACTTCAGATGCACTCCTTACTTTGCTTTAGGTAAAAGTCAGGTTATCTCAGGTCCCTAGTTTAAAACTGTTCAAGTTAACTGATTGTTTTATTGAAACTGCCCCTGAACTCCAACTGCCCTGCCACAGCTGGTAGCAAAGGCCTCATGCAGCATCCCCACTAGTTGGGGAAGACAAAAGCCTTTTATGGTCAAAGACTTCAAGCTTTCTTTTTGGCCCTGCCCTTTTTCTACACTGAGCAGCCTTTGGTTTTACTTTTGTTTTTAGTGGAAGTAACAGCCAACTAGCCCCACATACCAACCTTTGAGGTGACCTGATCTTCAATTCACTCTAAAGGTTTTTACCTCTACTGTGTCTGCGCCCCTTTCTTCTGTCCTCTACATGACAAGGTTTTTTAGGGGGACAACGATGCAATTGTCCTGACAATACACCAGCTCCCAACCATGGGAAGCTGCAACTTCAATGACCTCTGACTCTTCTCTCGAAGATCTGCCTTTTCTACACTTTGGTTTTCTCTTCAGCCCATTGACTTATCTCCTGTATCTTCTCTATGTTAATCTATAATTAACAGCAATTAAGGGAGCTGATTTTTTTTTGAAAAGGAAATAAATAAAAGGGATCAGAGATGAGTTGAAGGGTAGGGGGAAAAATAATATAAAGAACTGGCAGTGTCCATCTTGAGAAGGTCATCCCAAGGAGGAGAAAGAGCAAAATCAATGAATTTTGGCTCAGCAGTGATGGGAGTCAATCCATCAGGCAAACCGATGGCAGTCAGTCAGGCTCTTACAGGCACCACCTGTCCCTGCCAGCAAAATGTCACATTTCTGAATTCATTTCCATAGCAAGATAGCACTCCCTCTGGGGCAGTGTTTAACAGTTTCACAGCTGTGAGAGCAACCTACTGAACAGGGAGAGAAGAGGCAGCTCTTCTTCCCTACCAAGGCAACCAGTACTTCAAAGGAATGGAGATATGGACCACAGCCAAAATAATATTTTTGAGCATTTGTTTTAAGCTTGGGTCCTTAAATCAAGATTCACTAAATATACCTCAATTCTCCATTTTTGTGTCACTAACCAGAGTAAAATGTTGCACCTATATCTCTCACCTCTGAGTTTAACTTCCCCAGCTGCATCAAATCCCTCATGGATGAACATGACAGCATTGACCTCAACTAGCTACCTCAAAGAAAAAATTTCATTATATATTCATCATAATTCTAGCCATCTTTGCTATAGCAGTCTTGTTGTGATAGGGTTGATTCCCTTCAGTTTGTTCAGAGAACATGCTTTTAGTGATTGTCATTTATTGAACACTGAACATAGCAGTGACATAAACTTCCATGAAGTTCTCTGCTCCTCCACACCAAAAAAAGCACTTACCTTTCCAGCACAAAAAGGGGAAGAATGCTGTATTCTTCTCTTCCCCTCTACCTTCTATCTATTATTGAAGTATCAGCAGGGTTGTTTTCAATAAAAGACAGTGTTACTAGCATCTCCAGAAGTGACAAACTTCTAGTACAGAAATATTTCCAGGAACTTTATTTTAAATGTTTTTAATTGACAGTGCAACAGGCTGGAATGAGGTATAGGAGAGTGGATACTCCAATTGCACCCTGAACCTTAATTTTGTTAATTTGGGCAAACATTAGATCATTAGAGACAGCTTGCAAGTTTAAGAAGATGCAGGAGGGCACAATCCTTTACTTTCAACTTAGGAAGCACACATTTAAAATGGAATTCATGCCAAAGATTTGATTTAGCAGAGCACTTGGCCCAAATTCTCAAAATATTTCACAATTCTCCAATTTTTAAAAAGTATAATTCTACCATTTAGGTTCTTCTGACATCCTCAGAAAGCACCATTTACCAGCTGTCTATCACCACAGGTTGTCTAGTTCCAGAAGCCCCCAAGTTCATAGGCATGAGTTAGTAAAGAAGTGACATGGAGGTGGGGCAGTGATGGCTATCAACTTCCAAGTGCAGGAGGATTTAAGTGGAGGTACTTAGCACTAAATCTTTCAAACCAGGCACACAGATTCCTCCTGTTGACACTGCTGTAGGGTGTCCAGAAAGGGACAGATGAACTGATGGGAGGGTAACAAACTTAATGGCTCCAGTTAGCTTTGTCAGAACTGGTTTGACTGCTATCACACCCTGCTAGCAGTAGACATGCACAGTGACAGGCTGGCTGTGAAGTTTTGGCCCTGAAGTTCCTCAAGCAGGACTGGCAGATGGAGGAGGGGAGCCCACCTCCACAAGAGCTCCAGGATAACGCAAAAAATCAGATACATACCAGGGGAGAGACACCTGGCTGAGTGGTGTGCTCACACCAAGTGGTGTAACCACCCTGAAATGCAGGCTCACACTATGAGGACACATGCTCAGAGGTGCATGGTTCACCATGAAACCTAATGCTGAGCTTTCAGATTCCTAATATTTTTACATATATATAGGGAGAGTTAGATAGATAATTATAATAAAATTGTCATTTCATGGCAAGCTCTACCTTATTTCACTCATTGTCCTCATTTCAGAAATTTGTATAAAAACATACAGACAGCTCACAGTTTTACAAGCATTTCAATGTTTTGGTAAGAGCTCATTGATGACAAATATCGCTAACTGCCTTCACAGAAGTAGATATGCAAACACATCATCACACTGTTTACAGTGGGAGACAGTGTTTAGCAGATTTTAACTTATATTTCTAAGCTACTTATAATATACTTATATGCCTTTTCAGGTTTTTTGTGGTTCCTTTTTTTTTTAAATCTTCTTTAAATTAATATATATTAATTTGGAATTCACAGTCATTGTATGCATTAACCCAGTTGGTAGAATAATTGTAAGGTACTTTGTCTTAATTATAGCACCATGATACAGAGCAGTTAAATATCCATATAATTTTATATTGTTGCCCTGAAGGCCCTTACTTGAAGTCAACCTTTTCTTTTCTTTTCCTATTTTTTAAGTAAGACTTAATTTGTAAGTGTTAAGAAAGTAGGGAAAATTACTTCACCCTAGTTCCTTTATATTTTTTCTCCTACTTTTATTCTCACTTTTGAAGATTAATATAAATGAGTATAGAAAAGTGTCTCTCTAGTTAATTATGCTTTAGGGAACTTTATTCCCTCCTCCCTCCCCCAAATTCTATTTTAAGGCCCAGTCTCATTCTCTCGTTCATTAAGAAACATTAGGAAACAGTGAACTGTATCATATAGCAGCCAATTCTTCCTTTCATGCACGTCTCCAGCTCACCCTCTTTGCATTGTGTAACTCAAAGACGAATCAAGTTGAAATAGGTGCCTTTGAAAACAAAACTTAGGGGCACCTTTTTTGTTTGTTTTTCCTTGATTGCCAGGTAAAATTAGAGCATGATAGCCATTATCTTTACCTTCATGCATAGAAAAAGTGAAAAACAACACATATCTCCAGTGATAGGTTTCCCTGTGTTTGTCTTCCCCCAACAACCCTAGTCGAGAAACTATTTATTCCAAAGCAAGCATCCAGACTGACACAGGTAACAGAGCCAAGCTCCAGTTTGCAAATGGACCCTTGGGCTCACAACATCTTATACACAGATTCAGGACGGAGTCCCTAATCAGATAGCATCATGAGTCCCAAGCATTTCACAAATCAGAATTCACACCCCTTTCTTCTTCTAACACATTCACAATCCACTTCCTTCACAGTCTTTGACAATAACACAGGTTTCAGTGGGAAGAAGCCCCCATCTTACCAGAAAACACTTTTGTCACTGGGTGAGAACAGGTGCTCACAAAGTTGAAAGCAAAGAAACCATAAAAATGATCAAAAGAGCATTCTATAATTCTAAATACAATATCATAGTAGGTCAAAGGAGTTTCTACCACACCACCACTGAAGAGCAGAGATAGACAGGGAGGCAGTTGTTTCTGGCTATTGCTTCCTCATGTTGGAATACTTTGGGCCAGTTAATACTGTAGCCAGAAATCTCATCAACCAACAGCAGCAGTGACAACGTCGCACTTTTTTTGTGTGGCACAAAGCCACAAAACAGTGCTGATGGCACAACCAATGGATCAGCATGGCATGCCAGGGAGGCAGAAATGGGCAGCAGCACAGGGAACACCTTTAGCCAGTATTACAGCCAGTGAGTTAGTCTTTGTTCTGTCAGCTAGCATAGCTGAGTAAAATATCTGTGTTGTCTGAGATAAATTTTAAATAAAATAATATTGTTTTTTTAAAGGTACATAGATTTCACCGTATTTTTTTTTGTTTTAAATTTGCAAAATGCATTTATGGGTTTGCGGTTTTGAGCTTTTTTGACTTCACTCCTCTCTATTTTACTGCTAAAAAAGGGTCAGAAATGAAGAGCCAGAAATCTACGAATCTAAAATCTAAGAATTTCTCTGACTAAAGGAAAAGAAGGAAAACAGATTTTTTTTAATTTTTTTTTAGAAGCATACTATTTACCCAAGAAAGAGTATAAGACAAAAAAACCAAACGAAACCAAAACCCCAAACCACACAGGAAGGATTTTTTTTTTTGTAAACACATCATTCTTTGTGACTATATAAAAAAATTGGTTATGCCATTGGCCAGGTGCATCAGGAATAAAGATTTGCTCTGGCTAATGGCTAATGCTGTTAATACAGCAATACAGAATGTCTGAGCATTGAGCCAGCAAAACAAAACTCTTTCCAGAGTGATGAGCACATTTTTTCCACTACAGACTTTACACCCGCAAACTCTTTGTGCTCTCTCCACACTCATTTAAAATTGTGGAAATCCAAAGAAACCACATACACATACATTTCCATGCTTGGCTTCACAGTCTTCCGTCAGTTCATAATAAAGTGGCATTTCTCTGTGATATTGGATGACAAGAAAGACAGAAGGGCAATTTACTAAAACAAATATTCCAGCAATTGATCTGCGGCAGCTGTTAAACTCCTAAGCCAGGAAGAGCCTCAGTGAGTTATCAGCCCATCGAGCACTGCAGACACAAGCCACTGCTTCCTTCTGCAACACAGATCTATCAAGGTGAGGTACAAGTCTTGCTAAGTCAGTGGCAAAGCTTCCTGTGACCTCCTTACAGGATCCAAACCAGAAACCTGTGCTCTCAAGACTCAATGAGACAAATCTGAAAAACAGACCAGGAACCCCCAAGTTCTTATAGGTATGACAGGAGGAAGAGTGGCCACTATCAGAGGGAGAATATTGGACACTAGTCTCATATGCTAAGTCAAACCCTACTAATCTTGTTCTCTAGCTGCATCTGCAATCACAGGCAGAGCATTCTGCACAGTGATGGTTTCCAGCAGCAAGTGACTTCACAGAATCTGCACTGAAAGGAAGAATATAGTTCAAAGGAATATCATTTTTAAATTCTCAAGACCAGTGGGTTTTCCTTCCTAAAGATACCGACTACAGAGTTTAAAATAGAAAGGTTTTGGTTGGTTTGGTTTTTAATCAGCATATCTAGATATCTTTTCTTTAAAAATTGCACCTGCTTAGCCAAGGACTTAATTTTGAAAATAAAATTCTTCAGAAGATGAATATTTTTGTATACCTATAGTAGAATTCAGCTTTCTTAGGAGGTAGTTCAGCACTTCCTTTTTTCTTTAATGGGTTATTAAGCTCATTAACATTCCAAGTGACTATTTTGAAGTACTATTAGTCTACATTATGTGGTAGAATTAAGGAAAGGTCTATTAAAACCAAGGTTTGCCTTATTTCCTTTAATTCTCTAAGGTGAACTCAAATACCAAGAAATAGAAGGCACTTGTATCAGACTGCTTCAGTGAAGCAAGAAAAGGGAGAGGAGGGAAGAAGCTTTAAAACTTTCTTTCTAGACTTCTATGTATTTCTTCAACTTAGTCAATTCTGCAGAGGGAATATCCTCTTAGTTTTCTTCTCACCGGTGACGGTTACAATGAGTCATAGTACTTGCCTACTCCAAGCCAGCATTTTTGTCTCTTGCCTTACCACCATTTTCAGAGATCTATTCAATGCTACTTTGGCCTACCTGCTGCCTATGTAAAGAGGCAGGAGCTAGTTACACTGAGTAATAATTTTAATATTGAGCAGAAGAAAATAAATTAAGATGCTTGGACACAGCACAGAACCCTGCTACTACAGTCTTTCAACTAGCCATTCCCCTGCCATCCTAAATCTCCAAGAATTAAATAAACAAATTACTGTATTTACCTGTCAGATTCCTAAATCCTAAAATACTTTTGGAGCTGTATAAACTATGCTAAGAGAAAGTCAAATCCTGGAGAATCTAAAAAAAAATAATAATTTACACCTCACTGTATGTTGTAAAGGTACTTTCTCATTCTTCTGAGGATTTTTGAATAGGACTTCAGTAACTCAGATGTTAGGAACTTGCCCATGTGAGTTATACAGGGCCACTTACAGCCAAAGAGAAAACCCAGGTACCTTCAGATATCAAGACCTTTACCCCTAGTAGAACCATAAGAGACAGAACACATGAATTACTCTCTGGAAACACTCCTCTCTCCTTGTTTACAGTGGAGACCTTCTAGCCAAGGTCATCTAAGAGGCCATGACTGGGTGTGGGAAGCTATCTACACTCTACTGGTTTAAATAACCCATTCTTCATCCTTCTGAGATATATAACATTGTTCAACTAAAGAATGATATTCTATTACAAACTTAATAAATTATTTAGTACAGCACATTGCCTGCCATATTGCAGACCTTCTTAAGCAAGCCAATAGTAAATGCCTACAGCTCAGCTCTGGGCCTCTCACCTGGATTACAAAGCCAGAATTGTTGTACTGCAGTTAGAGCCATGGTTTAGAAAACCAAGATCAGTATGAAAGTTCTTCCTTTGATGACTAAAAAAAAATATAATTTTGTTAAAACCAAAAAGCTAGCAGTCCTTGCACATCTGACATTCTGCTAGATGTGTGATTTTCATTTTTCATTTCAAAGAAAAAAAAATAATCTTTCTCCAAGTATCAGAGCAGATGTAAGAATTTTTTTTGCTTTGCATCCTTCCTTTCTCTAGTAAATCCTCAATTTACAGCTTATCCTCATAGAAGTAGGAGCCAGAAGCACAGCTGAGCATAGGAAGGAGTTTAAACAGGAAACTAGAGAAATCATTGTTTGGATGGATATGGTTTCCATATGTTTATAAAACCATCCTCCCAGAAGGAGCAAGTTTATACATCACACACGAGGAGCCCATTACTGCCACAGAATGTACATGGGGGAATTCTCATGCTGGAATAGGACCATCATTGCTTCCCACAATTTATCATCAAGAGCTTCAGGAAAGTGTTGAAATGAGCTCTCTCACATCCTGTTTCAGCACAGCACTAAAATACATTAACTTAAGCTCTTGAATTGCTATATTTGGGCTTCTAGATCAGTAGCACGCTCTACTGCAAATATTTGAAGTGATCTGCAATGAGAGCACCTTGTTTCTTTGTGATACATGCTTTGAACCACATGTACCACAACCTTCTTTAAATCATTTCCAGAACTTAGTTTAGCAAACAGCATGAAGGATGGAGAAGCTGCAAAAGCCAGCATTAGAGCTCAAGGAGACCTCGCCAATGCAGATAAAATGATCTGGAAACAGAGGACATCATTCAGCCAAAACAAGTATTACCCAAAGGAGTATATGGGATGGAGAATGACTGTCTCAGTGCATGAGCTCTCTAGAAAGGAGTCTGAGGATTACAGCTTGCCACAAGCTGAGCTGGACAACATCCACGTTCCTCCTGAAAAAAAGAACACATTCAGCTGGACTTGCAAACAGAAATACAGTCTGGGAGAAGAAAAAAAATTGAAGTGAAAAAAAACACACAGAAACCCACCTTTTTGCTCAGTGATAAAAGCGCTTCTTCTGTGTGTGGGTATCATATTTTGAGAGGGTGAAGACAGTTCGCATGAGAAGGTAAAAGGGACCGGTGAGCTGCAAGGCCCCTGCCCTCTACGGGGAGCCTGCAAGGACGGGAGCCGTCCAGCACAAGGAAGGGAGGGCTGAAACGTAATAACTTTCAGGTAGATTAAAGACCACTGCAAAGAAGAAAATAAATGATTTTTCAATTTCTATTGTCATTGAACAGTAATACTTCTGATCAACCTGTATCTCTTTTTCTGTCAAATTCGGGACAATCTTTCCAGCAGGTAGGGAGAGGAAAACGTTGAAGAAGTTGACTGGGGATATTGGCAGAACCACCACTGGAGGGGTTTTCAACAACAGGCCTGACAAACAAACATCATTAAAGAAGCATCAGGCAGAGCTTATCTGCCTCAAGGGCAGAAGCATGAACTAGGAAATTTTTCAAGGTCTTTTTAAGGTTGTCACCTTCTGGATACAAAACACATGGACACATAATGAGTAGAAACAGCTGCAATGCAGCAATTAATTTGCTAAGACTGGTACCAGAACAACGTCATCCATAGTTTGCAGCAAGCTGTTCAAAGCCTAGGCAAAAACTGTACATTGTTAAAGCTCTTGCCACTGGCCCCCGTTTGCCTGGACTAGACTATGTACTGCCCTGACCATGGCTGTTGAAGGTTCAGGGAAGACAGATGTTAGAAATTATTTGCATGGGGTCACACAGGCCTGCATTTTGTAATCTTGGCTAGGCCTGTACACAAGATAATAATTATTCATACCCCTCCGGGCACACTATGGATATAAATCAGGCATAGGACACATACCATTACAGGCATCACACAGGAACTAAGTTAAGCTTTTTTGGTTTTCTACAGCAGTCTTAAAAACCTGAGGAATGCAACACAACAAGCACTTTGGATGGGAGCTTAACAAATGAACAGAATCGGGTTTTCAAACTGTAAGTAGCACTGAAGGATTTCTTTGCCATTAATGCAGATCCCTGGTGGACAGTCGGCTGCCAATTTGAAAAGAATAAGTAACAATTGTTAATTAATCATGGAGCGCCAACACTTTACTAGGTGGTTTCTTGTTTTTCATTTAGCAGCATACACAAACTTGGAAGCAAATCTGAAGCAAGGAGCTACTCAGGACAAAGGACAGGAGCGTCTCAGAAACAAGGCTCATGGTCTTACCTGAGCTGTTTTATTTTGTTTCAGGTGAGAGCACATACACTACTGAATTTCCTACCTTTGGGGAAAAAGCAAGGGTCAGTACACCTTCTGAATCATGGGAACTCCTCCCAGGTCAGTATGGTTTTCTATTTCATGTGGGTCTGTAGTACTGTTTGAAAAAGAATTGGTTTTCTCTGTCCAAGTTATCAAACACAAAGGGCAGACATTAGGATCAGCTATTAAGCCAGTGGTTAAGAGCACAGTCTTCAGTTAGATGGTCAGCAAAATGATGGGTGAATGAAGTCCAATACATCCAGTCCTCCCAGGTCTTTCTCCTCAATCTCTTTTGCATAAGAAAGTAACACCTTGTTGACAGGAGAGAGAATAGGATTTTCCCAGACACTTCGCATAGGGGGTGAAAGGAAAGACATTAATTAGAAGATTTTTGAGGGTCAAGATCTGGTATCACTGATGGAACAATATGTCAAGTCATATGGTTAAAGAACAGCAACAGGAAAAAGAAGCAAACCAAACAGCTGTCTTAAGTTCATCTAGTACTATCCAACCTCCATTTTCAATCAGAAGCACTAAGTCCAGATCATGTTACAACTTCTTCTAACAACATGTTATCTCTTCCTTTATACACAATGAAGAAGAGAAAATACTAGGTCAGAAGCCCAAAACTGTAGGACCTTGTAGGTCCTGGAGGACCTACAAGAACAACATGCAAGACCTCACCTTTCACTCTAGAAAACTCCAGATTTTTAAAACAAAAAGCTATAAAATGCTACTACTTTGAAAAAAAACCAACCAAACAAACAAACAAAAATGCAAACAAAAACCAAGCAACCAAATCTCTACCAATAAAGCCAGAAAAAGGCAGAAATAACTTAAAGCCAGGAATTTTGAGGCTGGACATGTAAGTGCTACCACTGCTCTCCGCTAACCTACACATTTTCTTGAGTCAAATTGTAAGCATTAGCTTTCGTCTGGGTTGAAATTCATGGCTAGCTCAAAGCCTTCATATTTAACAGTAATGTTCAAAGTTGATACTTTGCAGAGATTAATCCCTGATACTGCTGGTTGTTCTTGGCATTTATCTGATGGTCCACATTTAACCTTTTTCATTCATTTTATTGATGAAATCAATTCTCATTAATATTTTTAATGGATTTTAGTGGGTGTTAATGAAGTGTGGGAAGGTCCTTTAGGGCCTGTACTCTTCTGTCACATTGGAAGTGACACAAAGTGATGTGATAAACAGTAGCATGTTAGGATTTTTCAGGTTCTAGCTGGGAAGATTATCATGAAACTAAGAAGCTCCTTCTCTGTGTGCAATTTGGAAAATAACCCAGGAAACTTAACAAAATGCATCAATAACACACAAAAATAAGGAGCTTCATGAAACAAGTAGTAAAAGTCATCTTTTAATCATTATGTAGTCATCTTGACTACATAATGTAGTCATCATGTCCCATAAAAATGTTATTACAACTACTGCCTATTCACAAACAAACAAACAAAAACTTGTAGAGGAAAAATTGAGGTTGGATGTATGGTTTACAGTTTCTAGCCAATCTATACAAGTCATCCAGTAAAGGGACAGTCAGGTCAACTACCCACCTTTTTCCAAATATCAGTTGCTTTAGGAAGAAATCACTCCTTTTCCTGCAGAGAGCTACTTCTCAAAATAACTATTCTAAACAAAAAGGTCACAAACTAATGTGTTATGAAAGCTATTCTGATTCCCCAGTGCTAAATAATACTTCGTCACCCACTGTTATTTCAGACGATCTTAATTTTATATGTCCTTGGTTTATTCTGTAATGAAAATGTAATTTTATCTCCTTATTTAATACCATAATGAAAATATAATATTTAATGTATAAACTTTTTAAAAATATTGTTTATTAAATGTATAAATAAGGAAATAGTCACTGAGGGTACGTTATTTATGCCAGAATTCTCTGGTGCTCTCAGAATGTCATTGGTGAAGAATAACAGATTTAAGAGGAAACGTGGAACAACTGAGCCAATCCTGTAACACCACTGCATAAGTGCTGAATATCTTACTCAATTGTGTTTCAACTGTACAGTGTCTCAATTAAAATATGCCTTTTCTCAGTCACTAATGTCACATTTTTGGAATTAACTGTAATACACCACATTAATCTAGTGTCCTAGTTACTGAAATGAGAGTTAAAAAAGTATGGTGTTGCATCAAGCCTATACAGAAAACAAAGAAACAAACAAGAGAAAGAGTTCCTTACAAGACAGAGGTCCTGTAGGGAATCAATCCTAGAGCTACCATCTACCAGAATCCTAAAAGCCTAAGCAGGAAATGCTTTATCTAGGAAATACTGCAACCTGAAAAGCTCAGAGAACTTCATACAAGACCAGATCGCACCACCACAGAATGAGATTCTATTGCCTGAAGTGGAACACTGAGCAAGGGACTTGGGATATGAAATTTGACTCAAACAAGACATAACATTTACTGAATGAAAATAAGCTAGGTGAGCTGCAAGCAGAAAAAATATGGAATTCTAAAAATAAGGTTGCTGCAATTTCAGTCCATTCACAAATAAAGATCTGCTGGTGATAGTGACCACATTACAGCACAAAATGACTTTTGAGAACACAGCTTAATGTTAGAAAAGGCACAGAGCTGGTAAAGATCGTATGTCACACAGACACTGCTGTTATCACCAAAGTACCACAGATGACTGGTGCTCAGATGAAGCCATTCATTATAGCTGGTATTAGAGTGCAGTTGAAAGTCCCCACCTAAGGTAAGAACTAAGACAATTTCAACAGCTAAAAGGACTTTTGATCAGTCAATCTCTTCTCAAATCAGCAGTTTATTTCCTCTGGTTTGTTTTCCAAGCAACCCAGTTCTGAAGTGGTGCTTTATCATATTTGTCTCCCATCTGTATTCAAATATGGCGGCCTACAAACTTCACACACTAATGGAGGAAAACATTAATTTAGCTGCAGCGAGTACCATGCTCTTATGTTCATTTTACTTGTGACATGCACTAGGTATGGATTGTACAGGAAATATGACAAAAACATTGTTGGACCAACTTATCAGAATTCTGGCAAGATGCCAGAGTACTCCACACCTAGATTTTCCAAGAGTTGCGAGGTTATAATAATCTATATGGCGGTGTCATTTACTGCATTCTTAAAAAAAAAAAAAAAAAAAAAAAAAAAAAAAAAACCACCAAAACCCCACAACAAATAAAACCACAAAATCTTCTTTTTGCGTGATTCTTATGGTACTCTTCTGGGTTTTTGGGGACTTTTTTGGGGGTGGGATAGTGATATACACTTATATAAAAATAGAAACCAGTCTATAGCAGCCAAAACCCTAACTGCTTCCCTGTCATATTAAAGCAAATAAGAGTTTGGGCTAATGTAATACCTGAAGACACAAATGCTGGATAGAACAAACTTTTTTAAAAAGTGAAATATTTGGGGAAGAATAATTGAAAACAACTATTAGAAATAGCAAACTCTTCACTTGAGGGGCTACTATAACAGCAATATGGTCATCTTCCAATATAAAAAGCCTAAGCTTGTCTCCTGAAGAACGGAGCAGAGACAGCTGAGGGAAAAGATCACAGAGGCATTCTTCAGTAATTATGCTGCCTCTTATCAAAGGTTTAAAAGACCAGAGTAGTCATTTTAAAGTTGAGGCACTGATGTACAGAATGCAATATGGGCAGCATATTAAGATGACTCCTACACAGTCTGCTCTGTAAATATGCTAATGGTGACAGCACCAATTATAGATTTTCTTTTATTCCTTGAAGTCCTCAGAAAGATGAAGGTGAAGTAATGATGAAAATATGAACACTGCTAGAAATATAAACCACTAGTAAGGCCACAGTATGACATTTGTTCAGTACCCTGGCAACATTACTAGACAGAAACAGTGCAAGATTAAGTCAAAACAGCTTCCAGGTGACTTTGCAAGAAGCAGTATTCTTATCAGTTTCCTTGATAATTTTACCTCTATATTTGCATATGCATAAGGACAATTATTAATATATATATAATCAAATTAATTAATTTATGGACTATTCAACGCCCTGACCAAAAACTAAAGACATTTGCTGATAATAAAAATTTTCTGGCATTTTGTCTTCTGCAGTCAAAAAATTCCACTAGCACCTTTCCGGGAAACAGTAGCAGGAATATCCCGTTAGCATACACAGGCCTTATTTTTCAGGAATGAGATCTGCTAAATATTTCCTCTCTTCTGGAAAGCTGGCAGCTTGAGTTTGCTACTTTTTATTTCCTCCTAAGTCTAGAAAAATTGTTCCACTTTCTAATTAATTGTTCCACCTTGCCCCCGATATAAGGGGAACTTATAAGAAAGGCAGTCACTTTTTACCAAAGCCTGTAGTGACAGGACAAGGGGCAATGGTTTTAAACTGAAAGAGGCTAGATTTAGATTGGACATAAGGAAGAAGATTTTTGGCTTTGTTTTGTTGGTTTTTTGTTTTGTTTTGTTTTGTTTTGTTCTGTTTTTTAATACTGTGAGGGTGGTGAGACACTGGAATGGGTTGGCCAGAGAAATTGTGGGTGTATCATCACTAGAAATTTTGGGGCTTTGAGCAATCTGATTTAGTGAAAGATGTCCCTGGCCATGACGGGGTGGGGTTGGACTAGATCTTTAAAGGTCTCTTCTAACCCAAACCTTTCTATCATAATTACTTCTCAGGCTACTCATAGTTTTAACACTTTCGCATCATTACAGGTTGTATATTTCTTTAAATCTTGAATGGAAACATTTATGCACAAAACATAAAATTATGAAAGATAATAATAATTTGCAATAAAAACATTTTAAAAGATAAACAATAGGACTTGCATTTATACGCATATTTTAAATTAGTCTTTAGGAAACCCATTGTGACCATTAAGAAGCGGCAAATTTTATTGCCATAGGTTGGATATGTAGTGATCCTGAGCATTTTTAACCAAGTAACCCAACATGTGAAGCAAACTGTTCGGAAGAGCGCACATTCTGAACTGAGAATTCAGTTTCTGTATTAAAGACTTTCATTCTCAAAGCCTCATTTATAAGGAGTGGTGATTGCTTAAGTGCATAAAGATTAGTGACTATGATGCTAAAATCCACTTACTGCTCACATTTTCTTCTTACAAGATGTTCAAGCCTTAGGACTCCAGCACAGAGCACTTACCAGGGTACACTGTGTGTCTTGGCTGACACTCAGACAGCTCCAAGGAAAGATATCATTGGAGTCTCCTGAGGACTGCAGGGCAAGGGGTGGGGCAGAAGGAGAAAAGCAATAAAAGCCCCAAAATTTCAGCCACAGAACTTCTGCCTAATATGACCCTTCTCTGCTTTAGGGTAAGTCTTTATCTGTCACAAGGACTCAAGAAGAAAAAAATAGCCTAACAGTTTATAAGCATTGAAATCAAAGTTTAAGACAAAGGTCTCCTTGTATTCAAATACTTATGTGCTGA
The DNA here is from genome assembly GCA_002844005.1 of Limosa lapponica baueri. Taxonomy (NCBI): domain Eukaryota; kingdom Metazoa; phylum Chordata; class Aves; order Charadriiformes; family Scolopacidae; genus Limosa; species Limosa lapponica. Next base: position 984,004 of record KZ505717.1, read on the forward strand.
AGATATAGTTAAGTATCTCATATTAAGACCTGAAATAGAATAATGAAAGCAGATATTTTAACTATGAAAATATGTTTCTGGCTTTATAATAGAGGTGCTTGATACCACTTCCATTAGAAAGACTGCAGTCTAAGCCTTACCCCAAAGGCATCTTTCCATCCATAAAAATGAAAAACTCTCTAATTTCAATAAGCAGACTTAACTGTGAACAATTTATTTCTAAACTTTTTTTACAGATGGAACTAAAATATTGATCTGTTTCTATTTTTGGAGCATGTTTCTGACATTCTTATTATCCGTAGATTAAAAATAGCTTTCACTCCAAATTTAAAAAAAAATATTTATATTCTTTTTTATATCCTATAAATCTGATCTGAATATTTATACTCTTGCTTCTCTTCTCCTTGCAGAATTATGATTTCAGAAACAACTTTCACAATGAAGTTTACTGGGACTTCAAATAAGGAAAAAAAATGTCGTAAGATCTATGAAAATGGGCATTTCATTACACTAAAAGTAAAGCTGCACTTCACAATGCCTTTACCATTAATGAGCTTTTATGATTACAAAAACTAAATTTTATATTGTACTATTTTTCTGTAGTTTTAAAATACACCAAGGATAGATATTTCAACTATCACTCACTACTGCTACCCACATTTAGCAGACTGCCAAAAAAAAACACCTCTTAATGTGCATGCTTATTCAACAAAATCAAACACATTTTGCATTTTTTGTGTGCCCCTCATTTTAATGTAAGACTCCAGGAACAGAAAAATCATGAATCTTTCTTGGCATATGTAAGCCTATTTTGAAAGCTTATTCAAGTCTTTGAGGCTGCAGACTTGGACAATTCTTTCAAATGAACAGTTTTCTTTGTAGAATTCCCATATTCCCACCTAAAGGAAATATGGTTTGGAAACAGCATTTTGTCTCTCTCATATCTGGAGATAAAAAAAAAGAGAGGTGGGGGGAGGTTACTGACCACTTGAGCCTCAGGAATCTTTCAGGAGCGATTTAGTCCAAAACTTAGAGTAAGATTTCACATAACAAGAAAAGGATGCTATCCTGGATGGCAAAAGGGAGAATCCACATGGTGGGGAAGACATATCTTGCTGGCACCAGGAAAAGGAAACTGATTTTGTAAAGGTGAGGGAATGATCTTTATGGATTCCTGAAACCTCAAAGGGAAATCTATTCTAAACTAGGTATTAAACATATGTACATTTTCACACCCATGCTCATGAACACACATGCCTTTGGCACTCATAGCATGTGTGGTCAAGGACAGACCTCACTTGTCATAGACTCCTCTGTAAATCATCACATTCCAACAACATCAAGCACCAAGCACCCAATTAACTGGTCTTACCTTCTCTCCTGAGTTCAACAAGTACAGCAATGTGCGCTGGCAGCCCAGAAAGGCAAACACATCCTGGGCTGCACCAAAAAAAGAGTGGCCAGCAGGTTGAAGGAGGTGATTCTGCCCCTCTACTCCAGTCTGGTGAGACCCCACCTGGAGTAGTGCATCCAGCTTTGGAGTCTTCAGCACAGGAAGGACATGAACCTGTTGTAACAGGTCCAGCAGAGGGCCATGAAGACGATCAGAGGGCTGAAGCACCTACGCTATGAAGATAGGCTGAGAGAGTTTGGGTTGTTCAGCCTGGAGAAGAGAAGGCTCCAGAGAAACCTTATAGTAGCCTTCCAGTACCTAAAGGGGACCTACAGGAGAGATGGGGAGGGACTCTTTATCAGGCAGTATAGCAGTAGGATGAGGGGTAATGGTTTTAAACTGAAAGAGTGTAGATTTAGATTAGATATCAGGAAGAAATTCTTTACTGTGAGGGTGATGAGGCACTAGAACAAGTTGCCCAGGGAAGCTGTGGATGCCCCATCCCTGGAAGTGTTCAAGACCAGGCTGGATGGGGCTTTGAGCAACCTGGGAGGTGTTCTGGCCCATGGCAGCGAGGTTGGAATTAGATTATCTTTAAGGTCCCTTCCAACCCAAACCATTCTATGATTCTATGAACAAGGACTACCCTTCTTCTTACTTCCACTATCTGGCAAGGAAGAAACTGCAAAACAACAATAGAACAGCTCTTAGAATCATTGTGTTATGCTCCACTCTTTCATATTTTATGTATACAAGAAAGCACAAGGAGAATTACTCAGCAATAGCACCTGCAGTGTGTTCAGATATGGATGGATACATACTTGCATCCCATATTGGATCTGCCTGGCTCATGGGAACAAACACTCACCCCTAGTTCAGATTCTCTAACACCAAATTTCTACTTGAAGATGTTGATTAAGTGAAGTCTAAGGTTTCCTGGATACCACAACTGTTCAAGTCACAATACAACAAACACCAGCCTGAACATCCTGCTTCCAGAGCACCCCAATAACTTGGGTTGTTCAATGGCTTGGTTCTTCAGCCTGCAAGTTCTCTAGCAGTCTAGCTGGGTGCTCAGTACAACAGATTGGGTTTCAGTTCTGGAGAGTTTTTTCGGGCGGGGGGAGGGGGGGAAGGGGTTGCCTTGGTCTTCATCAAGAAAAAAAAGTGAATCTGGCATTTCCTAAACAGAATTGTAAATCATCTCTTTCTTTGACCCTTATTTTGGATCATCAGCTCCCTTCAGTTGCCATGTCCTCTCTGATGTTTCATGTCTTCTGTACCCAGCTTTCTGGATGGTTATCTTGATGGTCCCTCAACTACTTGGGAGAAGACAGTGTCTCAAGTCTAATGCTGAGTTCAAATGGACTCCAGCATACAAACATGCTAACCTCACTATTTCTTTTTAGAGGTTAAAAACACTTGTGTTCTTTTAATGCACACACGTGCAACAAAGCTTTTTAATAAAGAATTATTCATTTTGAGGGAGGGAAATTGTTTGGCCTTATAAAGGACAGTAGAATGTAACAAATAAAAACCCTTCATTGAATGTTTTACATGCGTGGCCTTAATAGATAAGGCATGCTTGCTTAGTTACACAAAACAACAGCAACAAAAAGCTCATAGCCTCTTTATCTTTAGTTGTTTAAATGTTTATATGTCCCTGTCACAATCACAGATGTCTTCTGTCTAATTGCTTTGGCTGAAACCATTTGTATACACAAACTCACCTTCCTTTATTTGCACCTCCTGCATTCCACATTGCTTTTCTACAGTAAATTGTGGTACTTTAAGAAGTGGCTTACCAGGGTACAAATGTGTTTGTCAGGGATTAATGACAGCTTTCCAACTGCTTCTCCACTCCCCTCAAAACTTTTCATCATCTTTGTAACTTTCAAAAAATAGAAGAGGCAGAGTGTTTCCTTTACAAAACATATGTATTTTCTCCTACTAGTTGATAGGAAGACAGAGAGAAGACCAGAGAGAGCTGCCATCAAATCAATTTTTTTATAGGGCCATAATGGTACTTTGATTTCCTTTAGGTTCATGTTTGTTCTACTCATGATCTTCTTTTTTACAGAAGATCCAAACACAAACATATTTAGAATAACAAGCTTTTCATTCAATATAACAGAAGAAATGACCACACACAGATAAAGGTTGAAAGTTTAGTGTTACTCACATTTGAGATTTTGGAGAAGTCTCATCTTCATGGGAGAATACCATCTTCATTTTTTTCTATTTTTTTTCATTCTGCCTTTCCATTAAGTTTGGAGGCTTTTTGTTTTCTTGACATTCAAATACAAAAGATTATGTACTGACTAGAGAGAGAGAGCAGACATTTAGTTTCACTTTCATTTTTGCAAGTATTATACAAAGCCTTCCAGCCAGCTTTCTTTCATTGGCCTAAAAATTGCACATATCCCAAGAAAATAATCTATTCTTGACTGGGTCTCTCTATGCCATATTTTTATTTGGAATGTTCATTTGTACTAGAAAGGGGGCAATTTCTTTCAATTCAAAAAACTGGGAGAATGTGCTTTCCATTGTATCATCTCTGCTTGAATGATACTTCTGTTTCTCCAGGGAAGTCAATCTGTTGTGAAGGACATTGAGTGCTGTGTGGAGGGTAACATCCTTTGCCTGCAAGGCAGTGCGAACAACCTGAGTCAGTCCATGAAATTCATCACACACAAGCAAACAGACAATGAAGCGAAGGGCATTCAGCTGAAACCACAGACCAGATGCTTCCATGGTATACTTTCAGTATGGTTCGCTTCATTCTGTCAAAGCCTTTATGATGGCAGGGAGAGAGACATGTGAGTGCATATGTTCCCACGTACTTTTTTTTTTTCTTCCCCTTTTTCCCAAGGCTGTGAGAATACTGTAATTGACAAAACCAGAAATCTCTGAGCCGCCCTGGCATTTCATGTTTTCTGAATCTCAAGAAGGCAGACCATTTTTGCAATGTATTTTGAGAACACCAAATAAACTCTCTAGCTTACATGAGTCGAGACAGTTTTCTGAATAGAGGCCTTACTGGTTTGTCTTTTGCAGATATTCAGAAACAAACTATTGCAATTTACAAGTAATCACAGAATCATAGGTGTTGGAAGGGAAGTCTGGAGATCATCTAGTCCAACCCCCCTGCCAAAATAGGTTCACCTGTCCAGCCAGAGCAGGCTGGACAGGAATGCATCCAGGCGGGTTTTGAATATCTCCAGAGAAGGAGACATCTCAGCCTCTCTGGGCAGCCTGTTCCAGTGCTCTGTTACCCTCAAAATACAGCAATACCATGCTGTAAGTGGAATTATTTTTCAAATACAACCATGCCCTAAAAACAGATGGAGGAAGGGAGGCATTTATTTTTGTTGAGGATCATAGAATAGTTTGGGTTGGAAGGGACCTTTAAAGGTCATCTAGTCCAACCCCCCTGCAATGAGCAGGGAGATCTTCAACTAGATCAGGTTGCTCCAAGGTCCATACAATCTGACCATGAATGTTTGCAGGGATGGGGCATCTACCACCTCTCTGGGTAACACAGGCAGTGTTCCACCACCCTCTTTGTCAAACAGTTCTTCCTTATATCTAGTCTGAATCTACCCTCTTTTGGTTTAAAGCCATTACCCCTTGTCCTATTGCAATAGGCCCGGCTAAAAAGTTTGTCCCCAGGCCTCCTTTAAGTACCGTAAGGCCTCAATAAGGTCTCCCTGAAACCTTCTCGTCTCTTCGCTGAACAATCCTAACTCTCTCAGCCTATCCACGCAGGATAGGTGCTCCATCCTTGTGATCATTTTTTGTGGCTCTCCTCTGGACCCGTTCCAACAGGCCCATATCTTTCATGTGCTGAGGGTTCCAGAGCTGGATGCAGTACTCCAGGGCAGGGTCTCACCAGTTATTTAATACTAATTATGTCTTACTGATTACACCTTCTCTCCGAAAGATAAAGGTTTCTATAAAAAAGGACATTCTAGATACTTACAGTTAGAAGAACAGTTAATCCTCATTCTAAGGAAACATTCTGTGACCTACTCAAGAAGTTCCTGGTGCATCATTATAATTACAGAGCGATTAAAACTGCATTGCTTTATAGCAGACTGGCTTGTCTGCAATGATAACGGGAGGGGGAAAGATCAGAAAAAAAAGTTTCTCATATTAATACCACATCATTATTGCTTCACTTCTTCCTGTGGAAAGTTGAGAACATTTTGCGAAAACCTTCTTCAGCCCCTCCAAAGATACAGCAGAATCTTCAGGGTTAGAAACTCTGTCCCCCAAAACTGAAAACTGTTAATGTGAAACCAAACTTTGTATGCATCAGTGCAGACCCCAGAGCACAGGTAAGAAAGGTCCATATTATGTGTTACTCCTGGTTGCTGTACAGCTATTGGAATTGCTGGGATTTTACCGCAAAGCATAACCACTTCTCTCTTCTTCAGAGAGGCAAAAAGCAGAGTTTTATACTGAATTTAAACCACTGAAGGCAGTGGTTTATAGTTTCAGATTTATAGTTTCAAAGATGTTAAAATGAGAAGAAGACTGATAAAATTATGTACTCTGGCCACCTTCATATGTAACAACAATACAGTCTGCCCACGTACCCCTCAGACCAGTAAACTCTGGTTAAAATACATCTTCCAGACGGTTTTGATGTGAAGACAGAGCCAGAGAGTCCTTTTTCACTCATGGAAATTTTTTTCCAGTGGTCGGTCTCTCTCACTAGCATTTTTTGTGTGCACATTGATTTTCCATTTTAAATTTGCTGGCCTTAAATTTTCAGCCACTAGTTCTGTCTTTGCCTTTTCCCTCACTAGGTTAAATATATTTCAGAACCCATTTTTTCCCCTCTCTGTTTTTATGTACTACACCACAAATGTTCCCAAAACAATTTTCTGATAAACCAAAGTCTTTCATCTCTCTCTCCCAGTGTGCATTTCTGATGGCTCTTCAGTTCAGTAGCAGCTTTGTGTTTACTTTCTGGACCATCAATGAAAGTGCTGAACAGGCAGGCCTGGACTGAGTACTGACACTTTCGCAGCCTCATTCAAAAAGTCTCTACTCAGCAATGGTCCCTCTTGTGTGGGATTTTGATATCTGTCAGTTTACTAGTTCACAAGTCACATATAGTTGCACTCTATGGTCTTACATAATTTGCCAGGTGGAACCAAGTCAATCCACTTATCTCCTACTATTCCCCACTCTTATCAGTAGCAGTCAAATTTCATAAATTCGTTTTGGTAAGTCTGTTGTTACCTGACAAGACCAGCTCCCCAGCATCCTCTTTGTGTCTTCCATGTCTAGAAAAAAAGGAATTCCCTCTACGAGCACTCCCAACTCTATATGTTAGCTTACAGAATATATATCCCAGCAATTAATTCTTGATTAAAGGGAGCCCATTTCAGTTGTTTCATTGCTTTGTCCCAGTCTGAAGTCAGGCTAATCACTTTAAACTTATCCACATTACCTTGCTTGACCTTTAAAACACCCAGAATGACGTTACTTTTTCCATCTTCTTTTTGCACCACACACTGAAAAAAAAAACGAAACAACAAACACACAAACAAAAAACAGATCTGTTGCAACTTTTTTTTCCACAGAGGAACCCTTGACCACAAGCTGCCAAGATCCACGTGTTTAGCTCTTTGACTGTCACCTCTTTTGATTTGGCACCTGAGGAGAGCCCTCAAACATGCAATACAGAACACCATACACCACTGGCAGTGGAGTATCCAGCATCAATTCCGGCAGCAGAAATAGTAGAATATCTGTGGGGTGATAACTACAGAGGGCAGAAGCAATTTCCTCACTTGCACAGCAGCAGCAGCAGCTGCTTCACTTCTTCAAACCTTGACTTTCCTGTCCTAAGAGAGCAGAGACAACAAGGAGCCACAGGATTTTAGCAGGGCATGAAAAACAAGCAGGTAACCTGCAGCTCAAGCTTCAGCAATTTTATTTATGCATCACTTACATGCAAATACAATTTGGGAACACAGGACTATCAAGAGGCGGGGAGTGGGCAACAGCATTTTCTCTGAGCACAGCACCAGTTCTCAGCCTTCAGATTCCCTGCAGACGACCTGGGCAAGAGGCTGAAAACCAAAGAGAAGGGGAGCAGCGGTGGGCTTGACATTATAAAGAAAAAACTCTTCAAGCCACATTGGACTGTACGGAGTGCTTAAGGAACAGTGCTTAAGGCTGGCGGCATCCTCCCATTCACACCTCAGCAAGTATCCTTCTGTGACCAGGCACTTATCTACTAACTACATGCCCGCCAAAAACAGATACAGTGAAAGCTTTCAGAAACCCGGTTTAAAAACCTCCACAAACAAGAGGTTCCCCCATCCACCCAAGCTGTCTTGTGTTCAAGGAGAGAATATATTCTCCAGTTGAAAGGACTGCATTCTGAGAGGAAGGAACAGAGTATGCTAAACATATAACTGTTCGGAAACATTCAATGGCACTAGTGAAAACATTACCCTACAGTTAGAATAACTAAACTTAAATGAAGAAGCCAGACCCCAAAGACTCTTTCTGATGAACTAGATAGCCCAGCAAACAGATAGTTCAAAATAAAATGAAAACTGATGCCAGTTTCTTTAAGAGAATTTTACAGTTTCAAGGAATTTTGTCCCCTTGTTTTTGCAATATGCAGCTCACCTTTTCCTTTGCCAAATTTCATTAAATTATATTTCTTGGACCACCCCAAACAACACTTCTGTTTCTGCTTGGTGTGGACGCCCTCCAGATATCTGTAGATGTTTATTGCCCTAACCCTGCCTGTTAGCCCATGCTTAGTTGGGAAACATCAATTCTCATTTGGATCATCTGATACCTACAGTATCTGTTATTTTCCAATTCCAACACTCAACTAGCTCTCATTTTAGATAGCTACACAATGTGCTCCCATCCAGAACACCAAGCACACATAACTATCTGTATTTCTAAACTCATTGTGTCGTCGGGAAAAAATTTGCCATAATTAAGAGCCTAAAACAAATATATCCCACTGAGGGCCTTTAAAGTTTATGGCCCATCCAGCCTTGTGTCCTGCACTGTGTAATTTGTGAAGTGCTGTGTTAGCAGAATCACATACGCCTAGCTTTGGCATGGGTAGAAACTCCTCACACTGTCCCAAACTAATTTATAATCTACACAGTATTTTAAGTCTCAGACAGATGACTGTGAAATAACGATGCACATACTGATTATCTCTCCAGTCTAATAATTTGAGTTGGAACCTGCTGCAATGATGACATTTCACAAGGAAATGGTCAAATACATTCTCCAATCTTTCTGTACATCAGACATCTCAGGAGAGAAGGTTTGCACAGACAGAAAGAGCTACAATTTTATTATATGGAGTTAAGGGGAAGGCACTATACAACACTGTTGTATATACAATGTTGTATATACAATGCTGTTTCCTAGCCTTTTATGCTTAAGGATTTACTTTTAATGTTGATGGCCAAATTACAATTTTTCTATCATAGAATTCAGTGAAAATTGGTGGGTTTCTTATTATATGATTAAAAGATATGCTAAAGATTCTGTTTTCCCCAAAAAAATCAAGGTCATCTTTTTCTTGCTGGCTGATGCAGAGGGAGGGCTTGGCTGGCAAAAATAATACATTAAAAAAAAACCAAAACCACACACCAAAAATCTGCGTCCAAGCCTCACCTGCTGTGATATGGAGTAGAATACTTGACTAATAGGCTAAGCACTCCACACCTTCTATGTGCTCTTCTGCTGGTATAAATGAGAACATGTTTTGGGCCCTGGGCAGAGAAACCCAGATTCAAGCTGGGCTTTCTTAGCTTTTCTTACAGCTTAGTATCAAAATACCCCACAAAACCCCATAGCCCCACACCAAAAAAACAAAAAACAAACCCAAAGCAAGCAACAACACAGCACCAAAACCAAAACCCACTACTCACGCCCTTTCAGAGGACACATGGTCTGGAGAAAGAAGGGGATTTTTCTTCATTGTCATTCTGCACAGTTGGTGGGATCCTGAGATGTGAGCACAAAAGCTAAAGAGCACATGCAGCCTCAAAGCAGCATGGTGACCAGGATCAGAAGTAGTCTTCTCAGCAACCTAGCTCCTTCCCAGTGAAAGAATTGGAGGTGTCATTTGCACTCTGTTTCCTTCACCCACCTCTTACCCACCCAAAATGCCTTATAAAGCATCACCACATATTGACAAGCAGGCTGGCAATCACACAGACCAGAAATAATAAGGTCAGGAAAACTGAGGTGTTTGCCATCAGGTGGCTGAGTCTGACCTCCACTTCACACTATCTTAAGACTTCCACTCCCCTATGGTAGCAAGTGAGTCAATCCAAGATCTCTTGATGAATAAACACTTTCAGAAATCCAGCGGGACAGGGGTAGAGGGAGGTTTGGAAAAGAAAAAACACTTATGCTTCTAGCCATTTCTCCTCTTTTCCTCTCAATGGTAAAGGGTAGCCAGTGAGGCATCAGAAGTAACTTTGTCATCTGTCCTCAAAGCTGGAAGAGGTTTCTGTCCTGAAAGGACAGAATCTTCCTGGCTGGTTGCTTGCACACACCATAAAAATGCAAGTCATTGAAAAACCAAGCACAGAACTTTTGCAGAGAGATGAGGGAAAACCTTGAAGCAGAACCCAAATATATGGGCTTAATATTTCAGAAGTATCATTTTAATGCTGCTGCTAGTCAAAATTATATTTTCTGGTATGTTTCTGATTTTCCTAGTCGTCTATGACTCTGTTAGTCATCTATTCATGGTAAATGGGGTTAGGATATCTTCAATAGCAGTACTGCCATCTCTAACAACATCACAGCTCTGATCATCTTTCCTTGCTAGATTTAAATAAAGATCAACACAGGCGAAGGTAAAGGCAAGATACAATCCATCCCAGATGCCCAATAGTATTTCATGTATTTACTGTTGTCGTCTCTCTTCCCCCAGGCCAGTCCCACAGCTCCAAGTCCCTCAAATTTATTTAGATGCTTACACATCGTTACACAGAGAGATGCAGAAATTAGTAGAAAGTCAACAAGATATGAATGTCTTTGTAGAGCAACTTGAGATGATACAGGCATACACTTTAGTTCAAGGCTCATATCAAATAGCAGCTGAGAGAAAAGACAATAACTTGCCTTTAGATAAGCCTGTACCTAGACACAAGTATAAGGTAATGAGTGTGCTACCACTCAAATCATGAGGACGCTAGTAGTACTTTTGACTATGAGGAGCCACAGATGAAAACAAAGATCAAATGGGCAGACAGCAGAAGGTGTGGATGGAGAATGAGTCAACCAATCTGTTTTAATGTGAAGAAGCAGAAGCACTTGCAGAGCACAAGGAATTAGGCGCACAAGCACTTCCTAACAACAATGGGAGTTACATACCTAGTACGGATTACATGCTAAAAAACAGCGAAACACAACAAACCCCTAAGTGTCCAGATAACATTTTGCTTGTATGAAGTCTTAAACCCCAAAAAGCCTCTATATCTGCCCACATAATATTTCCTAGAAAAAAAAAAAAAAAGAAAAAAGAGAACTCTCTAATATGTCATATGAACTTTAGCATTGAAATTGTCGTAGGGGAAAACATTTCATAAGAAATAGACATTTTTCGTTTATGATGATTGTAGGAACAAAGCTCGCTCTCTGTTTCTATACAAAAAGAAGAGGTTGCATCTTATATATAATATTTCAACTGCAGAACCTTGTCCAAGGAAACAATACTCCTAATATAGCCCAGAAAGTTTTTGACAATGGAGTGACCTTTGGCCGACCAACATCTAAAAAAGTTGAAAAGGGCTGTTTCTAGAATCCAATGAATCTGAACGTGCTTGGGTCAGAAGGGAGCTCATCAAGCAGAAGCCCTTGGCCAGTAGTCACAGACTTACCAAATCGAGACTTTTTTCATCAAGCCTGGTGAAATGCCTGCTTGCCAAGCAAACATATTTTCACTGTGCAATGCCATTTTCTTGATTAACTTGATTGACATCATATTGCATGGGACATTTTAAAAGTGTTATATTGCAATGAGCATTAGAGATTAGCAATTATTAGCCCAATAATAGCATCCTGAGGTACTGGCTAGATGCCCCACAATAAAAGGTGGATTTACTTTGGTTTATCTCTTCTGGTCTATGGAAGATTTGAATTTCTGGTGTGTCTTTACGAATACAAATAAAAAACAAGAAATTGTTTTCCATGCCCTTTGCTGCTACTGTCCAAGTGATACTCCCACATTTTATTTTCCAATTACACTGTCCTTCACACAATAGCAAATCAGAAAAGCCACAAATATTTCTATTTCCTTCACTGCAAAACTCCATTTCCATTACTTCTCACAAATGATTTCCCCAAAACACCTAGCATTTTTGAAGTCCATCTACAAAGCTATTAATGGGATTTGCACACACACATCACCTTAGGTGGCTTTGAAAAATACCACTTTTCATTTTTTTGTCTGCCATGGGAATGACCAGAAGTGCTGCCCTGTTGCATACAAGCCTCAGCAATTAAGCAAGGGATACCTACTGTGTTAGCACAGTTCCTTTCTCCCAAAATAATCCAACTGAGGACAGCCACATAAACATGGCATGAAATCCTACTAGCAAAAAAAACCAACAAAACAAACCCACAAAAAACACCAAACAAACAAACCAAAACCAACCAAACAAAAACCCCAAACAAACAAACCAGACAAACAATGTTTTCCGAAGGCAGAACTTTTAATATATTAAGAGAGCTGTTTTCTAGCATTGATATAGAAAATCCATCAGGCCTAATATACTTGATTAAGGAGATAGAAGGAGGGCAAACAAGCGTGTTTTTAACCATAGCTTGCAATTTCCCCACTCCAACTCCTCACCTGTCATTGAAGTTCATTATTGCAAGCACAGAAACACAGGTATGTGTATTGTAAAACTCAGTATTAAACCCTTTTATTGAAAAGGACAGAGGGGTTTGTTTAGGAATCAGGAACAGATTACTGAAGACATGATAAGTGCCAGTCTAAACAAAGTGTTTAAGTCAATGCACAGAAAATAATTAAATTTCTATTTCACTGAAACACTTGAGCACATGCTTATTTAAGTGGTGACATAAAAGCTTTGTTCAATAGAGATGAGCCTTCTTGCATCCTGTGGATGAGGCACTTGCTTAAGTCCTCGTATGAATCAGCACCTACTTGAACAAATATAATCTCCTGGATTTCCTCATATTGTTTGCACACAACAAACCTGCAAGGACAAACACTAAAAGTATACTGAGAGCTGAAAAATCCACTCTCACTACTACATCAGTGGGGCTTTTGCCTTTGGGATTAACTTCATTTCCTCTCTGAGCCCATGTTGCTATGTACTACTCAAGAAATTCAGATATGCACTTCAGGGAACTTCTTGGAAGAGAAGTAAGTGCCATAAGATGTTTCAGAAATTGCCCACAGTGGGACACTGTACTGATCATATGGGCTGGAAATGAGGAAATTATGACTACACTGCTAGTGAAGGACCCATTTACAGAAATGAGAGTTCCTCATCTACATAGACCCAGAGTAGTTAGCATTAAAAAAAAAAAAATAATAAATTCATTCCAGTGAATTAAAACTGAAATGTTTTTAAAAAGTCATTATTTAAAGACTATCAGTAGGAATCAGCTGGGTAAAGAAAAATGGGGAGCAGTGCCTCTCTCCAAGTCCATCGCACCTTTGAAGCAAGAGATCCCAAACTTCTACATAGTAATGATCACCATCTAAGATACTAGGTGGCATCTGCTACCAACCACCACTGCACACTGGAGCACAGCACAAACTTCTCCTGTGGGTTAATTACCTGTTGCAAAGAGTAAAACAAGCTGAACCATTAACCTAAAATACTAGAGGTCTCAGAATATTAGTACCAAAATATTCTGCAGTTTATACTTGTTTTACATAAAAATTTTTGACTCACAAATATCCGACATCCAACACACAGCCATCCTACATCAGCCATCACCTGGACAGATGAAGCATTCCCAAAACAAGAGAATGAACCATTGCTTAGATGTCAGATGTCACTATCCTGATGCATACGGCTGTAAAAGTGAAACTAGTAATCTAAGTGTAATGGCTGTAAATATACCCATTTGCCAAGCTGAAAAACATGAGAGTCTAGTCATTTTAGAGAAGGAAAAAAATGCAAATTATAGTTAAGTTAAAATAGTTAAGAACCATTTAAAACAGCTCGGAGATGTTTTCAAAAGTCACAATCCATCTGTTAAGAATGAAAGTCATGTGGACATAGAAAAGTCTCTTTTAGAGAGATAAGAAAAAACTTTCAATAAATACACACAATCACCCAAAGAAGATGACAGCATTATAACAATGGATATGAATTAAAAGCTAGAAAGGCCAGAAATTTTGTACAGGAAACAATAGACATAAAAGCAACACTCTGACTAGCACTCAAAGGTTTTTAAGCACAGCAAGCACACAAATGGATCTCAGTAATAGTATATACAGATTACTAGCAAGTTATGTACGATAATATAAAAAAGGGCAGAGGTATTAAAGATTGTTCTCCTGAATTTTGTAAAGGAGAAGTGGAAAGTATTTGCATCCTGTAAAGATTATAAAGTACTTCTGCATCATCTTCAGTTACTGTTGGAATGTAAATACCAGTTTAACATTTCCAAAATAAAGTCCTCAGGAAAACAAAACAAGAAAGCCAAAAAACCACCTGCAATCATACAAAAAGAGCTGGCTGAGAAGCAACCTGAACCATTAAAGTAGATTTTCAATAGCTTCTGGAGCACTAAAAAAGTTACGCGGTACAAGAAAATAAAGTAGTGACGGAACAATACTTTACATAAAGGTAAAGGGGCTGACTGGGTTAACATCAACAATCAGTAGACCTGGCACCAATCCCAACAGAATAATGAAATGACTGATTTATGGCATGGTTAGGCATTAGAAAGAATGCAATATAATCAAAGACAATGAACGTGGGCTTATAAAAACTAAATCTTGCTTTCAAACGAGCTTTTGCGGATAGGAGGGTAAACTTGTTAATGTAATGGACTTCTGTAAAGTATTAAATTTGACCTTAATTAATGAATCGCAATTATGCAAGATCAGCCTGGAATGCATTACACAAATTCAAACCTTCTAAAGTAATAGACCTTAAAACGTTGTTTTAAATATGGAGCCACCACTGAAGAGCAGCATGTCTGGAGGTGTTCTGAGATCTAAGCTATTTCGTAGATATTGAATCGACAGTTCGGGGGAGGAGACAAGCATCCCAGATTACAGCCAATAAATTTACACAATATGCGCCCCAAAAAAGGGAGAATGGACGGCAACCCCAAGCTATTTGGATCATCCCACACCCCTCAACCATTAGATTATGCATCTTCTCAGAGTACAGACTTAGTAACAGGCATAGCCACACAAAACTTCTATACCCAGGTTATTCATCTGGAGCCCTTTGCTGCAGTTCAAGAGATCGAGGTATTGCAGGAAACATTTCCACGAAACTTGCAGTGAAAGAAGCCACTTCAGCTAATCAACTCTGAAATACAGAGGAAAGAGCCGAGTACTATCTGCCATTGTGATAAGCATTATAGAAGAGTTCAAATTTGGCATCTATTTAGCAAAAAGAAAATGGCAAAATAAGTGTGTTTTTAAAATAGCTTAAAGAATCACTAAATGCCTGGAAAACTTGCTTTATAATCAACAGTCATAGGAGCTCAGGCTATTTAACTATCAGAGAGACTACTAAAGTTTGTTTTGACTGTATGCCAACATACACACAAAATAGAAATTTGATAAAAGGCATTTCAATTTAACAGACAAAGAAATTATGAGATCCACAGCATCTTGCAGCTTTGTCTGGCTACGTTCAGTCTAGAATGAGGGATATAGTCAGGTAACAATGAACATAACTGAACAGTTAATTTAATTAGCACAGATACAAAAAAGCCAGAATATTACACTGCTCCTATTGCTATTCCTTTTCCCATTGACAGTTTATGCAGTGTGAACAAAAAAAAAAGTCACCCTGCATCTTTGACAATTATGCCATTCAGGCACATCAGCACAAGTGTTATACTTGTAGTGCTTGTGTTGGGAGCACATAAAATAAATTTTGCTGGTTTTTTGTTTTAATGCAAAATGCCAGTCAAATAAAGTTTTCTAATAAAAGTTTTTCAAGCACTTCACAAAACCTAAGCAGGAGATTCAAGTCAAATTTCTTCTAACAGCATCCTTTTACATTTGTACCATTCTGGTATCACTGCTGTAAAACAGTGAATAACTGAAATAAACTATTTCACAGAATCACAGAATCTTCATGGTTGGAAGGGACCTTTGAGATCATCGAGTCCAACAACAAAAAAACCAACCAAACAAAAAAAAACCAAAACAACAAACCAACAACCAACCAACCAACCAAAAACACCACACCCACCCACAAACAGACACAAACCAACAATCTCAAGCACTAGAGCATGCCCTGAAGTGCCATGTCTATACATTTCTTAAATACCTCCAGGGATGGTGACTCAACCACCTCCCTGGGCAGGCTGTTCCAGTGCCTGACCACTCTCTCAGTAAAGTAATTCTTCCTAATATCTAATCTAAACCTCCCCTGCCACAACTTCAGACCATTTCCTCTGGTCCTGTCATTATTCACTTGGGAGAAGAGGCCAACACCCACCTCTCTACAACCTCCTTTCAGGCAGTTGTAGAGGGCAATGAGGTCCCCCCTCAGCCTCCTCTTCTCCAAACTAAACATGCTCAGTTCCCTCAGCCTCTCCTCATATGACTTGTTCTCTAGACCCCTCACCAGCTTGGTGGCTCTCCTCTGGACACGCTCCAGCAGCTCAATGTCCTTCCTGTAGTGAGGGGCCCAGAATTGAACACAGCCTTCGAGGTGAGGCCTCACCAGTGCTGAGTACAGAGACACGATCACTTCCCTACTCCTGCTCACCACGCTATTCCAGTGGTATTTCACACCGCTGTTCTCTGTGCAGTCTAGCGTTAACCAAAATACCCTGATCTCCCTAGAGTGCTAAAATGTTGCCGACTGCCTTGTCCCATTACTGCAGTCCTAGCAAGATGGTAATTGCACAACAAATAATCACAACCTTTAGCTTCACCACTAACATTACAGACATAACAATAGCTCTTCCATAATGGATGGGCTAATATATTGGTATTATTCCATATGTTAATATTTTGCTGATTTCTTACTATAAAAATCTATAATCAATAATAATATAGGCAGTATAATAGAAAGTAATTTTGCAATATCTCTCAAGTCACTGTAATTGAATAATTATGTTAAAACTACTATGACTGTAAACTAAGAGTTAATTTGATGTTAGTCTTCAGTAAAATCATAACAAATCATTGCTTTGTTTAAATCTTAACACATTATGAAACATATTATTTAAGCCATAAAAAAAAAAGATTAAAATCTAAAATCTTTAACAAATTTTAATCATTTGCTTTAACTCTGATTTACATTGCACTCCATAACTTGAGTGTAATGATGAGTCCAGCAGATTTGGTCTTTAATGAGTGCCCTGAGTAATGATGAACAGCTGGCCTTCTTAAATCAGGATGTCTGCTGAGAGTGGGCAATTTGAAAAACCATAGGCTCTCTATTGCCAACATTTCAGAAGCAATGCCAAAAATCTAAGAAATTATGGGAAAAAAAAAATGCCTTTGCTAGGATTTAACCTTCTGGCTATCCCAGGTGTCTGTAGAGAGTGACCACATTCATTTAGTCAGCAAGGGAGCAACACAGCACAAGAATGAAACTTGATTGTCCTTTCACGACTGCAGTCAGAAAATTTTGGTGAGGGAGATGAAAACCCATAAGCATTTGATCTCTATTCCCAGAAAAAGGACCTAAACCTTTTCATAGCTGTACTACACAGACCACTGAAAGCTATTACAAAATGGCAGCTGTCCACAGGTGAAAGGCATTATCCACTTGTTACCTCTTAAGAAAGTAAACCTCTGCAATGCACTGTAGTTATCAGTACTACATGTTATAACTTGCATTGTAGAGCTAAGCAATGCATTAGAATAACTTAATAAAGAAAAGCTTTTCAATTAAATAAGTCTACTGGCTACAGTACATATTCTCTTAATAGCTGGGACAAAGACTTGAATCCAAAATCCAGAAGGATGTAACAGTAGCAGAGTCGCCATCATTTTGTTTTAATGTTACCTCTTTTATATTTTACAGTTTTCATGACCAATTACTATAAGATCCATCAGAAATAGCCCAAGAACATCCCAAACTATGATTAACTATCACAGAAAACTGAGGGAGAACATAACCAAGTTACACTATACCTGAAAGATTATCACCTCTCTCTTCTCCATTTTCTTTCCCAAGGCATTACACATCCCATTAGTTTTGCTAACATTCATCTTCCGTCCTGCTTTTATGCTGTCATCTCTTACAATAAATTCAGCATTCTTTTCCCTAAATCAATACACCATCAGCTGCAAATCTGCAGTGATTCAGTCTTGCTCTCTCTTTACCCTAATAGCCATTCTCACCAGAGCTCTTGTTAAACACCTTGTGTAAGGTCCAAATAGCACACACATTATCTCAAAAGAAAACAGTGGCTCCTATCTGAAACCTCCTTGATCAAATACAGACAACCTTGTGCATGCTGGTTGCTTCTTCTAGTAGTGCTGGTTGCTTCTTCTAATAGCACTGTACGCATGCCAGAACAGCCAAGAAAGTGTGGATGAAGGGGAGGAAAACTTCATGATCACTGGATGAACTCCCTGTGTGGACTCTGACCATGCTAGACCCAAATTTCAAATCCCACGGGTTTACCAGATTGAGTCCACTGGCCATTGGACTCTCATCTTGGAGGCAAACTTCTGGGTCAATCTCAGTCCAGCATGATATCTCTCTCCTTGATAAATGTGATATTTTTGGCTTTCCAAGAGACGGTTAAAAGCAAGGGGAACACCAACACTGCAAAAGAATTTCCATCCCAGCCATTTTACAAACAAGATAATCTTCCCTGAGTAATCAGCATATCAAAGCACAAAAGATACCTTTGGAGACTGAAAACAATGAGCCAGCTGATTCACAGGATTAATCGAAAGACTTGCTGCTTGCACAGACAAATGAAGAGGCATGGGAGACTAGAAGGGAGTTTTCACACTCCTCACGCCTTTGGAGTTACAAATCTGCCACTAGAATCATAAACTAGAGATGTCTAAAGTGATTGGTGTAAAATGGCCATCAGGACTTGCTGATTAGACTTCATCCTACGAACTGTTAATTACTAGCTATGCCTGACCCCATATGGCTACATAAAAGAAATGGAGGTGCATCAAGGATGGCATTTGTCCTGAGGTGCTTCATGTGCAACTAGAGCAAAAAAGCTACAGTGTGAACATTAACGTCCTTCTCAACAAAATGTTTTATTCTCCATTTGCAGCTTTGGCTTTAATATTTCACTTTGTGAGACCACACTTCATTTGCTCCTGTTTATTCCCTCTCTTAGCAAAGGTGCAGAAGTCTACACAGTACTTAACTCATTTACACTTTTGAATGAAGAATGTTGAGCTATTTGACAAAAAAAAAATGCATTGCTATATAACCATGTATATTAAGAATGTGAACAGGAGATTCTTGCAGTATTGCATAGGAAGATCTATACGATGCTTCTGCTGAGCAGAAGCATCGTATGTGTTTTGTATCCTGCCAGTTGTATAGCTCCTGTTCCCATTCACAGGCAGTTCTCTTGTGCTTGTTTTCTTTAAGTTACTGCCTCATGGTTAGGAATCACAGTGACTGCATTATTTGTATGGCATTTCTTGGAAGGACACCTAAGTGCTGCACTAGGGGAACATGCAGTTTGAAGTAGTATTTCCTCTAATGTGACAGATGAAAGAAAGAGAGTCAAAAATATGGGACACAGATGCTACAGCTGTGAATAACTACCCATTTTCACCTCATAAGCACCTGCATGCAGGAAACTAGTTGTTGTAAGTACAGTGTCTTCAGTGTAATTTAGTCACCAGTTGGCACTTAATTTGATCCTCCATTTAATTTGATCAAGACCTCTGAAACTAAATCATTCAGTGCTTAAAAATACAACTTCCACTCCTAATTTTTTTTTCTGCTTTAGTCAGGATAAATTGTTGCTGGATAAATTGATTCTTGGCTACAGATAGTTGCTATTTAATTAATGGTGATGACTATAACGAAATGCTTATAAATAAATAAAGAAGGACATAATCCAAAAAACATAGAAGCTGATCAAGGAAAACTTGTGCAACAGTTAAGGATAGCTGCAAAGGTAAGAAAATATTTTTAAGTACTACCATAATATCACTCAGGGCTCGCCATTTCTCTCCTCTTATTAGTATGCTACAAAGTTGTCATTTACTTTCAAAGGTTCTTGTTAAGCAATATTGTGCCCATTTCAGGCAGGCAAACACAGACCAGTTAAGACTTTGTACGTGATTATATGTGTGATGCATCTGCACTTCATCTGGGAACAGAGCCACTTCCTTGAGAGTCTCTGCTCAAGAGACTAGACACAGGACCAGTCTGCCTCCTCACAGGCCAGACAAGATACAGCATAGACCCCAACAGCCATATCAATAATATGAGAAAACAGAGATCACAATAAGAAGGGTTAAAAACCAAAAAGGATTAATATTAAACAGGAAGGCTGACATTATACTGTCCAATGCAGGGAACACTTTACCTTTACGTCTATTTCTACAGGGATTTTGCTTTTCATCCTCTGACTTCAAATATTTGTCTCACACAGATTTGGCAGAGTTCCACCTTGATTTTCTGCCAAACAATATGGAAAATTGATTTGGCTAATGTAGAGAGCCCTTGGTAGACAACCAAAGAGACATACGTAGCGGACAATGGCTAATGCCCTTGGTAGCCGAGGAAAACAGATTAAACACTCTGTAGAATATGACATTCCAGGGCTTAAAGGTTTGTAGTATCACTTAGCATCCCAACTCACTTTTTAGTAGAGCAGACATTTAATGTATGAGGCCCCGAGTGATCCATTATCACTGCACAGTATCTTGGTAAAGATGCAAAGCAAGACTACAAGCATGGCAGATACTGATACACATCAAGCATGAATAATATTGATATCCAGCCTTCCCAGGCATCAAGAGCTTTTAGGTCTGCTCTGTTTTACTACCACCACCACTCCCTCACCGTGGGACATTATGTTTGAGGTTGTTCTTTTCTCTGGCCACATAAGTCACTTGTCTTCCCCTTCCATCCTGCACGTGTTCTTCCTTGCCTAACTTTATTTCTCAGGTCAGTGGCTGTACTGTAAGTTGTCCAATAACATTATTTTTATTAATCTATCCATGCTAGTCTATTCTGAGGGTAGCTTGTTTCAGCAGCCCATTTCTGTAGTTCAGGTAAGTTCCTCCCTTTTAAAATAAATCAGGACGCTGACACCACCGCTGTTTAAAAAGATGCAATGAGGTACAACATCTGTTAATCCCCTTCTGCCCCCCTCTCCCAAGTCAGGATCTTTCTAAAAAAGCTCACTGCAGCATTTCTACACCATCTTCCACTCCATTGCAATGCCTTCCCTAACTTCTGTATTTCAACAAGCAAAGAAACAGGAGGAGAATGCTTATAGGCACCTGAGGCAGAGAGCAGGTTAATGATACTTGTAGTCAAGGGCTCTCATTAGGTGTGAAGCCACCTTATTAGAGGATGATGTGGATTATGAGAGTAAAGTGAAGCACTGCACAGCAGCATCTCTGACTTTCAGAGAATCCCATTCCAGTCACTATTAAAAAAAAAAAAAAAGGAGGGAGAGAGAGAGTAGACCTAATTAGTCACTGCACAAGAGGTATGCCCATTGCAACATGTCATGGACAATTTCACAGTCAGGATTTGTTGCTCAAAAATAACATGGTTTTAATTGTTCATGATGCGTAGCACTTTATTTTGACTTCAACTCTGCTACAAATAACAACTACTTGACAGGGAAAAAAAGACATCAAGCCACAAAGCAAAACCACACACTTTAACCACTGCATATTTCTATTGTCAGCTATGGAAAGAGGATTGTAACATTAAGGCACAAAACCGAGGGACAGAAACTTGAGACTACCTTTTTGCCCCAGCCCAGCAGGCTGCATCACTGCAGAGTAGTAGAAGAAAAGGGATGGAGCGGAAAGAACTAGGAGGGTGTCAGCACCCATGTTTGGCACCAGCAGAAGTAGCTCTCATTTGAGTCAGATGATGGAGGAACAGATTTTGTCCCTCCTTCATCATGGCTGCGTGCCTTGCCCCATCACCATATGCCTACATTTGATTTATCTCAACTGAAGCTTTAAGCATTTGTGAATAATTATGATGTGTCTATTTCCCCACACAGACTTTGAGATGGAGGAATACCACAGCTGAATACAGCATTTCATGTGGCTCATGAGAAGGGGATATTGTAACTTTGAAGAGATTTTGTTACTCTTTTTATGTTCTGTGCTTTACAATACATGGAGAATTTACCATACTGTCAGCTACTGTAATTATTATAAAGTCGTATCTAAGAAATGAAGTAAAATTTAGGCATCACCTTGGTACTTAAGAATAATTTAGATGCCCACTAAGTGAATCAACTCTCCTATCTGGCTCTACCCCAAGAGAATTTTAAAAAAAAATATATTTTTTTTACACATTTAATTAATGAAACAATACAAAAGTATACTTTCTGAAGCCATGTGTGTATTTGTAGTTATATTAGCAAAGGCAGCACTCAGTTTAGAAGTTAACACTTTTCTATCATCTCAAAAGGGCTTTTCATCAGCACAGCTACAAATGCACACTTCCTGTAAATAATAAATCAAAGTGCTCTTACCCTCGGTTGTTTCGAAGAAGATGATTTTAGATCGAAAGCTATGTCAGAGCAAGAGCAACACCCTTGAACTGGTTAAAAACACACTGTTAAACAGAGGCTGGGAAGGACTTTGGAAGCAGCAGGGGAGAAGGAAAAAAGCACCAGCTAACTCAGGGGAGAGAAGAAGATGAGTTCAGGAGCATACTACAGAAACAGAAAAAAATGCTCATCTGTCTGGGGGTCCCAATGGGCGCTCAGTGCCTCACGTGCAGCTCCATGACCGAGAGACTACATCACAGGAGCCTTTCGCTGACCAACATACAGGCAGTCGCACCTCACTGCATGTCTGGAGGAGGGAAAGGGAAGTGTATCTCCACACAAGTCTACGTAATGAATAGATTACTAACCTCCCTTCATCCTAACTGAATTTTGCCCCTAAAAAATTTTAGTGTCAGTTTTTAAAGAATAACAGGACTGTAGTAAAAGCTGAACATGACACACAGTATTTATTATATGCTAAGTAAACATTTATACTACTTTTTAAAAAATTGTTACTATTTTTCAAGTGGAAAATTAGAGTCAAAGTGTAAGACTCGAGGCCATACCAAGAAAATTACAGCAGTGTCAGGAGTCTGTATCCAGTTCTCCCATGTCCATGCTCCAACCACCAGTCTAAACTTTTCCTCACATGGACAATTGGACCAAAGAAAGTAAAAATGAGGGAAAAAACTAACTAGACATAACAGACGTGGACAGAGAGCCTGTCACTTGCTGAATTACCGTAAAGCTTGTTACTGCTGCTGCATTACGTCCAGTCATTTCAATAATTTAACAGCAGCTCAAACAGGATTGACAGCTTCAGACAAAACACAGCAGTTTGAACAAGTAAATAGGAGGCAAGTGTAGTCAGATAGACTAGCTGGTAGATACAATTTACTAATATCATTAGTAGTAGTATTATTACTACTACATCAAAAAAACCCAAAACCAAAACCCCAAAACATCACCACCATGCTATTCTGTTGCAGTTTTGATAAGCCTTGGTTCACACAAAACCATTTATATATCTGGTAGAGATCTACTGCTATACAAAGAACCAAGAACAAACACTGACAGCAAACTCAAGATCGTAGTAGGTGATAGAGGTATGCAATCACTACCAAAATAACATGTTAAAAAAATTTAAAATGCAATGGCAATGGTTTACCATTGTACAAGGCTGCACTTTATTCACAGAAGCAGAAATTATGTAAGATTTTAAGATTAATTTACCCACTTAATTCCAGACAAGTAAAACAGGGTAGGATGATTCTAGCAGGATTTGTTCACTATTCATGAGTGGCTTCTAATCTGGATTTAGAGTTTAGCATGTAGAAGTGCCACTTTTCACAGTAAACTGCAGATTTAACAGTATTACACTTTGTTAATTCTGCAGACAGAGCTTTAATAGGACTTTCCAGCTCATACATTTAACTCCCTGCTCCCCAACTAGACAGTAATAGCAAAGCAAAAAAAAAACCAAAAAACAAAACACACAACCCCCCCCCAAAATCTTTTAAGTAGATTCCCCTCCCCCCTCCATTTCATTTTGTTTTTTCTCCAAATTCCATTCTTCTACTGCCTTAGCTTAGGTTTATTTAGAATTCTTTAGCCTTCAATTCAACTCACCACCACCACCACCACACCTGCCCAAAAAACCTAACTAAATTGAATGTAAGGGACCTAAAAATCATTGCTCTGGAGAGCTTTCTTCAGAGTGGGGTAAGAAAGAAGTGGGGGTGTATTCATTATTTCTTTCATCGAAATGTGTTTCTGAAATCTCAGAGCATCCAGCTGAATGCTGCTTGATCCAAATGGAAAGGGTCTTTTCAGCTTAATGGACACCAAACCTGAATACTGGATATCAATGAGAAGCCAATTCCTCTGAAATGCCAGTCTTACCAACAATTTTATGAGGTCACTGAAGACTTAGCCTTGGTGGACAAGGATCAATATTGGGAATGTTTAAACAAGTTGGACATGCACAAGTCCAAGGCACTTGACAAGATGTACCCATGAGTGCTGAGGGACCTGGCTAACATCATTGTGAGACTACCCCCAATTATCTTTGAAAGATCATGGGAAATGGGGAAGGTTCCCAAGGACTGGAGGAAAGCAAGTGTCACTCCTATGGACAAGAAGGGAACTACAGACCACTCAGCTTCACCTCAGTCCTGGGAAGGTGGTGGAGCAAATCCTCCTGGAAACCATTTCCAAACACATGAAAGTGATAAGAAGTAGTCAGCAAAGATTTAAAAAGCGAAAAATCATGCTTAACCAACCTGATGACCTACAACAAGATCACTGGCTTGAGGCAGGGGAAGGCTTAGGAGGATCTGATCAATATATATTAAATACCTGACGGGGAGTAAGAAGACAGAGCAAGACTCTTCTTAGTAGTTCCAGTGATATGAGAGAAGGCAATGGGCACAAACTGAAATACAGGAAACCCTGTTTAAACCTAAGGAAATACTTTTTTACTCTGAGAGTGATCAAACACTGGAACTAGTTGTGGAAAGAGGTTGTGGGATGTCCATCCTTGGAGATATCCAAACCCAGACTGGACACAGCCCCGAGACACCTCCTGTAGTTAACCACCACCTGAGCCAGTGGGGGTGGGGAGCAGACTATGCACCAGATGATTGCCAGAATTGCCTTCCCACCTCAGTGACTTTGTAGTTCACCCTGGGAAGAATGACAAGATGGGCAGACAGAGAATAGTCTGCAGGCACCCGGTTGCTGAATATCAAAACAGAAGCTCAGTTCATCCTAATCCTGCTCACCATTACCAAAGCATTTGACCAAAAGTGAGCCAAGTTGCCACTTCTTGCAGCACGCAGATCTTCAAGTTGTAGAAGCATCCAAAAATTTTGCAGACAAGATGAAGGCCCTCCAACTCAGCAGTCAATTCTGTGAAGTGTTCGCAGCTGCTTCCAACCATGCTGAACAAAACAAATTTTCTGTCAGTCTCCTGTGACTGTAAACAGCACTAACATGGTTTTAAACTCAGCAAAACTGCATGATCAAGCAACAACTTTTCATTGTGCTTCTAGCCTGCTTGATTGTTTATTCATTTGACTCGGAATTCATTGCACTTAGTTTAACATTAGGAGTTTTTCAGATATGCCTTCCTCTTAGCATTATGAGCCATCAGCACATTAGCAAGGTTGCTTTGAAGGTGGTGCTTTTTCAAGTTATATTTACCAGATGCAAAAAGCACAAACAAACCCACTTCTGCTCTGGACTTCAGTTGTTTAACAGGCAACTCAAACATCTCAATTGACCCAAAGAGCTACATAAGGCATTGCCGGCATGCTAGCTTGGTATTATTCCATTTTTTCTGTACTGTTGCAAGCACTAGTTAAGATTGTCTATGCTGACTTGCTCTACAGAGTCTTGCTTTCAACTCTGGTGTTTGAGAGTTTTCTTGCAAAACACTTAAAAAAATAAAGATAAACAGATTGGCACTCAAACATATAGCAAGGACTCACATTAAAGACAAGTTTTAAGAAACTGAGAGAATTCATACTGGTTCAACTTCTGCCTGTGCAAAATAGGAAGAGTTCATTTGTAAATAAAGAGGTTTTAGATTGAATAAATTCCTAATATTTTTGTCTAATTGAGAAGTAAAACAGTATTTCCCACTGATTTCCATAAAATCCTGATTTCTCTTTTTTCTACCAGGCCTGAACCATAACTTTTAAGATTTGCTTACATCTCTCATTTCACCTCCATTTTTTAACTTTAAGACTTTTGCAATTTGAGAGTGAGTGAGTAACCGGAATTGAAGAAAGCTTTTCTTAATGGTAGTTCAGAATGGTGAGAGCCATGCATGGACAAGCATGCTGGGCTGAAAGCTTCAAGAAAGGGTTTTCTTTTAGTTGCCATGACACTTGTTTCCCACTACCAAGGAACCCCCTGAGGGCAGCAATATAGAAATGTCCAGCATACATTCTTTTTAACCCTAAAACTATGAAACTGGCTATAAGCTTTGGAGAAGAGTAGACCAATCTTTAGAAAACAAATTACTCTGAACTGATCATCTTGGAGGGTTTGATTGTAAAGTCAAAAGCAGAGAGAGCTTCAGATGAAAGCAGTCAACATCATATTTGCCATTTTGGCTTTAACACTGGAATATCAGAACTGCAAGTATTTTTCACTAAATACAGTTAAAAAAAAAAAGAAAAACACTCTTACCCTTCAGAAGATAAGCTATTCTTACAATATGTCTACAAAGAATGACTTTACTGTAAATGTAAAAGAGAGCTATTTCTGTCTGAGCAAGCGAAGAGCAGTGAAATATGCAGCTGATTAGTATTATCAGAATTAGTGTGGAGATCACTAGACCTCACAGCTCTTCATTTGAAGAGGAAGGATCCATCCACACAGTACTCTTAAGCAAGAGGTAATAAAAAGATTTCTGTTAATTTGTGGTTCTACAGAACCTGCCAAATACCAATACATATCTCCTTGGAGGCTTCTGGCCATTAAGTCTTATCACCCACAAGTCAAGGGGATATCAGCTGACTCTGCATTACAGAGGTTCCTCAGAGCATGCATGTTAGGCAACTCCCTCATAAAGGAGACCTAGTCACAGATGTTTGTGTGACAGATTACTCTTTCAGGTACCTCTGTGTTTCCACCATCTTACCCCTTGTGCAGCTTGGGATACTTGGAAGGAAAGGGAAAAGGACAACCAAGGAATTCTCCATATGAAAAATAATCCACACCCTAGCACCACTGTCCTATCCTCTTTGTTGAAAAAAAAACCTAACTGTGCTACAACTACCACCAAAGACTAACCCACACCTGAACACAGAGCACTCAAGACAAATCACGTGCAAATATATGACATATAATAACCCAGTTCTCAGAGATACTGAGGACATTAGCAATCCAGCCAGACTCAGCCTGGTGTTGAAAATTAGCAGAACATGCACCTCAGAGTGGTCCCAGGGGTTCAGCTTTGTTCATTGTAACATTTTGCTAGGGAATGCTGCATGCCAAGAGGAAAACGACCTGTTTAGTGCTGAATGAAGCCAAGGAAAGTTGCCAAACCTTTACAAAATGGTACCTGTCCTGGAGGTTCTTTACCTTACTTTAGAGAGTATACCAGCATCTCTGCATTTATTTCACAGTACTAGTGCAGAACTGTGCAGGACCCAGGCTCATCAGGGACATTACCTGGATGAAAAAAACCCTTTAGTTTACCAAATAGATTGAACATTCTAGGGTACATACATGCTACAAAAGTCAATGGATTAAGTCTGTCCTAGAGTGGAGGGAGGGGAATTAAAAAAAAAAAAAAAAAAAAAAAGAGACCTCCAGTCACGAAAGCTTCCTGGCAAGTCATAATAAGTATTATCATCAGATGCCAGTCTCCTTTTCTTTTGTTGCCTAAATTCTTTTAACATGGGAAGATGGGAAGCCAAGACACCTAACACTCCTCCTAATGAGGAGTTTCAGCTCCTCATTACGTGCCATGATGGCATGCACCGACACCCTTTCCAGGAGAAATGAGTGCTTCAGGGCTCATTTCTGCTAAAAATTTTGCTACATCTGTCCCAACCCCAACAGCACACATCACCTCATTAGCTCTGTGGAGCTGTTCAGCTGTTTCCCCACCGCATTTCAGTGCAGGAAACATTCAGCTGTATATGGGAGAAGGCTCTGAGACCGTAGGTGATCCCACCACTGTAGGTTCTCCCATGCAAGATAAGGCATAGAAATAAATGAGGTATATCAGAATACGTTGAAGCCAAGCTACTGGTTGAAAAAAAAAAAATGCAGAGAAGAAAGGAAATTAAAAGTGAGACTGAAACACCAGTAAAACTTCCCTCACAACTGGAAGCAGAATCATGAATCTTTTCCAAGATCATTATGAGCACTCATACTCCTAAATGTTATCTGTAGACCTAATATTTTGAGTCTGTTCAACTGCAGGACACTTTTCTTGGCAACTATTACAGTGCTGACTTGACTTGGCAACCTACAGTCCATGCATAGTCACTTTTTTAAAGTCAGTCCTCTGATGCATTGGAAAGTTTCTGTCTCTTTGAACTTCTCTGGTCCAGAATTGTTGCTCTTTCCCCCAGTGCCACACCTCCTATTAATTACTGGTGTGCTGTGGAATACTGTTTAATAAACATCATTTTCTTGGCAGAGCACATCTTCTCAGTGATCGATCATAAGAGTCTAGGAAATAGACTTCTAAGTACTATATCAGCTTCCTGCCTCTCCTTTGAATGGCATCCCATAGTCATTAAAAAAACCACCCTTGGCATTAAAATGATTTATTTTAATCTAAACAGAAATTACTTTAATTAAACACACTTTGTTCCTCTTGAAAGTGACAGAGCACTTCCCTGAAGCCCTCTATTACTCTATTTATCAAATTATTTCAGTGGGAGCAGCAAGCCACTCCTCCCAGACCACTTTGCTATGGAGCTTCAATTTTACTCCAAAACCAGGAAGAAAAATCCACACTAAGAAAATATAAACAGATTTAACTAATCTTAGATAACACTACAGCTACGTCAAGGGACTTCTACTGCCATTAATCAGTTCCTGAGTTTGTAACTGGATACTAAACGAAGCTGCAATGTTTGCATCAAATAATAATAATAATCAAATCTATGTTTCAACACTGACAAGATCTAGGAACATCTGTAGGTAGAGTTTTGCTCAGGAAAATGAAGGGGCTGGTCCATCTTTTTGATTAAAGAAACGGCTGTAAAAATGCAGTAACAGAGGTGTCCTGCTCAGAGAATGCTGCCTAACAAAACATGCCGGAGAAACATCAGACAAGCAGTTTAAGGAGGTGCTGGAAAGGTGTGACAAGCAATAGATGCACATGACTGCAAAGCCAGTTCATGGTGAGCCGGAATCAGTAACAAAGCAAGTACTTGGGTGGAGGGAAATAGACACATATACATGCTTGTACCTTTCTTCTGGCAAAAAAATCTTTTTTTTAAAAAGCAACAAAATCTATTTCATAAATATGAATATTTCTTGTCACCTCCAGTATATTGGGGGGGAGGGGAGTCATCATATTGCCACAAGAAAAGACTGATTTTCATTAGCATTAGACCAGAATATAACTAGAGGTACTCAAACATCCTGAAATAATCCATTTCCCCTTCCTTCCAAATTCAACATTTCCAGTCTAATTTACAGACAAGTATCTGAAATGCATCCAAACTATTATCAAATCAGCATGCTGGGTGACTGACATTCACCCTTCACTGAAAGTCTCTTGGAAAACAGATTCATGAAAATTCTACCCCAGACGTCTGAGCTTTTTAATGACTAATAGAACAGTGTCTTTCCAGGCTCACCTTTCATTTGTTATTTACTCAGCACTATTTACACACTGTTAAGGCAGGCTAAGCCATACAGGGGATAGACATGCACAAACATAAGTAGAATTATAATGTCCTGGTTGCAAGATAGCTGTGATAGAAAGATATACTGGCTGTGCAGAGAAAACCTAGGGATGAGTCACCACTCTGAAACATTCAGGCAGTTCTTAAAATGGCTGTAATTATCCTTCCTACTCAAGTATGGGATAAGCCTTTTATTGCCTTCAAACCATTTACTGCCATGCACTTCATTTCCAAGGATTCGTACCAGAGGAGGCTGTCGGAAGAGAGTCCTGCAGTACACATACTGGGAGACTTAAGGGTACCCACTGAGCCTGATCTTAAACTACAGGGGCAAGCTTTGTCCCCCAGCTGTTTTAAGGCACAAGAGTAGAGAAAAAGCCCCACCCAAACATAAAGAAAATTAATACCAAAAAAAACCCACAAAAGGTAAGTTAGAGTATCAGTATCTCCTAGTGGGCAGTATAAATATATGAGAATTCTGATGAAGCTGTTTATCCTGCAGGAAATAAGTCTCCTTTAGACATTTTCATTGATCAAATTATTTATTTGCAGTTATCAGTATTCAGGTGTGCTTAATATTTTTTATGCTTAGAGGGCTAATTAAACCTATACAAAGTCTCTAGTCACTCCATCTCAGGGCTATGCCTTCCTTCAGACAAAACGTGACAATTTAGCAAATAAAATTGTGTTAGCCTAAAGAGAAGCTCACATCTTTTTGCATGTAAAAGACTTATCTTCCCTGTACCTTGTTCTTTGCTGAGGGAACAGTCTAGCTTGGCAAGACCATGTCCTTTGTCCCAGATATCATACAGTGGGAGGATTTCATGCACATGAGAAATTAATACTCCATTCCCTTAGCTTCTGCTTCTGTCTTTTTTTAGATACCACCAACTCCCTGATTGAGCGCTTCACTGGCCTGCAGGCAAAAATAACCAACAAGTAACGTGCTGTAGGCAATGGCATATTTTTCCTATCTTCTTGGTCTGCAGAAACAGAGACCTCCTTACAGCAGGGAGCACTAACAGAGAGGGCTGTGGCTGAATCAGAAGTTAATCCTTATTGGACAAGTAAAGCGGCCTCATTCCTACTAAACTAGCAAACTGCTTTGCATACTCAAAATATACAACAAATTCCCTTCAGGAAGCTCCCAAAAATTAGTTTTCTAATGAGGTCAAAATGACACAGTACAAAATTTCCTCCCCTGCTTAGGACAAGTTGTTTGTTAGTTGAATGAAGAACAGTTGCCTTTCTTGCTTTAAACTTTTGTCTGCAACTTTTGTTAGCCGACTTATATTTTTAAAAAGGAAATCTTAGTTATGAGCACTAATAAACTAGTTCCTCATAAATCTTTACATAGGAATACCTCCCAGGTCTTCTCCTCCTCCTTACAAGGGGAAGCTCAACCACCTTCTCTTGAAACAAGTGTGACTGGCTGTGGCAGCATCCCCTGAGGCAATTCCAGGCTGTCCCATAGATTACTTTTTGGATTGGGAAAGGACGTTGGAGAAATACAGAAGACACAACAAGGAGATTACCCTGACAGTTTCACCAAGTAAACAACAGATACTAGGCCTTCCTCTGGAAACATATTAACAGAAGAAAGAAAAACCAGAAGGGAATTTGAGTGGGGAGGTGTAAAGTTTTTCTGATTCAAGAAATGGACTGCAGCATGTTTTGGGGTTTGGAGATACTAGAAATACTGCTACTTAGTGCCTGGCTATCTAAATAATGTTCAACTTGTTCAACTTTATTTTCAGTCACCCTCTACAGCTTACTGTAGGTACCCCATGGAGAGACATCTCTCCAGATATAAAATTACCAAAAAAAAAAAAAAAAAAGTAATATCCTGCATTACTAGATTCCAATTCAGTTGTCATTTTGCAAAATTTAGTCATAATCCATTGGAAAAAGTGACCTATTCTCTAGGTAAAGGGGCAAGGAGGAAAGAGGTGTGGGGAGAGTTTTTTCCTATATAAAGAACTCCAGCTACACATGTAAATAACTGATTTTTTTTTTTGTTATCTCATCACAGGAAGCTAACACAATGCTATCATTTCATTCTATTAAAAACATTTTGTTTTTCTTTTCCACTTTAAATTAAATACTTCAACATCCCTCACCACAAGCACAACCTGTTGATACACCTCAGCACAAGTTAGTGACTTGGCAAACCAAACACACAACCTTCTCCATCCAGTCAGCTCTTCAAACTCTCTCTACAACTACAATAATTCAATTAAGCAAATTCCTAATTGGTGCAGACTGCTTTTGCTGCTAGCAATGACCCTTTACATCACTGTGAGCCATCTTCTGTGATTAATTAGCCCAAAGGCAGCAGGCAAAACTTATTTATATAGGCTTCAAAAACATAGCACTCATTAGAGAAGCAGTGGTGAAAAAGCTTTCATTATGCAGTTCATTTTATACGTCGATTTACCATGGTTTTAGCTCTAGCAGCTTTCTATAAAACACACTTCAATTCTTCCCCTCCCACAGTTCAGAGGTGCAAGGCAGGTGGCCAAAGAGAGAACATGCTACTACTGAGCACTCTCACCTTAGACTAGGTTTTGCTTGCCAAAACTGAGGCTGAAAGACAAGGAAGGAAGAATAGAAAAAAAGTTGCCCAAAGAATAAAGCAACAAGATTCGCATTGAAGCAACACGTACTACTACACACAAACAGCGATCTATGCTTGGACAAAAGCTTAACACATTTTATTGAAAATATATAAAATTCAAAATAACACAGGGAATGAGCATAGCCTCTGCCTGTTATGCTTGTAGCATTTGCCACTTTCTGGAAATAAGGACTGATGACCTGAAAGAATCAGGAATTTAGAACCCATTCAAGCAGTAAGCATAGAAATAGGAGACAGACCTTTACACATTTTGAAGCAACCACAGCAAAAATTCAAGGTTTGGGCTACGAACAATTTACAAATAAATTCCCTATATATTAAAATTTCTTTTCATCAAGGTAGTGCTGCCTGAAAGTATTTCCACGCTGAGAAACAACTATAAAAGAGCATTGTGATGGATGGAAAGAAGGCTATGATATATTTTGCAGAGTAAGGCTTCCACAAAACCCTACCTGGAAAACAGAGCTACAGCCAGTTTCACCTAAGGATAAAAAATAATCTTCTGTAGTGCTTTATGCACTACAAGTTTCCCCAAATGTAACAAAACAACTCTAAAATGTTACAAGTGAACTTGCAGTTTCAAAAGCCCAAAATCATACTGCTAACACGGGCCAAATACAAGTTGTCCACATTTGTTACATACGTAAAAAGACCTCTCATTTTAAAGGTTTTTTTCATTTTAATAAGTAAAAATTAATTAAATTTTAAACCCCCAATTTTTCTGAATTCATTAAGGATTAAAAAATCCAGACCTCTGTAAGCACTTGAAACCAGAATTATGTTGAATATTTTAATTGATATTACATGTCCAGTTTGTTTAAATTTCCTATAAAGCATATTAAAATTCCTACTGTTTAAGTCAGTTTTTCAAAATGCATTTTAAAAAATCATGGAATGACATCAGCTTATGAACAAGACTTCAGTTTCACGAGTGGAAATCAAATGGACTACTTACTATGTAAATGAGATTCCAGTATTTCCTTCATGTGAACAGCACAGCAGAAAACTTCTATGCCAGGAGCAGAGAAACAAGACAGTTAATGTATCTTAGCCATGGTAGCCTGTAGAAATAAAAACAATAACCACCAAAAAAAACCCAAAAAAACCCAAAAAAAACCCCCTATAACAACCACTAAACAACAAAACAGAAAAAAAAAACCAACCCAACAAACCCCATAGAATTAAGATAGCTCCCAGAACTACTTCGATTGAGGTATGATGAATAACAGTTAATTGAATTCAAAGACCTAAGAACCAAAGACCTTTTGGCCACAATTTATACCTGGCCAGATCTTCAAAACTTCACTTTTTCAAGTAGACTTTTCCATAGGCATTTAAGGAATGAATAAATATGCTAGGTGAAAGAGTGGTTCATAAAATTACATCATTTCTTGTGACTTTGCATTGAAAGTGTAAGAGTAATTGTCAGGATAAAATACTGATTGTTTTTTGGAAATGTAGCCATCTTTAATTAAGTGCACAAATAGTATTGCTCAAAGCTAAAAATCATCCCACAAGGAAACTTTATCTCCTTCAGAAAACACTTCTACAGCTGACATATTTTTTGGTTTGTGGCTTGCTGTTTTCTTTAATAAAACTAAACGTAAACAGTCATCAGCAACAGCTCTTTAGTTGACCCCAATTTTAGTCCTCTAAAACCCAGATGCTAGGTAGGAAAATGACAAATAAAACTGTAACAACCAGATCAGAGTCCAAGAAGAACCTTTTCTCAGATATATTTCACTGATTAAATGCTCTCAATTATTGGTCAACACCCTTTCCCCAGAGGTCCAGAGGAAGCACAAACAAATAAAAAATTATTTTTATTACAGACTATTGCGTAATCAGTTCAAGAGATTTTTTTTTTTTAATAATATAAAAATTCCTTTGTGCAATATAGAGGTTAAAACACCCTGTTATCCTGTATTTATAGGACAGCGTCCTTAATGACTGCTAGCACATGCTGTCTTAACGGCTCAAACTTTGCAAGAAAGGGACACAAGCCTAAACTGGATTCTGGCTTTTGGGTCTGCCCTGTGGGAGTGGGAGAAAACTGGGAGATACCAGTCTCTGTTTCGAGAGACGATGAACAGGGACAAGCAAAATTCTCGGAATAACATTCAGAGATTCATCTCTGCCAGCTTCCATCCTCTCCTCACACTGCAAAGCACCCTTATAGAAATTCATCAACTTGTTGAAACTCTGAGAGATAGAAGGGCCTCGGAATCTACTTGACCCCCACCAGCTCCAGCCTATTGTCACGTTGACTCCTGCTTACCTGCCTAACCTAGTTTGAATTTCAGATGGCTTCAATCTTATTGCTGTAAAGTCAAATTCAACCTCACTAAAAATGCAAAAGCTCTGCTTCAATTCAGTTGCTCAGAATACTCAATAGTATTTTACTGTGTTCTTAAATATGATACACAGTACAGAAGAGACACACTAAACAGAAAGTCACTTAAAACCACTTCAAATAATGCAATTTGAAAGGAAATTATAACTCTATAGTTAATGTCTCTTTTGTAGCAAATTTGCTTGTACATTAAAAGATGTAATATTTGGCTGTTTAAACAGTTTACCCTATAACAATAGGGCAGATATTGTCTATAACAATAAGTAGAACCACACATAGATACAGCACCTAATAAATTTGTAAACAAGCACCTACAGACATGAATCTAACACACTGACAAGCCACATACAACTCTATCACCCAAACTTGTGTTAAAGAAAAAAAAAAATGCCAGCCAAGAAGTTTTTTCCAAAGGAACATGAGAAAATACTGTCACAGAATTTAAAACACTTTCAAGAAAAGTATCCAGCCTCAGAACCTTTCTAATGAAACTTATCAAAACATTTTCTTTTAAAATATAGAATTATTTGAAATCATTTTGGAACTAGTCATAATAACATCTAATTTCATGAGACCAAAACTAAGTGTTGTGAAAATAATCTTACTTCTACATTTAATCCCAGTACCTGACTAGGGATACTACTTTAAAATGTCCCAAGAGATGGAAGTCATATTTTGAATGAATATCTGTCTAGTAGCCTGCATTGCTGAAAGATAACAGTGATTTTTAAACAGAGGTATTTGGAATGGTAAGGGCAAGAAGGTCAATCTGATCTGAGCTCTTTTAAAAGATCGTCAGTGCTTTGGATGAGTTTCACATTGTATGGTACAAACAGCAAATTGCAGTGTTCACAGTCTAATAGAGTACACTCTTCTTTCAACATTTCAAAACAAGTCCACTTTCATCCTGTATTCATTGCAACAGATTTGTAGTACAGTTAAATGCAAACATGGGCCATTCTTCATGATATTTTATTATAAAGGGGACATGAGGTGTAGGTGATGTTCCCCACCATGTAATAAATCGAAGAGAGAGAAGTTGATGTGCAACTCGCCCACAGCTAAAGTATGGGAAATGGAGTGGCCAATAAGAGTCAAAGTTTTCAGCACTATGAAGCCTATTAGTTGAATTCTATAGAGGGATTTCTTTTGGTTTTGAAAATAAAATAATTTTTTTCTTGTTTATTTTGATCTTACTCCTGTTGGAGTCACAGAAAATAGAAGTCAGAAAAATCTGGTTTTAAAGCCCTGTGCTTCTGGTGAAATAGAACAGGGACAGAAAACAACATAAGGCAAAAATAATCTGGAAGTTAGATACGTACCATGGTTGCAGCAAGAGTCACAGAAGTTCAATTTCAATTATCACTAGAGATGATCATCCTCAGTTACCAGATTTCTACAAATAATGTGCAACATTAAGGTAGTAAAAAATCTGGTACATGGATACAGCAACTATGTAAACCATCTGCTGCTTAAAAAGTCAGCTAAGAGAATAACTATGGACATATGGGGATGCCAGCAGTGAATCACCCCTTTAAGGGTAAGGCAAACTCTGGTCAAATCAAGCTCTGAAAACAAAGCAAGGGTGGGGAAGGGGCCATAAGGCGACAACTGCTGCTGGTTTGCAGTATCATCGGGGCTCATCCCAGAGCTGCCACCACCTCCCATCTCTAGGGTCAGCCTGTCACTTGCATCATCACCTGTTCTAGTTCAGCATAACCTAAATGCTGCCCATCAATAGAGGATCAGAGGGAAAATGCAGGCACCTGGGACACCTGAGAAGGCACTTGAGTTCAGAAGTTATTTAAGAAGCCCAAAAATGGAATCAAAGAGGAATTTTAATTCAGACTTTTAAAGCTCAGATTCTGTTTCGAAAGTGAACAATTCCCAGCAGAACTTCCACTGCTTTCTCTATTATCACAGAAAGCACTGAAATACAATCAGCCAAATGAGCCACTTAAGTTGATATTTTGCCTCTGGATGGCAAAAGTAGTTTTCAGGAAAGTGTATGACATTGCACACCTTTCCACATGGAGGCAGAAATCATATTTTGCTGCACTTATTTAGCAACCAGATTGTAAACATGTAGGTTGACAGAACAACAGCACAACAGTTATAGGATCTGCAACTGGGGGGGGGATTGCTGTTCGGTTTCAGTAACAACACAGGAGACAAACAGAACAAGTTGCCCTGATGTGAGACCCAATGAATGCTTCCTACAGTATAACTCATTTTTTATCTGCACAAATGGAAAGGAATGTTGAACAAGATATTACCCTGAGACCATTTGATTGAGCTTACATCTAGAAACAAGTTTTTTTTCTTTTTTTTTTTCTTATTCTTTTTACAGGCATTTTGACTAGTCCAAATCTAGTAGGATGCATCTTACACTAACACAACCATGCACATCAAAAAAACACCCCAAACAAAACATTAAAAACCCTCACCTTCCCCATCCCCAAATGCCACAACCTTAAAATTACTCTGCAGAAGTTCCATCTCCAAAGCATCCCACAGAAATATGTTTACTTGGCATTTGCAGAGGAAGCCATCTCCTTTCAACCGTTTCATATTTTCACCTTTGCATCAACATCCCTCATTCTTTGTTGCCAGAAAAAACAAATACTATTTGTGGAAACCATAAATGCTACCCCCCATACTTTTGATTTGCCTCTTTTGTACCTTCACTTTCCTATTTTTCCCTGTTAGAGGGGGAATCTCATCAGAGGAAAATTTTGTGCGGGTAAGGAACCAGACACAAATCAACTAGCACGAACTTCAGAGTTCAGGGCCTTCATCCCTAACCTGTTATATGAAAGGAGAGGCCTGGTGTCAGGCTGCTGCTCCCTGGGAAAGCACTGCTTTTGCACTCAATTGGAACAGTCCTGAGTAGTAGCAACTGGAAGAAAAGCTGTGTCTTCTACCAGAATGTTCTGTCTTTGCTCTCCAAGGAAATCTAAAATATAGTAAATACAGGAGAACCTCACAATCCCAGGTTGATAGAGGTTGGAAGGGACCTCTGGAGGTCATCTGGTCCAACCCCCTTACTTAAGCAGAGCCATCTAAAGCCAGTTGCTCAGGACTGTGTCTAGACAGCTTCTTAATATCTCCAAAGATGGAGACTCCACAACCTCTCTAGGCAATCTGTTCCAGTGCTCTGTCACCCTTATAGTAAAAAAGTGTTTCCTGATGTTCAGAGACAACCCCCTGTGCTTCAGTTTATACCCATTGCCCCTTGCCCTGTCAGTAGGCATCACTGAAAAGAGCCCAGCTCCATCTTCTTTGCACCCCCCTTCAGGTATTAATATACTTTGTTCAGATCCCCCTGAGCCTTCTCTTCTGCAAGTTAAACAGTCCCAGCTCTCTCAGGCTTGCTTTATATGAGAGATGCTCCAGTCTCTTCATCATCTTCATGACCCTACATTATGCAACAAACATTTTTTGTTCTTTTCCATGTTTAAAGTTGGGGGGCAGGATAATCAAATTATATGTAATGACTATTTGTCCTATGGAGTCATCTCTTTCAAAATAATTAATTTTAGCCACACAAAAGACCAGTACGCTACATTTTTAAGACAGTGGGTTGTTTCATTTTAAAGGTTGCTAACACATTTTTAAGAGCATGTTACAATGCACCACTCAAAATAGTGACACGCTTGTATTTTGGGGAACTCAGAAGATCTTTGCTTTATCCACAAATACATGCAAAGACAGAGGCAGAGGGCCTGATCAAAAAAGCACACGCCTGTGCTTCCCATTAGCCACAAAATTAATCTCAATGACTTCAGTGTGAGGCAACTACTTATCCCCAAAATAAGGTGTAATATATGTTTTAGTTTCTTGTGGATTAACCTAAATTTGAGAACAGAATCGAAGGCACCTGGGGATTTCCAAAACTGTTAGATAAGACCATCTCCAGTTCCTGGTGTGGAATACCAACCAATGAGACACCTTTTTTTTAGCAAGATTCTGGTTCTGCCAGGAAAAAAAAAAAAACAGAATATAGAAAACATCTGAGATAATTTTACATCATGCTGGTCCAGTTTTCATCACCCAGCCTATAGAGGCCAGACAGATGTAAGCATAAGTGAAAGCATCACTTACGGGCAGCTTTCGTTTTGTCCAAGAGAAACTTTCCCCATCTCAACACTTTTTTACAGTATATGAGCGAAAATGGTTAAAGTAAGCACGTATATAATTCAAACACCTATCTTGGCTTTCACTGGGGCCACGGAGCTCCCTTATACTGCTGTGTGTCCATCTGTACCCTATTTGTTGCTTGTCTGAAAAGAGGTTTTATTACAGGGCAAGGATTTGTTCACAGTAGCATGTGTTTCCCCTTCTCCTTCCTCCTGCTATTTTAAGTCTCCTCCAGATGTTTTGTTTCCTTTATGTAAGGCAAATGGAGTTAAATGAGAAGACCAAACTGAGGCAAGGAAGATCTGTCCATCTGAGATGCATTACTTATGATGATTCAAATTTTGAATTTGAATTAGGTTCATTACCAGAACATCTGTGCTGCCTCTTTATCACCATGTATAAGAATGGGCCCAGCTCTTCATATTTTAAGTTCTTGTTTAGCTTTCAGTTCTCAGCCTCTCAGATTCCCTTTGCCCCTTCCCTTTTACCTTGAGCTTTCTGGGAACTTCCTTTCAATTGCTCTCCTTCGATTTTACTTTTTTTCTGGTGTGCAGGCCCTCAGTTTGTAGTGACACCACATCAGCAGCTCTGCACTGGTCTCTCTCTGACCGCATAAAATATTCTGGCACTGAGCCCCGCCCAGGGCATTGATGCCGAAGGCTGGCTCAGACCTGAGTCTCAGCCCCACTCAGCTAAGGAGCCACAAACCTCCAGGCTTCATTCAGTTTTCTCTAAACCCTCTAAAGGGTTTCGACAGACTGTCATCTTCTGGAGGTTAACTCAGAAGATTGGAGTGGCCAAAGGGTCAGAAGGTTTGGAAACCTACATTGAGTGCTAGGATACTGTTTGGGAGATCACTGTGGGAGATCACAGTCAGGTCACAGCACCTGATAAGTGAAGTTAGTCAGCCTGTTACTTCCTCCATCTGTAAAGAGCCTGTTTTCTTCTCTCCCTGGCCTCCCACAAGAACAACATTTGTACAACATAGATTACTGCAACTTCTCAAAGTTTGGGTTTTTTTTTTAAAATTAGTTATCCTCATAATCATTGGTATTTTAATAGAACTCTAAGCAGGATGGATTATTAAAAATATCCACTCAGTTTTAATTACAGTACTTTTTAAGAGATTATTTTGTAACAAAGATTGGTATCATTAGTTATGAGAAAGTACTAACAAGTCTTAGCAACTGTGTCTTTTCACACCAACAAACAGAAGTCATCCTTATTCAGATTAACATATTTGCATGGTGATTGTGTTTGAGACATCTATCAGTCAGCAGTACTAGAAATAATGCAAAGGAGTACCGAGTCTTTGCCCCAAGGAAATACATTTTAAACAGATAACATGAAAAATATACTCACAGATTAAAGACTTAAAAATTTTCACACAGAGATTCATGCGGGTGTCCATTGTGCAGCTTTGTGCCTCCTAAGGGGCATATTCACACTATTTAAGTTAAGGCACCTAAGAGAGGAAACTAGTTTGATACCAGCATGTTTTCAGCATGAACTGAAGTAATTAAGGTCACCTTCGGGAGACTAAGTGGGGAACTAAGGTTCCAGATAGCCACAGTTAGTCATGACCCCCCCTAGGTATTTGAAAACTCTGTCCACAGGTTTAAAACTGAGCTTTTTGCCCACACCTCAGAGCAGGAAGGACATACTGTCATGCTCAAAATCTTGTTCATGGATAACAAGGAAACACATCCTATTTTAAAGCCAAGAATTTATTGTTAATGTAATTGAAACTTTAAGTCTGATCACTGCCACTCCAGAACTCGTTGCTACAAAAAAGAAAGGATAGTAACACCACTGGAATACAGAAAAGGCCTCAATAATAGTTGCAACATTCTTAACAGTTTTTTACACAAAGTTCTTAGTCTGTACCCCGTTCTCTGGTATTATGCTAACCCTCCACTGCTCCTCTGAGTCTTAAAGTTGGTGTTTTTACCCTGGGGTTAGCAGAAAAAGTCTTATGGCAACCTATGAGCAGCTGGAGTCTTTCACCAGGAGGAATACAATGTTTATGTTGGTGTTTTTTTCCTTTGTCACTGTGACCCACTTGCAGTCCTTTTTATACACCCGCTAACACAGTTTTACTCCTTTGGTCCTTCATCAGTCTGCAGCTTCATGCTGCCTCTAAGTTTAGGATATATGGTGCCTTTTACCTATGTTAGATGCTATTTCTTTCTTCTCTTTGTTACCCTAAAGCAGGTCTGCACTTTTTTATCCAATGATTGGCAAGTTATTAATATTCGTTGCGTCTCCCTAGCCAAGACACATCTCTTATTATCCCATTGCAATACTCTTCTATGCCATATTCTGCATCTCCGATTACCAAGGCCTCTTTACGCTACATCAGTTACATTAGTCATAAATTTCTGATCCTACTCAGAATAGCTGCTCGTTAATGCTAATTATATAAAAGGTTGTACCATACAAAGATAACAAGATTTAAAAAAAACATCAGCCATAGACACCTAGTCAGTAATAGAAACCACTGTCACAGCTAAACCAAGTAAAACAAAGCTGCAGGCAAGGCAACCAGCTGCATCAACAGAAAAAGACAAGGGTACCCATCTGTGCAGAAATGCCCTTGCTACCAAAATCCGGTAGGCAGGATCAACAAGGCTGAATTCACAGGCTCTTAATTCAGTCAAAAATGAACCAGTGCTGCCAGGACACATGAAGAGCACACGTGGATTTCTGGAAAGCCTGATGGAGTGGAATACTGATAATTTAACTGGCGTTATACAAATGAAAAGATTAATATCACTGCAGCCTTCCTAGCTAAGAAGGCTTCAAATATTAATGCCTTTTTCAAAAGTGATTTGATCGATACGACTTGTGTTAATGAAAGAAGAAATGAGTTAATCAAAACATTCACTTTTGGAAGAAAAAAAGTTTTCTGAGTGTTCCAATACTGAAACCTAGCAAATATTCTCTCCCTTACCCCACCTTTTTACACAAAGACAAGCCCTACAGCAAAGCAAGCCCTGCTAAAGACGCAGAGGAGAGACTATGGATTATGAGATATGCTGCAACTCTGATAAGTCCTACCATGGATTTCTTATCTGTGGAAGCCATATGACAAATCACCGTACAACAAAACCTTATTGTGCCTTCTTTATTTTCTTCCGACCTAGATCATACATTGCTCTTTGACTGATATGCTAACGATACAGAGGGGGAAGGGAGGTGTGGCTGCAACCTCAGGATCACATTAACTAAGATACAAGAAGGGACTCTGAAACCAGATCTTTTTGTGCCCGTGCAGAATTTTTACCAAGGTCCCTAGAGGTCACACATGCAAAACCACTGAATTTGTCCACTGTGCCTCTAGCTCTCTTGAGGCTTTGCATTAGTAAGACAAATGGCTAATTCACTACAGCCAAATGTTGCACATTTCATGATTAAACACAAGCCTCCTCAGACTTGGCTTCATTTATTTCCTCTGCGATGAAATATGTGCCGGTTTATATTTTTTCATTACTACATAAACACAAGCAGTTTATAAAATGCTGGAGGAATTATCAAAGCTGAATCTTTCATTCTAACATGAAAATGTGTTTTGGTGACTATTTTTTCCTACTGTCTGCTGCCATAATTGCATTATTTAATTGTGATTAAATAATTTTAATAATTGACAATGCTCCTTCCCTTAGGAATTCAATTAAATCTAACCCCAGATCTGTAGGCATGAATAGGAAGACTGAAATCTTGCTGTTCTAACCAGCTATTGTTATTAAGATTTACATAGTGTTAATTATCAGTAGTCCCTTATTATACAGTTTTCAGCATTAGCATAGCTAACAAGAAGCACCTTGTAGTGTGCTCATGACCATAAATGCTTGCTTGAAGCCTGATGACATTAAATGCTTGGGGCAGGTATTGTTTTTTGGTTGGGGCTTTTTTTTTTTGTGCTGTTTGGTGGATGGAGGGAAGGGGTTGTGGCTTGTTTGTTTTTTAAAGAACTGTCCATATCATAGAGCCCTTGTGTATTTCGTGATCTCTGTCAAGACTGGTTCCTTATATGCCCAACACTGCACAACAAGGATTGGCTTTCTTCATTTACCACCGTCCACCTCAATTCCCATCATTACAGCAGTTCAGAGGCATTGGTTATGTTCAGCTTTTACAATTAAGAGTTGCTTTTACAATTAAGAGGGCTCTACTGATAGAGAAGCAAATCATCAATTTCTTTAGCTGAAACTTCATCATTTTACAAGCATGCACATACACAGCGGTCCTCCTCTTATCTGTCCACAATGACCTCTGCCCACCTGCTCTACTGCCATCCAGCCTTGACAGATTTGCCCACACACAGCTTGCTCTCACTTCAGCCAACAAAAGGCAAGGAGAGCACCAAATTTACCCT
The DNA here is from genome assembly GCA_002844005.1 of Limosa lapponica baueri. Classification (NCBI taxonomy): domain Eukaryota; kingdom Metazoa; phylum Chordata; class Aves; order Charadriiformes; family Scolopacidae; genus Limosa; species Limosa lapponica. The sequence goes on from KZ505717.1 coordinate 1,027,192, forward strand.
CCACTGACATAAATAGGAGATATTACCTCCCCTGCTGTAAATGAAACTAAAGACACATTACTGAAATTGCTAATCCATGTGCATAAAACTTAGGAAAAAATGCTTTTCTGATTTAAATCCCCCAGCCATGCAGAGCACATAACCCAAGTCAAACAACTCAGAGAACTTGGCTGTAACATCTCAGACTACCAAGAAGCAAGAGTTCACATTTCGAAGCAGGCAAGACTGACATAGGGAACAGACTAATAGGATAAAATTATTGTTTCAGTTTTCTAAATCAGCCTAATGTCTGAATGACTGCAGCTGTTGGGGTTGCAGCACCTTCTGCCATCACAGGCAGGAGAGAGAGGTACAACACTTATAAGACTTCAAGCTGCCAGATGAATTCCAGTATATCTTCCTATTCCATTTTCACCGACAACCATAGGAGCAAGGAGATGCCTGGTCTTACCAGGACTTTGTACTTCCTTTTCACTTCTCCAGTTTCCCCATGCAGTTCCCTCTCTTCCCCTCTCTACCCACAAGTGTCTAAGGACAAAGAAAGGGCCTATACCTCTCTGGGGCTTGTGCCACCAACTTGTGGTCCACTACACCTACTGCCGTTCCAGCAAGTGCATAGTACAGATGCAGAGTGGCTCAGGTAAGAAATTATTATTTATCAAGAACTACAACAGATATTTTTGGCCTATTTAAGACTAACACAGTCTAACTTTATCTTTCGTTTGTGTTACATCAATACCTACAAAATTTTACATTTTATTAAATTGTCCATTTTTTTGGTATGTCACTCTTGTGGGGACTAATAACAAGAAATAACCATGGAAACAAAGTAATAAATGGTACCTTTTGAATACCTTTAAATAATTTTTGAATAACTTCTTGACAGTTACTATAGGCAAAACATGTGTGTATTTTTCACAAAATACATGTTATATTATTGTCACTGTAAGCAACAGAGATAAATTATAGGTAATTTCCACTTTTTAAGTCCTGTTTCTATGGTAATATGAGCAACTGCCATTACTTCAGAGCTTGTTACCATGGTTATTTCAGGTAATTCCAGGGTTTTAATACCCTTAAACCTGAAGTGATACTCTTTCCTCCTATTTCACTGTTGAGCAAAATCACAGCTCAACTTTAGGCGGAACACAACTCTTCCAGTTAAAATAAATACAGCATATACTGCAAATATGTAAGGAGACAAGTCAAAAGTGAATTATTTACAATGCAATCCGTAGCTGACTCTCTTCTTCTGAAAGGGCAATATCCCTTTCCCATACATAGTTCTATGGAAAAAGGAAGGTGTTTCCTCCAGGGTGTAAATACACTAACTACCCTCAGCTATGCAGACCACTCCCTGTGGCCATCAAGCTCCCTGGTGAAGCTGCAGAACTGGACACAGTAGGCTAGTGATTTGCTCCTCCAAACCCCAGCTTTGAGAGCTGACTGATGAGATGTCATCTGCCCCCATCTCCTTAAAAGGGAGGGTCATTGGGAAGCCTGGGTCTGCTCAGCGGCAGGTCATCCAGCACTTATACCTAATTCAAGTGCCTTGGAGAGTAAATGGGCTTAATAGAGACTTCTGCAGTAGTAGGGGGAAGCCTTCACCGCTCCTGTACTGATGCAAATGGCACCAGCATCTTCACCAACGCCCTGCAGGCACCTCCAGGAGTTTAAAAATGGCCAAGGTAATTCTGCCTGAACCTTTGTGTAGGAAGGAGGCAGCAGGAGGTTTCATGTACCAGCAGCTGGGGAGTAATAGAAATTACTCTAAATTAAAACTAAGTCTTCATCCTGAGAAACCTTCACGCAGTAGCTTTGTGACCACAGCTCACCCTTCCAATAGGTATCCTTGCTCATGCTCTGCTGCAAGTGCTGCTCTTGACCGCAGTCCATGCAGACTGCTCCCACAGAGAGAAGTTTTCCAAGCTTTACCTAGAGAAGACAGTTTACATAATCGGCCCATTTTCCTTCACAGTGGGAGTCACTTGCTTGAACAATTACTTGCACTGAAGAGAGATTTTAACTTACATAAGTTGCTATAGCTGGGATATGAGGTCAGGGCACTGGTCCAGTCTGAGTCACTGGGAGACCATATGATGCTGCTGAGTTGGCTCCAGTGTTGTCAGGACTTCTCATTAGCATTTATTATGAAAACACAAATGAGAGAATATAACTTTTTTTTTTCAGAAAAAAATAATTTTAAGCCATGTAATTGTGGAGAAAAGATAGTAAAATGTAAAGTAAATGGACCCTAATGACTTGGAAGCAGGAAAGCAAATATCAAGATCCCAAAATGTTTCACTGTTTCAATTAATTTTATATTTTAACATACCTAAAAAACCTCATACTTCAGGCTGGCAGTGTTACGTCTATTATATGGCTGTGTTTTTTTTTTTTTCTCATACTATTTAACAAGATTCAACGTAGTGAGGTACAGTACTTTTTTCATATGTTTATTCACAAAAAAGGTGTTGTCAATCCTTAGCAAGGTTTACTCACCCACACTCAACAGTCAGCTTCAGTTATACAGGCATGGATTTTATCCAAATAATTAACACTTCCTCAAATTCAACCATTAATAACATCAAGACAGTGTAGTCTCTCAGAAGAAGGGAAAGGAGTATGTGACCTCAGAAATCTATTTTCCTGCTAGTGGGTGATTAGTGGAAACTAATATTGATGTTCCACACGAACTGCACATTTCAGCTTTGGCTGTGTCTACATACATTATCAAATAGCTTCCTATTGGAAGATCCATAAATCAAAGCAGTTGGTGCTCATGCCCCTTCATTAAAAGCAGTTTGGGGGTTTTACCTTATACTAACCTTAGCCTCGTCCTCTGGACAAAGCATCCCCACCATGCATTTGGTTTAATACATAAGCTCAGTACGCATCTGATCTGTACTTCCTCATCACAGGTTATAGTGCATTTGCCATGCACCAGGAGGCCCTGGGGAACAGGAACAGCCAGGGCCTGTATATTGCTGCTCTAAACTAAAACAGTAATCTGGATACAGCCTTTCTATCCTCTTGGATATGAATATCATTTTAGACAGAAAGCAAGCAGTGGAGGGTTGGTTTAAGTTACACAAGAATGGTAGGCTGTTGTCAGAGAAAAGGAACAGTAAGTCAGGAAATCACCTGGGTTTTTTTTTCAGTTGCGTTAAGGACATTGGAGAGTATGCAATGGCCAAAACTCTTCTACTTCCACTTGGGAGTTCACAAAGAGAATCTAACTCTGAGAGGAACGGCAGGTCCAGCCGAGCAAGTTGTGCCCACATCACACTCAGAAACCTGAGTATGGGGACCAGGTACATTTGAAACTCCTCTGGACCGGAAGTGTTATTACTGTCTTCAAAACTATTTAATTTCCTACTAATACTGCAAATACTGTGTTGTGTGGATTGACTGGCTACCATGGAGTTCTCCATCTCCATGGAGGCATGCCCATGTCCCTCTTTTGAGAAGTATGGTCATTCTAAAAAGTCTTAGATTTCTTTCAGATTCCTTTACAGCCAGACATTATGCATACATGTAACACATTTTGTAAGCTGATACACTGATGTCATCTAAGGTGACGACATCTGTAGAGAGCAGTCCTGCAAATGGCGTGGCAAGCTGTTCCACAAAATTCTGTATCCTGCCAGGCCAGCTGGCAGAAAGGCACTAGAAATTGGAAAACCAATTAAATTACTCAGGCATTTTCTGGTACCAATCCTTATGTGCAGGCTTGCAACATAAAAAAATTAACAAGGCTTTCTGGATCTCTCTGGACTGCCCTTTCTTTTTGAGACAGTCATGACTTCTAAGAACCTGATAAGCTGAAGGGCTTGTCTTTGCTCCCCTGAAATGTGGGACCCCTCCTGCTCTGAGATTCATCCATCACTATTTACAGAATCGTCTTGAACTGTATTTATAGACAATATCCTTTCATAGCAGTGGCACTTTTGTTGTTTGGCTATTCTATTTCATTTTCCTTTTTTAATGGTGACCTTGCACTCTATTATGACAAACTCTGGGCATTTTTCTTGAGCTCAATCAGGGTGGGCCTAAGGATGAAGCTTTGAAAAAAGCCTGACACCTGTCTCCCTCCAGTGCACACCAGCTGTGCTTTTTCCATGATTAATTCTCCCAAGGATTGTGGTATTTTTATTTATTTGTCTCCTTTGTTCATGATAATACTATCTATGTATTTTCTAATCTGGCCACCAAAATAGTCTCTGACCTAGTCAGATCATACAACGATAAAGCACTGATAGGTGTTTTCATATACGATCCAAATCTCTGATCCTGATTTCTTAAGAAAGCATAAATGCTTCTTCTTCTCCTGTTTCCTTTGTTTGCTTTTCAGTGATTGCCGAATCCAGCTTCCAGAGAGAGGAGACTGGAAGAGACTAAACCATTCCCTGCTTCAAAAAGCTAACTACAGCATCCGTTCATTTGCATTACAGCAATTACCCATTTCTATTTGGAAATACTCTAACAAAAAATATCCTCATACCTTTCTCCAGCTTGGAAGGATTTTTCCCAACTCAGTGTCAGAGAACTCAAGGAACTAGTCCCATGACAAATACAGGCTTATTATCCAAATCAGAGCTACTTATTTTCTTGCCAGAGAAACACAAGTTGGAGGCGTAGGGAGTAGCAGGGCAGGTAGGAGGCACATGTTCAAAGCAGCCCTGGGGATTTAAAAGCAAGTCTTTCATTGAAGTTAACTGGTGACCAGCACACGAGTTGAAATTTCTTCTGACTTGCTTTGGAAAGCTCAGCCAAGGAATTCTTTTCAGAAAATCATCTTTTATAGAAACTTCCTCAGTGATATGGAATTAATTCAAACTGTTAAAAAGCATTAGGAGATTCATGTCATTTTACATACACTACACATATTGCTCCAGAAAATACCACGCTCAACAGCCAAAACTGACTCCTACTACCATGGGCCTTCACTAGGACCTCTAGAAAGTCAGAACAGAATTTCACCAGATGCAAATGACACTGTTTCAACACCCCACTTGCAAAAGTAAGAAACAGACTCATGGAATGCACATGCCTCCCTGCAAAACATGGCACAGGCTGTGTTTCTTGAGAAAATGATGTTCAAAAAGGATCTCAGTGTCCTTTGAAAAGAAAAGAAAAAAAAAAAAGCAGTGAGATCGGTCATCACTGACAGCAGAGACACAGGCTACCTAATGAGCGGTAGCACTTCTGAGCTGCTCCACAGAGTGGGATGTGAAGTGTTTGAGCTATGTGCTACTACATCAGCTAAGCACAGAAGTGAGCAGGGGCAGAGGCCCACAGAAAACTCTGGGTGATTGCAATTGCCTGTGAGCCCTACAGCTGTGACTTTGGCGATCTGGCATCTCCTACAGCACATGGTTGTGGGTTTGCCTCCCTGCCTTCAGTCAACAACAAGTGGAGCCCATTCACCATGGGCCAGCATTTCAGAAGGGAAGTGAGGGAACTTGGGTGTTAAAACCATCTCTGCTCAGCCTGGATCCTAGAAGACCTAAGAACTTAACCCCAGTGGGGGGTACTTGCAGGGTTTTGTACTTCAAAAACCAGTGCAATTGAGATGGGAAATCTCAGATCACTGATTCTCGCCACTTATCATTGAATGCTCTGGACCTTCTCTCCATCTTCCTCCTCCTCCCTGGAATTTTTTCATCAACTGCTTGTCTTTAAAATCTCCATTCTCAGGCAAAACATGTACTGACTCTAAGTGGAGGAGGCGGGTCACAGTGGGTGTTTCCCATATGACCTTTTCATCCATAATTCCCTCCCACATAAAGGACAAAGACGCATTTTTATTATAAATCAACCCCAGAGAATAACAACTATCTGAAAAAATGTTACCAATTAAACAATAATTCAGGGATTTTGAAATTAAGTACCCTGTGTGTGAACAGATTAAGAGAATATTGTCTATGTAATTCTGGAGAGAACCAATTAAGCTTACCATCTAATGAGCAATGATGCTCTCTCACATCTGCCAGCAAAACGAATCAACTTAATCTATTGCAGGTGGTTGTGCTTTCTATTCACTATGTTACAGAAATGATTCAGCACCATAAATTATGGAACCATAATCAGCAATTGGTAATATGGGGGAGCTTACCCTTTTCTTAGTTTATAGGTTCGTAGCTACTATTACATCAAAAAGAAGCACTCAGATTTGTGCCCACAATTAACATCTACTCATCAACATTATCTTTTTTCACCAACTCTTAGATTATCACGTGGCATTTCAAGACCCCAGCCAAACCACAAATAATGACAGAAGTTCAAGAATCATCACTTTCTGCCACAGCTTTGCCTTTCACATAAATGATCAGAAAGTCAATGAATCAGGAAATAGATTTCCTACTTGCATTACGAGGGAGGTAACCATTTTCCTATTCTATTTCTATCACATTTGGCAAAATCTTTTTATTTAGTAATGCATCTTTTTTCCTTTGGTAAAGGTTCTCTGATGACAATCTTACATGTTCTTTCATCAACATCTAAAAATCTTTGTCTTCAGTAGGGAACTGTTTTGGTACGTACTTGTGTATAAAAAAACCCCTATCCCCTAATATAATGTTGCATAACCATAAGCAGGCCTCCATATTTTTCTAATATTGCAAAAAATTGCTACTTTCTCATACAATAGACTCTTCTAATATAAGTCACACAAATGTGCAGAGTCCCACAGTAAATCCATGAACACCTGATATAAAGCCACTGAACTGAGGGTAATTAAATCAAAGAGAAATGTGGCCCATAATCATTATCCGTAGCTGCAACTAAAACCGGTATAAGTGTAGCCCACCCTGTGGTCATCTCAAAGTTGACATATGGTTCAAGTAACTGGTACTAGAGTTTCCTCCATAAAAAAGAGTAACTCAAATAAAATAGAAATAATAACATTATTATATTGTATCCTTCAACTTATTATGCTACTGTACAAAGGAAACTAATTTTTGTTTGATAAATCAAATATTTGCAGGAGTTTTAGGGAAAAAACCATTCACTTTTAACAGTCCAAATAGGAGTTGGACACAGAATCCATGGCATTGGAGGCCTCTGACATCTAAAAATTTAAAAACTTAAAATAGCAAGTAACACTTCAGAAATTATATTCTTTTTCATTTCATGTTAGAGAAAGTTTCTAATGAAAATAACAGAAAACAGATTTTTCTTATCTGCATGGTATTCTTAACATTATTTTGAAATTTACTCAAAAAAAGTCTTTATTTAACATCCTTAAGTAAATTAAACATTTTAAAGATATTTTCCACTTATATTTTTTATTGCTTGAGGGTTTTTTTTGTGTTTGTGTTATTTTTGTTCATTTTCTTTGCTTGGGGAAGCTGTTTGTTTGCTAACTTTAATTTGAAGGCAGATGGTCTCTTCAGCTTGGCTCTTGCTTTTTCTTTTGAAGCCAGTGTACCTTAACTTCACAAAGCATCCAGAGGTCACTAGGTGCCTCCACAGCCATTCAGCAGAGGCCAACAAACAAAATTCAGAAGATAACCATGTTCTATTCACCCCTTCTACACAGACTTTAACAGAACTTTTTGCTGGAAGAATAAAGGAAGGATGTCCCTCTTCCCAGCTCACACGTTTTCCTGTAACATTTTGACAGAGATCCTGACCAAGCTGGAGATGCTTGGGGTTCTGAGGAATGAAGTGAATAATTCAGCATTCAGCATGGCTTGTGCCAAGAGACTCATCTGAACCTCTCACAATACATGAACAAAGTTATACTGCAAGAAGCAACTTTCTCATAAGCTACAATAGGGTGAAAAAAACCCCACTGAATCACAAAGGCTTAAAAAGGAAACTGTTTTGTGATCTTAACTAAAGTAGACTATGACTGATATCAGTATAATACAGAGAGTTAAAATGTCAGAGACTGGTTTATTGCTTACTATTTTACTGTTTTCATTCATTGGGAAACCTTGCAAAATTTTTTTTTAAATCTTGTGGAATATTATTGTTACATGGCACCTGAAATAAATCCTCCTTCTTCCTTTACACAGGAATCTATTTCTTGTGAAAAAGTCACTCAGTCATTGCTTATTACTGAATATAACTTGGAAACAATCAATAGACCCTGAAAAACACATTATAAAGATCTGCATGTTCACCAGGACACAGACAGGGTCTTACTGAACCTGTAAAAGAGACCACCTTTTATAGGAAACCTTTCAATAGGGGCTATTTTAGCATTATTCACCCTATGAACCAGTAATTCTATTAAAATTAAAGAAACAAGAAAACACATCAATGTGTGATCTGTATATGTACTGTGAGTAAAGCGTTCTAACGTTATCTTTCTTAACAGATTGTACAGCATATCTACTTTTAATATTTCCAATAGATTCACATCTACAAACTGAACTCCCTGAGGAGCAGGGGAGCAATGTACTTTCCCCCCTTCAGCTGTTTTCTCCCCTCAGCTGTAATAGTTTCTTCCTCCCACAAATGCAAAACCTCACACAAATGATGGGAATCTCAAGAATCCCATTGTTTCTTGTTATTTGACTGGAGATGAAAATTTAAAACCCTCATAAGAGTACAGATACAGTCTTCATATTTCCATTTCCCCAAACCCACAGGACAGCAGAGAATTAAGTCATCTGAATTCACATATACTCGTGGTCTACTTAAAATAAGACACTACGGAGACACAGGATCTCCCTGATGTGGCCCTGCTGGTCCTATGTTCTTAGCTATTATTAGCTGTTTTCTTCTTAACTCAGTTTCTAGGAATATTATAAATTATATATCCACATCTAACTGAGTATGGAATGAGACTATGAACCAATGCACAGCGAAAAAAGATAACCATAGATACATTAAAGAAGAATGGGTCATTTCATTATAGGTTGTCATTTCCTATAACCACCACTATCACTTGCCAAACTCTTGGATATCAGCTAGAGGTTGATAGTGCATTACATACCATGCCGTATTTCTTTATGTTTAGCTTTAGTGAAGAGTTGGCAGCATGATGTATTTGTATACTTCTGGCGTTACTTTAGCACTCCCCAAATTTGGCATCATCTCTCCTTTTTTGTGTACTTTTTTTACCCCATAAGAAGAACTTGCTTCTAAGAACTTGCAGATGGATGAAGCCACAAGAACTTCATGACATGCATTTTCTGAATGAACGTCTCTGCTCTCACCTACCTTAAGAACCCTATCAAAAAGGGATTTATGGCACTGGCTCTGGCCACAGTTCTTCCCTACTCCTATTACATGCTTTTCGTTATTATATAGTGCTACAGTTTTGCTTTAGCCATCCCTTTGATTGTGCAGAAGCTTTACCAGAAAAGTGCTATTAAAGAGAGTATGATAACTTTCATATAACCTTTGCAGAGCCTCCACCTTTGAAGATTTTTTATTAATATTGTACATATGCTGCCACTCTTCCTATAATCCTTCCTATATAAAGCTTTCCTCTCCTTTCCACAGATGCATGCTTCTAGTAATCTGTAATAATGGTGAGCATTTACAATTACATATGTAATGTGTTGTTATTTTAAATGCAACTGCAAAGCCAGCTGTGGAAAGCTGACCTATTTAACCTGCACTGTTAATAACACAAATCAGAAAAGATATTCCAGTGGCACCCTTAAAGTCAACTGTAAAGGCACCAGTAAGTGTAAGAAGGTGAAGTTTTTCCATGAAGACTATATTACAGAAATGAATGAAAAAACAAAAGGGTTACCTAATGCTGCATTATGCTTTTCCTAGTCACTTGTGTTAGGATTGTATAAAACACTCAAGCTTTCACAATGCAAACATATATTTAAGATCTGGTCTAAATTAGCAGAGATTACATGTCTCTATAGCTGTGTCCCTGTGACAAGAAAGCAGAAAAAGATCCAAATGGACTGAGAAACTCACAAGTCAGCACTTTGCTTTTAGCACCTTACTTGTGTGCTCCACTAGACTCAAAATTTTCAGTCTTGTACATTTACGACTAACCAGTTCTTGCCACGCTGTTCATTTGTAAGCCCTTTCCTGAACTTGTTGAAGCAAGAACACTGTGCACAAACCTTTTGTTCCCTGAAAAAAGGAACTCTTTTTGAAGAGGAAACACACCAAATAGAACAAACCCTTGTCAGCCCTGAGGTCAAGTTATCTCAATGAGTAACAGCAAAGAGTAGAGACTATTTCTGTATCTTCTTTCCCAGACTGGTCATCTTCTTACAAGCAGTCCCACCAAAGCAGCAGCTTTGTGACAGAGTTACATGCATTTATATGGGAACATCAATTATTTTCAATACCATTTTTGTGAAACACATGCTATAGTGGGGGGAAACAAAGTGTGTATTTGTTACTCCAAAAGATAACATTTCTTTTAACATTCAGGGAGCTGCAGCAATAGGCTCTGTTTGGAGTACTTAGTGTATCAAATAGCAGATTAATTGTCAGCTGCACCACGCAATTTACTTTAAGTGAATGCATCAGTATGTAATTGTATGAATGCATATTGACAAATGACTGATTCTTTGTAGTCCCGCTGAATAGCAAAGACTGTCATAACAAATTGCTGCTGTTCAGGAACAGGTATCTAGAAAAAGCTGATGCAGAGAACTCTTGTGACTGTTGCCCAGTACTTTACACAATAGGAGCAAAACACTTTTGTTTCCTTAACATTCATAGTTCTGCCATCCATCACTAGGAATTCTTTTGCCATTCACATAGACATAATGAGCCTTTCCATAGGAATTTCAGTAGTATTTAAAACCAGCATCCATTAGCATCTGCTTATTGTAAAACATTTGTTTATGCACAGTTGTACTACTGAGTTATAGCTGTGCTGCCCATGTACCATGTCACATTGCAACCTTGTAACTCCACAGTAGCTGTGATTTTTCTGGAGGAAAAGTGACCTCTAAAAGGTCACACTAAAATTCCTTGATTTTGCTAAGGAAAAATGTGAACTAATCTTTATTACTTCCAAACAAAAGTCATATTTCAATTAAGGAAACATTGGTGATATTCTGTACCTTTTATGAAATTGAACAAGGCTGATATTTCATTCCTCTCTATCCAGAAGAATGATGAGCTGGGTTTGACTTAGATCAGTTAAAAAGGTCATATCTTTGTTTTCTCAATACAATAAAAATAGGTAGTTACAAAAAACACTTATCCCTCTTGTTGTCAGTCATAAGTGACAAATGATGTAAGGGGTTACCAATGAAATAACAGAAACCCAGCTCGTTCACTGAGTTCCTGTAAGAGCAGTTTTAATTACATTAAAGATCAATTCCAATATTGAGAAATGTGCTGTGTAATTTCATACTGGTACTGCTGGCTTCACTGCTTCATAGACTTAATACTGATTTTGGATTAGCCATTATACCTGTTTACATTCACATCAGCCAGAGTATTCAGTCTCCTGCTTTTAATTTTGCCAAAGACCTGTTCTACTTCCAACACATGCCTGCTTTAAAAAGACAAAAGCCCCCTCCATGCCAACTATTGCATTGACAGGAAAGTTAAAATACAGTACATGACAATGGGTCTGATTCTGACAGAAAACACAGGTGTCTGTGGGGTATTTGCATGCTTTTGGACACAAAGGGATGAGACAAAGCCTGGTTTGTGATCCATTCGTGATCAGTCCATGCGGAAGCTTTGGCCCACTGAGAATCACAAGCCTGTGGTAAGACCTCAGCTAAAAGTAATATCCTTAAATGCACACATGTACTCACATACAAACTTAACTGTAGTCCTTATTTGAAGCCACTTCTTGGGGCATTTTCCCAATTAAAAATAGAGAAATTTAACCAGCCTGCTGCCTTTCTTTCTTGTCATGTCAGGCACAGAGACAAATGCTTTATGCCAGGTAAAATGTTGCCGATAGCCCAGTTTAAGTACAACCCCTGAAGGCATGCCTTGTCACAGTACCAGTTTCTATCAATGTCTACAGGAGTGCTGCTCTCTTGGGTCTCTATTGCTCTTCTCCAGCCCACTGGCAGCACTCACACCAGGCCTCCCCTTCCTCTGCTCCTGCACTCTTTCTCCCAGTAACCCCACAAGTAACTAGGATGGATACATTTGCAAGGCTTCTGTATAAACCAGCTCCCATGCATGCTTAGTTAATGTCTTCCCAGTTTATTACTGGAATTAAAAGCTCCATTTCTTTCACTTAAGAGTACCCACTTCACATTCATAGGTGAAGGAAATCTTTTTCCTCTGTAGATTCCTTCCTAATTACAGTTCAGACTTTTCTTCCAAGTCTTCAGTCTTTTTTTCCCAGACTGCAGCTCTCCAACCTCATGAGTCTTTTACTTCCCCCTCAAATCATCTCTAGTTGGCAATTTTCTGGTTTTCCCTCCAGTCCCTCCTCAAGCAGAAGCATAGGCTTAAATATTTGAGGAAAATGTCTCTGATAAATGGAACCACTGCAAGTCCCAAGATGTTAACTCACATTTTATGTCTAACAGTAAAGATTACTCTCTTAGAAATATATACGTGCCCCCTCCCACTAAAACAAATTCTCTGAATAACATGCTATTTTCTTGCAGAACTTGAACGTAGTATATCAAAGCTTTCTTGAACTGCTGTTCCTAAGTGTAAAGATGTTCCAAGAGATTTCTCCTAATAGTCCTTAAACTAAAAACTACATATTCATTGATTTCAACAAATACATTACACAACTGATGTGTCCACTGAAACAGAAGTCTTACACACCTGCAATAAATAGTTGCTTACAGAAAGGTATATGCCAAACCCACAGAGGGGTCACAGTGAAATCTAATTTGCCTTCCCTTTTTGAGCTCTCCTGTCATTTAATCATGAAAGAAAAAGAATAAGATACAATTTTAAAAGGTCAATTACTCATGAGCAAATGGTTGATGACAGTCCACAGAAACAGCCTAGAAATACCCCATAGGCTGAAACGTGCTTTATTAAGTTTCTGAGTGCTTCCAAGCAAAAACTGTTTTCAAAATACATCCTGATGATTTATAAGCAGCAGGAGTTAAATTGGACAATTACATATTCACTTCTAATTAACTCACTTGTTAATTGGTGTTTATTTACTATTCCATATTCTTCAGACGTGCTAATCTGTGCATATGGCAAGGTTGTGACATCATGAAACAAGCATGAATACAACTGTGACAGTTAAGCCTTTAAGACTCAGATAAGAGAAAAATTATGTTTTAAAGACATTATTTCACTTTTTCTCCAGCTCAGTTTATGATCCTTTTCCTTCACCTGCCAACATACACACAATCGTCCTTTGTAGCATCGTTAAAGCTAAGACCAAATATTTCCTACAGCAAGACAGACAACACCACAACCTACTATATCTAGTATTTTCATATCAAAGTAGCAGGAATAAGCCATTTTTCATTTAAATGCAATTTTTCTAGACAAATCAGAAAAAATGTTTTGACTCTTCTTGGCCCCTCTGGAGCAGTGTAATGCAGCCACAGAGTATTTTCCAGCTGGGTTTCCACCAATTCTTCTTCATCTGTTTAGCTCATCCAACAGGCTTACATTTCTTCCTTTCTGCCCCGCCACAACCACCCACCTGCCTGAACAGATATCCTTCCATGCCTAGCACCCATCACACTTCTCCCCACTTCTATCTATCCAGACACAAATTTGTATATTCACATGCAATTTAATTTTCCCCTCACTTTTGAGTACAATGTTGCTTCAATATCATATTGAAGTTGGTTTGTCTCTATAGACTGCTACATGGTTATGACTTTTTTCCAGCAAGACTGAAGTCAGACATTTCAAAACTTTGTTCCTAGTAAGTGTGAGGCCATAGGCCAATGTTATATTTCAGACAACGTCAACCTCCTATATCTTTCTACATAAAAAGGAAGGTAGAAATAATCTCTTCCTCTCTCTAGTGACAGTGGGGAATGTTTGGCCCCTGTTTGAAATACCAGGACAGAAGCTGCTCTCGAAGTGTCACTGTCTTATCACAACAAATGCAAGTTATCAGCCATTTGGAAAGAAGGTATTTATACAGAGGTGAGGTGTGTATATATTTTATATATTTATAAATATAATAGAATATATTTTTATATATAAATACATTTTATATATTTATATATTTATTTTATATTTCACTCAGTGTCAATACAGGCTGGGGGGTGAAGAAATTGAGGAGGATGTGGGGGTATCAGTGGATGAAAAGGTGGACACGAACTAGCAATGTGTGCTCGCAACCCAGAAAGCCAACTGTATTCTGGGCTGCATCAAAAGAGGCGTGGCCAGCAGGTCAGGGGAGGTGATTCTGTTCCTATTCTCCCCTCTGGTTAGACCCCACCTGGAGGACTGTGTCTAGCTCTGGAGTCCTCAGTACAGGAAAGACATGGACTTCTTGGAGAGGGTCCAGAGGTGGGTCACAAAAGTGACAAAAGGGCTGGAGCACCTCTGCTATGAGGACAGGCTGAGGGAGGTTGTTCAGCCTGGAGAAGAGAAGGCTCCGGGAAGACCTTATTGAGGCCTTTCAGTACTTAAAGGGGGCCTACAGGAAGCATGGGGACAAAATTTTAGCAGGGCCTGTTGCAATAGGACAAGGGGTAATGGCTTTAAACTAAAAGAGAGAAGATTCAGACTAGATACAAGGATGACATTTTTAATGAAGAGGGTGGTGAAACGCTGGCCCAGAGAGATGGTAGATGCACCATCCCTGGAGACGTTCAACGTCAGGTCAGACAGGGCTCTGGGCAACCTGATCTAGTTGAAGATGTCCCTGCTTATTGCAGGGGAGGTTGGACTAGGTGACCTTTTAAGGTCCCTTCCAACCCAAACTATTCTATGATTTTCTCTGGTTACTGAAATTTCTCGTGACGATGCTCTCATCAGTCAGTAGTCACCCCCATTCTCTGTGTCCTTAACCAAACTAGTACTGCCACTGACCTCGGGAACACTCCCAGTTATACTAGTACTCACAGGGAAAGAATTTAACGTCTTCAAAAAATATTAGGGTGACAAGCATTTTCATTTTAATGTTGGCAAAACACTGAAGCCTCTGAAATTATTTTGAGGAGGTGGGTTTTATCTGTGAAGAACTAGAAAGAAACCATCCAAAATGTCTTAGTGATATGAGGGACCTTGAAACTTGGGTTTCCCCAGTCCCATTTGAGGGCTAACTGGCTGGTTCTCTCCAACCACAAAGTTTAGCAAATCCAGGATAATTCTTTTCCAACATGGTTGTCACCAAAATTAGTATCTTCCTGAAAATAAATTGGTTTAATACATTTTTATTTTCTGACTAGAAGGATTTTTCTAAAACAGTTTCCCCACCCAATTCTGTTATTAACCTTTTTCCATTGCTGGCAAGTCATTTGCTAGTCCCCTTGCTTTGACACCCACCAGATAACTTTGTTCGAAAGCATTCAAAAACCTAAGTGCATCATTATATTTGTGATTTGTATTTCATTATTTAACCCTATCGCATAAGCAGTGATTGCTAACATTGAAATATTTTCTAAATTAAGGATACTGTCTGCAGGCTTGTTTTTCACAAGCAATGCTAACTCTAAAAAGTAAATAAATAAATAAATCCTACAACATTAAGGGAGAAAGAAGAAATGTTTAAAGATTTATTCCAAAAAGCTTAAAATTATTTGGCCTGCAGGACCTGTTTTAATATGAAAAACATTTCTGCACAGATATATGCATATTTTTTCCTATATGCAGAAAAGTAGCACAATCTTCAAGAGGCATACAGCATCTGACTTTAAATACCTGCAGCCTCTTTTGCTTAAGAATGAAATAAAACCTACTGAAAGCCCTGGGTCACATCTTCAGTTAGCCATTTCACACTCAACTTTTCAGGAAAAAAAGAATTGCATGGGCCTAATCCAAACCCTTTGAAGTAAATTTTTTGAGCCATAAAAGACCTTAAATCAGGTTTTTGTTTGTTTAGAGTACTTTTCTCCTCTTTTTTTTTTTTTTTTTAATAAACCTCTTTAATGCCAGTTCACATTACTGGAATTATTCTGAACAAGTAACAAAACTCTTTTTGTTATCAAAATCTACTTTTTTTTCCACTATTGTATAAGATATTTATATTTTGCATGAAATACCACTGAAAAGAAATTGCTGAAGATTTTTGAATTCTAAAACCTAGGTTGGTTGACTTATGCTTTCCATGACTAATGCTTTTGTAAAGCACCGATATCTGGAGGCCCAACAAAATTGAAAAAACTGTAGAATTTATAAAAAGCATCAGATATTCAAAAGTTAGAGCACAGAGCTTCGTTTCAGGACTCTTGAAGACTTTATTGCCATCAGTGATTCACTGTATGACAGGGAGCAATTACCAACTCTGCTGCAGCCTACTTCATTGGTAAAACAAACTGTAATATGTCACCTGTGCTGGGAATTTGAGAAGATGGGAGCTGCAGCTTAATTGTTTTTACAATTTATAAACATATACCTGCTCTCTAAACATAGAGTCCTTTTTCCTCGTCCCACAAATTAATATATATCTAGAAAAAAAAAAAAAAAAAAAAAAGAGGTGCCACCAGCCCTGCAAAAACCCTCA
This sequence comes from Limosa lapponica baueri, assembly GCA_002844005.1. Classification (NCBI taxonomy): domain Eukaryota; kingdom Metazoa; phylum Chordata; class Aves; order Charadriiformes; family Scolopacidae; genus Limosa; species Limosa lapponica. Next base: position 1,043,717 of record KZ505717.1, read on the forward strand.
CACTTAGACTTCAAGATGCTTGAGAAAGATGTAAAGAAGCCAGAGTACTCTGAACATCAGGACAGATGATCTAAATAAGAAAATGCTTTCGGGGATGCTGTCATACTCAGTCTACAGCCCTGGGCAGAGGAGTCTGAGGCTGCCACGGTGACTACCACAACTCAACTTTTACACCAGGTTTGTGCAGTACTTCAAAATCCACACTTGGAAAGGGGAGCTGTGTATCCACAACACCTGCATTAAAAGTACCTGAGGTACCTTAGCTGTCCTGTCTTGGCACATCCACGTCCCTTTAACCTTAAAATTATGTAGTGTGGCAGTTGCTATGGAAACTAGTTTTATTTTATTTTTTTTAAAATACTTTTGTCAATAAGCACACACAGTATATTGCGTGTCTCAGCTGCCAGAATGACTTATGCCCTCTTTGCTTCAACATGAATACCTGTATTTATGCAGAAATGGAAAGGCTGGTTATTTCTTATATGACTGACTGTGCTCCTTTTGGCATAATATGCTCTTATGAATAGTCAGCTGAAAACAACCCACTTACTTTCACAATAATAAATTAGCCTGTGTGACTCAGAGAGGAAGTAAGAGGGGAAAAGGAGAGTGAGAATTAAAGTTTTGTGTGGTTCTACTGAAATTCAAGCCACATAATCCCCACACACCCATGCATATAAAAAGGAGGCTCTGGAGAGGTAGAGGTTATATAGAAAAGAAAATTTTAAGACCTGACTGGCCTTTGGTTATGTAAAGAAATGAAGATTGAGCAGCTGCACTGACATTTCGTTTCTGGATAGCAGAGGATGGTAGTGACTCATTCCTCATTGCTATGCCCGCATACCTTTTCTACACAAGTTTTCATTAAGGTTAAAAACAAATGAGAAGGCAATGCATTTCGGCTTGCATCAATGTGTTGCTGACAAGAAGCGTGAGTAAGTGACCTGCCACAGTGGCCCAAGCCGAAGTATTCTCATTTGGACAGCTCAGGAGCAAGTATTTCTCATGTGAAATTCAGAAAGGGCATGCTATATAGAAATGAAATTAGGTTTTACTCTTGCACTGCAAAAGTCCATAGAGCCTACATTCACAGCTATTCATGTTATATAAAAGAAAGCCTGAATTACCATGCACAATGGAATATAAATGGCAAATATAAGAAACTAATACAGTATATGATGAATTAAGTGTGAAGATAAAAACAGACACAGCATAATCAGTACCTGCCTCTGGTAATGGTAAAATTTGATCAAGAAAGAATAGTCTGTATGTGGAATATTAGTCAGAGCTCAAAGGGGAATATTAGTCAGAAACTAAAACTTCCTTAGCAAAGTATTTATGTACAGCACAGAAAAGCTATACAGGGTTAGCCAAGACATTTTGTGCTAAGCTTCAAGTCCTGCAGTTAGCACCTTTTCAGGTAACAATTCATGTTAATTATTTCTCAGGAAAGACATCAGTGCCCTCAGACACACGGGTAACACTTATCCTTCTAAGAGCCGTTTTGGGCTTCTTTCAAACTCCCGTCCACACCCTGCTTCAGCGGGAGCAGGCAGACACAAAGCCTCTCCCAGACCTCACCCAACACCTAAGAAAAGCTCAGCTGGACACCATGCCTGCAATAAAAGCTCTTCCCCATGCCTTGGACACTACCCCAGTAGTTGCTCCCCTGAGCTTCACACTTAACCTGAGCCCTGGCCTCTTGCCTGGGGGAAGCCAGGGATATCCCATCCTCAGTGAAACTCACCCCAGACAAGCCACATCTGTTAAGTGCAAAAGCAGCTGACTCTAAAGGAAAGACACCTTCCTGCACACAGTCTCACTTAAATGAATGTAGCATCTGTGAGAGTCAGATCACTGACCAAGCACGAAAACACGGGTAGTGACAGCACCAGTTCCTTTCTGTGGAGTAATTCCACGTCCATCAGCCAGGGATGTTTGCATTTGACCTTCTAGTTGGTGGGGCTGGAGAGTCTTTGTACAGGCTGTTCCAGAAGTGGGATATTGCTTCTGTTTCACTCCTTAGCAGCAGCAAAATCACACAACAGCAGAATTCAGAGTGCTGTTGGTGTTTTACATTTTTTTCTAACAATAAAAAACATTGCCCCTTTCATTGTTTTTCATATGCTCCCAGGTCCTGATCTAGAAGGTTATCTCCAGCCACAGGAGTTTGTATGCTTATTAAGTCTGGCTTTGTCTTCTAATGAACACACTTGCAATGCTGGGTCTTACAAGACAGGCATCTGTCCTTGAAGGAAAGAGACAAATAGAGATCAACCTTCTTATTATTTTTTTTCCCCCACATAGCCCTCTGAACAGTTTTTATCTACTAACAGCCTACAGTATAACACTTGGTAGTTAACAAGGACTAGATCTGAGCTAGTTATGCATGAAAGCCAAAGGTGTCATTCTTGTGTTACTAATCTTGTGAGCCATCTAACTCAAAAATACAATATGAACAGAACCCCTTAACAAAACAGCTCTTCACTACTAAGCAAAACCTGTATTGTAAAAACACTCTGCTTCAGAAAGGTTCAACTTAGTTAACTAATTGGTCCTAGTGAAAAACATATTCAATAGCTCAAATTCTATTCTCAGCTATGCAAAGATAAGTAAGCCCCAAGTGACTTATGTGGTGGTCTATAGCAGAATTTGGCCAATCGCATAAAAGCTTCACTCTTCTGCACGTATAGTATACATTGAAGAAGCAAATGGGAGCAAGCTGAAAAATGGGTAGGATTTGCATTCCCATCCCAAAATCAGCTTGTTGGCTGCAGTCTGAACAATAGGATGACATGGAACAAATGGAGTAGGGCTAAAAATCCATTGCACTTAAAGTGCGTGGAAACAGGCATCTTTCACTGGAGTGCCAGTTCTCTAAGAAGTGGGGTTATTTATATTGATTCCTGTACATCAACATTAATGCATTTTGGTTTGTGTTAGGTTAGCCTCACATACCTCAGGCTTCAATCTCAGACACCTGAGTAAGCGGAGTTGGAAGGTTCTTAACAGTGCAGATCCTTGCGCGCACATCCACAATTAGTGCATCCACAGCGATAACTAATTGCCTGTAATCATATCCCCAAATCACCTTGTTGTCCATCTCTTTCCTTTCTACCTTGTTACAGAGCTGATAGACTTACAGATGGAAAAGAAAAAATTAATGAAGCTTCATCTTCTTCCCAAACACTTCAGCACAGTGCAGAGCAGAGAAAGTCATGTTTGGAGGTAAGAATGTTAACAGCGTTCTCCACAAGCAACTGAGTCTGCTTTTTTCTTGTTCAAAAGTGACCCAAACATATCCTTTCTATGGGCATTGTTGTTCAATGTGCAATTTCCATTTCACTGTACCAGCAGTACATGTTGCATAAAGATAACAGCCAAAGAACCACAGTGAGGAAACACTGTTGTACGTGGGGCAGAGAGAGGGAGGCAGGAATGTGAAGGTAAGGTTTCAAAGATGACAAGTTTCCCACTACTAGAAGGACCGAAGACAGACAAAATGACTGTTTTACTCCCACATGTTGTGTGAAGAATATGAATCCTGTGGCAGTTTGTGGTCTTCTGAAGTTTTTGTTTACAGAAAACCGTAATCTCTGGTATAAGGCATAATGACTGTTTCACAGCTGTTACATTGATTACAGTGGACTGCAATCAGTGAGTCCCTTCCAGTCCTCAGTACTATGATCCCCACATGCTCAGTTCACCTTGAACTCTTCTCTGATGGATACGTAATTTATATTTCACCTCTCTCATGGGGAGTGTTTCTCCTCTTGCTCTTATCAGAGCTAACATTTAAGTTTCCCTACTAAAACCCATACAAGAAAAATCACTGTCCAAAGGCTCTCTCCCAGCCAGGAGGAAAACAACACAGCTGAGAAAAAAAATATATCATGCACAGACTGCAGACACTAGTGGGTATGTACACACGTATGCACACATACCTCTGCACACTCTATAAGCTATGTATTTATATATGCACAGTCTTTCTCAATCTACTCTGATGGCTTTTACCTCGTCTTGTCAGAAAGCACCTCCCAGGCCTGCTGGCTCAGGAGCAGTCACAGGATGCTCAGCGGGTGCTCCATCTGATACACTGGAGGTATACCCTCAGATCTGACTCAGCCATTTAGTTAGTCAAGATGACACACACTACAAACGTGTCTAACCGTGTCAATCAGCACCTATCCTAGCATGTGCGTGCTGTAACCAAGTTTCTTTATCCTAAAGCATTTCCCATAAACAAGCAGAGAAGTGTCCAACTGGAGTAATTCTTACTAGACAGTAAAATATCCACTTTGATACATGGGTGACCTGTGCTCTGTTCCCAACACAGACTCTTTCACCGCTCCATTTTCTTCAATTCACCCCAGATCCATTTCCACCAGCAGCCAACTCACCTGCATCTCAGCCTGGCTTATGAGTCTGCCCTCCTCCATGAAACAACTTCTTTCCAGGAAGAACAGGGCAGGTAAGATCACTGTCTGGCCATAGAGTGAGCTTCTGATTGACACCTGCTGTATCTTGCTAGTGTCATGCAGGAAAACGATGGCCAAAGCAGAGTAGTCTCAATATAGGACTCATGGTGAGAAAGTCTCTCTGCCCACTCCGCTGTCATCACAGGCTGGGTTCAGACTAACAGGTCCCTAACTCAGGGCTCTCTGGCATCATGGTGCTCCTAAGATGGTCATATGAACCTGCCACTTACATGCAGGGTTATTTGCAAAACAGGTCCCTCATGGCCTCTTCTGTTTAATCACAGTATCTTGCAGTAAGGCAAATGTTAGAGACAGGCAGAGAACCATTTGACCCAGTACTGGAACAGGATACTCTAGGTAGAAAGTTCACAGTAAACTTGACCTTATCTTCATCCCTTGTATTGGATGCCAGACACTGGTTCCTCTTCAGTGCTTAAATAATTTCTGGATGGAAATTAATTCTTAGAGATGGAGGAGGGGAAGAGCTGAAAAGAGAAAAAGGAGAGCATTATTAGTGTTGCTGGAACCTGTTCCAAGACCGCTTTCTCTCTGCACCTTTGTTGGTCCCAACCCCTACTTTATTCTTCCTTTCCTTCATCTTGCTTTTTTCAAGAGTAAACCAAGCCATCTTTGGGTCCTGGTGCTGTGCTTGGATCCAGAAATCCAGAACACCAAAAGGAGGCACACAGAATGACCCCATGAGGTCATTCAGGAGGCTAAAAAGCTGTGCATATGAGCTACCCAGTTCTGTGAATCTAGAGATGAGCAAGAGCTATTGAGTCTACAGGTATGAGCACAAGTGTCCCCTGTGATAATTATGACAGCCTTAGCTCAGGTGTTCAGGAAGTGCCTAAAAGGTTTCCCTGAAGCAGATGCTTGAAGCATCATCACCACAGTAGCCCCCATGGGTGACCCAACAGAGAAATATAAACACATTGAAAGTCAGCAGGGAATGGCTAGCTTGAGGCAAGCCTAATACTATGAACCAGCTTTGCTGGCATGTTATAATGCTCTTTTCATTCTTACAGTCTTTCCAAGATCTTTTTCTCAACCCATGCTTATGGCATGTGAGGCTGCTGACAGATGTTGTGCTCTCTTTCTCATGACATGCCTTAGAAAACTGAGTGACCGATCTCCACAGGCAACCTAATTTGTCCTGTATTTATACCAAGTTGCCTAGCCCAGGCTAAGGGTCCTTTTTTTAACTCTCAGAAAAGAAGAGGAACTTAGTTACTCAAAACAGAGACAACATTTCATACAGTACCAGGTGGAAAAAGCTGTTTCCAGATAAAGAGCTCTGAGAGTTTTGCAGAAAGTAGTTGTAACAACTCTAACACTGAATTCCCCAGCTGGAAGTGATACTGCTGTGAGACGTTACTTTAATGTGCATGCTTAGTCTCTGCTACATTGCCTGCTTCATGCTTATAAATTAATAAGTAAGTTGGCACAGAACACAGTTCACCTATGGGCTACAAACAGGTAAAATCTAGAAACTAAAATTTAAATTACAGTAAAATTAGGCACTAAATTCTTTAGAAGAATTTGTCTGAAAGCTCTCCTATGGACATTTTTGTTCACTTAGAAAAATAAAGGTAGTCAATACAAACCAGGAATTTATTAATAATATAAATCTACAATTTGCATTATAAAAAAATCAATAAAATATAAGCTATGCATTAGAAAATTATGTGATTTATGATCTTAAAACAGTAACTTTATGATCATTTGGAAAACAGGCAAAGACATACTATAGCATTAATAAATCCTATTCTCAGCAGCTGAGCAAACTTTACTCATGTGAGGCTTTGCTCTTGGGGAAAGTCCCAGGGAACTTAAATGCTTAAGTAAGAGGCATTTAACTAGTACCACTGTTTACCAAAATTGAGCACTTTCATATTAATCAGCTATGGTAGGGTTAATCTCACTTACTTTTAGAACCCCAGTATTCACAAGTAAGGTAGTCATAAGGAGAAATGGATGCTTTTAAGACTCAGCTTACCTGGTGAAATATAGACTTTTGTTTTAGGGTGAGAGGATTTAGGCACTAGAACCACTTATTTTTATCTGCCGACCACAGAGGAAGCCCTAAGATGTCTGATTTGGATCCAAATATCTCCCATACAGAAATCTGCGTGGGGTCACATTAATCATATTTCCACTGACCAGCAATTGATATAATTGTAAAGAAATAACTCTCTCAGATCTTTGCCTTCTTTTTTGTTCCACTTTCATGGAAAGGAAGTGAGCCACCACACTCCCTTTCCCATTTAGTCCCTCTGACTTCTTTCATCTTCTGTATTGTGAAATTTCTTGTGGTCCTCTTAACTGCACATGTATTCTTGTTCTTTTCAAATCAGCTATTATCTCATAAAAGACATTTAATATTTTTAGGGCAAACTGTATAAAGTGAGAGCACATCTACTAGTTCTGTTATCAAGAAAGAGACAGATTCCCAGGAAGCATTCAACCTAATTCAGATACTGTAAGATTATCAAATGCTCTGAATCAAACTATCCTGGCATCTTAATGAAGAGACAGAAGATGGGAATGTTTGTACTAGACCATACTTGTACTGCACTATCAACTCTGAAATAAAAACAGACCTCATTAGTGTCATCATATTGAGAAAAGTGACCAGTTCATTCAAAGGTAAGGAAGACTAGAAGCCAGAAATTTGTTGGCATCAGTCCAAGTACACTTATTATTAGGAAAGTCATCCAAGTCTTGGAAAAGAGGTAATAAAGAGATAGGCTCAAGTAATCTTCTCTGAGATATTTCTAGTCCTAGGGATGAAAAAAGGTAGAAAATGCTTGAGAAGATTGTTAGGTTCACAAGAAGTATGAAGCAAACTGTCTGGATTTCATGGAGCAGCAGACTGCATTCCCCTGGAAGAAAAAGCCACACTAAGGACATGGCCCGTATCACATGGGTAAGGCAAATAATTTCCTTGTTAGAAACTATCTGGAAGATTCAAAAGTTCTGAAAACCAGACTTACAAGGAAAGATATTCAGAAAATAATTCACACACCTTAAATCCAGCATATTCCCAACATTTTGATGTAATATGGCAAAGAAAATGAAAATAATAAAAATTTCCCTTGCCATCACTACAAATCCAGGTAGTAAGCAAAAATAATTGAAAATTGTTGTTTATGAGAAGAAATTCAATACAATTGGCATTATTGAATCCTGGTGGACAATTTTATGTCTCAAATGCTAAAATCACAGCCTATAACCTGTTTGGAAAAGGCTGTGTAAGAAAAAGAGGTTGGAAGGGTGCTTGTTTTAGAAGGCAATTACTTGCTTTAGAGTTATTGATAACTCAGAACAGCAGGACCTTGAACATACATGGATCAATGAGTTCACTAACAAAACCCAAGAGGGGGGTTTTGATGAGGGATTGTTGCAGAACACCAATTCAAACCAGAGAATAGGATGAACTATTCCTTAAATATTTGTTAGTGATGTGGGGAAAGAGATAACTTTTTGGAGGCTTCAGCTTGGCAGATGCATGCTGCAGGTTTCAATCAGCCTGTAACAGTTAATCATCATTAGAGCTTCTGATATAACGCTTATCTCTATTCTAAAACCAAAGCATGCTCTACCCAACATGAGGCAACTATTTTATAACAAAGCAGATGACTGAATCATTAGACTGGAAGTTGGCAGTTATCTAAAGATCAATGGTAGCAATCCAATTACGTTCAACATGGGCAAAGAGAGGACAGCCTCAAAGGGCTTTGTAGATAGGCAGACAGATAGACAGGCAGTATTTCCAAAGTGTTAATTTCCAAAAGCTGAGGAAAAGTGTAAACAAAACTAATAGAAAGCTCCAACAACACAAGTGAAAATCTAGGCTCCTGAAAAATAATTAGTCAAAAGCTTCACTTCCACAGTAAAGAAAACTTGACCAAAAACTTGGGATGCCACATCTATGAAAAGATACCCAGCAAATAGATAGCAAATGACAACACATACGTAACTAAATACTAGTTGGTATAAATCATGCTAGCAATACCAAAAAGTAGATAAGGAAAAATAAAGAGGCAATATTCAACCCATATCAATAAACAATCAGAAGTATTTTGTGCTGTTATGGGACTAAGGCTCAACTCCAAAAGCACAGAGGAGCAAAGGCTGGAGGACCCCAATACCAAGGGCCGCTGCCCTGTCTCTTCCCAGGGCTGTCCCAGAAGAGGTGCCAGCCCACAGTCCCCCATGTGAACTGACAGGAAGGGCTCTCCCCAGGCCACCTCACAGGCTGAGGGAGGCATGGCCTGACAGTGCAATACTGAGGAGGACCATTTGGGTAGTGCACAAGTTCTGTTTTGAGATGTTTGGGACAATGGCTTAAAAGGGGATAAGGGAGGGATCACAGTGTTTTGGGGAAACAAGTGTGGGCAAACAGGGAAAAGCGCATAACAGGGTCCGGTTGTGTGCAAATAGGCTGCTGATCAGCAGCTTGTCCAGCCATGCTGTGCCCCTGATCAGTCATGTCTCCCTTGTCTGCCCCCAAGCTCCATCTCCAGTCCTTCTCCTGGGAGAGGGAGCTTTTCTGCACATGTGAATGGGGTCCGAATGCAGCAACCAGAGTGGGACCAGGGGCCAGAGGGACCTGCATGTGTGGGGTCAGCAGCTGGAGAGACCAAAAGGTGCATGTGCTTATGCCAATGTACCATCGCAGTGACGGTACCTTAAGCTGGCCCAGCCAGCCAACAGGAGGGGAGGTGGCCATGAGCCTGGGCTGGACATGGGAGAGACCACTGGCTCTTGCACATTGGGTACTTGGGGGACCAGGAGGTCCAAACCAGCTGCTGGAGAGACCCATCTGTGCGTGTGGCAAAGGGAGACCAGGAGATGGTGTGAATAGGTACTGGACAGGCTGTCTGATCCCAGCTGCTGGAGAACTCCACCTTGTACTCATGTCTGCATACATGTGTAGGTTTTTTTCCAGTAAGGGGCTTTCACTCCAACCAGCTGGAATGGGACAGGACGTGTGTGTGCCCATCTGGAACACATGCACAATATTCCCCCAGCTGGCCCCAGGGACCTGGAGCGGTGACAGCATCACCTCTGTTGTTCTAATAGATTCGGCAGCTCCCCACAGTCTGTGCTTGTTGAAAACAAAAAGAAGCATCACAAATGGGTCACTGGCCATTAGAAGTCTGAAGTGTCAAAAAATTCCTGTTCTGTATTTGGAAAGAAGGAGACTGAAGCAGTACTTTGCAAGATACTGGTCACCAAGAGGAATGTTTAAAAGTAGAAACTAAAAAAATTGAATAAAAAAGAAAATAACTACATTTTCTTTGTATTACTTTCCGCCTGCTGAAATGCGTACAAGATTTATCAAAGAGCTGTCTATAACCTGTGTTTGG
>KZ505717.1:1054723-1094684 GCA_002844005.1 Limosa lapponica baueri
CTGCATGGGGTTGTTGTGACCCAAGTGCAGAACCCGGCACTTGGTCTTGTTGAACCTCATCCCGTTGGCCTCAGCCCATTGTCGAGATTCCTCTGCAGAGCCTTCCTACCCCCAAGCAGATCAACACTCCCACCCAGCTTGGTGTCATCTGCAAACTTACTGAGAGTGCACTCGATCCCCTTGAGATCATTGATAAAGAAATTAAACAGAACTGTGAGATGAGATAAGAGCTAGGTCAGACCAAGAAGTAGTTGTCAGATGGTGAATATGTGCTGATGGGAGTTTTTTCAAAGCAGTCTTGTTATGACTAGCAATAGGTCTGTTCCTATTCCACATTTTCATTAATGAACTGGAATAAAAATAAAATCAGTGACACTCCATTAAATCTTCATTGAAGACAAAATTGGTGGAATGGTTAATAGCAATCACAAGAGGACTTGGGATTATTCAAACAAAATGTGCTTAAGTATATCCAAGCACAAAATAATATAGCTAAAAGTTAGAGTGCATATGCCACCCAGACAGTGCTGGAGATCAGCATCAGCGAAAGATGTCACTCCAAAATGGCTTTTGCGGGCATAGCCGATAAGCAATTCAGTACATGCTCCATGGCCAATATTGCAGGAAAATGGGTTATTATAATCTCTGGACATGTAAGCAGTAGAAGTAGGACTGGTATTGGTATGCTGCCAACAGTTTTAGTGGCCAAATTTTGAGGAGGATATTAGAAAACAGAAGAAGGTAAAGAAAAGGTCATAAAAAATTGACTTTGAGAGCTTAAGAAAATGTGAAAAACTTTAACAGCTTGAGCTGTTTAGCTTTCGAGAGGGCAGGCTGAAAGTGACTTGATTGCAGTGTCTAAATACTTTCAAAGAGAGAAAATAGGAAGCACTAAAGGGTTCATTAATCTAACAAAGACAGATATAACAAGAACCAAAGCTAGAAATGAAGCCAAATATGAAATCATGCACCAATTTGGAATTGCAAGAGCTATTAGACACTGGGAAAAAATATAAAGGAAAGTCCATCTTCATCTCTTGATGGCTTCAGATCATGAGTAGATGCCTTTGTGGAACACATTGCTCTGACAGAGAAGTTATTTTTTAAATCTATGTGTTCAGCTAATAGCCAGCCTGGGAATTAGATCCATAGGAAATTTCTATTTGGCCTGCAGCTCTCTGGCTTGGACAGCAGCCTTCCCATCCTCACTCTTATTCCCCTGCTTCTCCAATGGCAGCTCTGCTTTGTTTCTGCAGGAGGGAGATTTCTGCCATCTGCTGCTGCCCACGGAGGGTGCTGGTTGATCAGCCACTGTGTGGGGAAAGCAGAGATCCTGCTCTGCTGTCAGGAGGAGGAAGAGGCTTGAAACTTGCTCTAGCCCTGTTGTTACTAAGATCAGACCTCCTTGCTTTACCTCTAGTAAGTTACTGAACTTTGAATGATGAGAAGTACAGAAATCTGACAATTTCATCAAAGCATAAAGGGGTTCATCTATCATAACTATTTTATTTCATGCCTAAATTTATATATAAAATCAAGCCTGATAAAGCAGTTTTCCTAATATAGAAGAAGTGGACACCTCCTTTATCAAAGAAAAAAAACCTAACCATCTTTGAAAGGCTCTTGGAAAGTGGTTGTCCACCTAACTTAGATGCTTACAGCTAGGCAGAGGGGAACCACCTCTGGAGAGAAGCCTCCATTTCTACCTATTGACTGGACAGAGTGTTTAGTCTTGAACATTAGATAGGTGATTAATCAGGCACTCTAAAATGTGTAGGCACAAGTTAGATCCAGATTAGGTACATGAAGTCTCCTTTGCAGGTTGGATTATCTAACAAGTTCTTCTGCCCTTAAAACCTAAGGCTGAATACCATTCAAGTGAGGTAAGGCTTACAGGGAGAAGTATTGTATTTTACAAGACCAAGCAATGTATCGCAGCTATATATCATCACTAATACTACTACTGAAAGGATTAAGAACAGAGGGAGAGCTGGGACTCGGGAGCAGAGAAATACAGTGTTTGATCACAGAGATACCCGACAGGCTATGGGAAGGGAAAAAAACCCCAGACTTGAGCAAATTTAGAAGAGCAGTCGAGCTTTTTCAGGCAATTTGGTTTAAATCCTCATATTTCTTTGATCTTTCAAAAACCAGAGAACGGAACCTGGGAAGTCAGCTATCAGTACCTGATCCCCAGTCACCCAGGATAAGCTGCAGCCACAAATGCAGAGCATGGGCATATGCTTCCATCCAAAATCCCAGCATGAGTCCTCCTTCCCTGGAACACCATCAACAATGTGGGCAGGAAGTCCTGTGATCTGAATGATGCATATGTTACAATCCCAGATTTATCTATGCAATGAACTGTTTCCCTTAAGGTGTGTCTAACGCATTAAGATATTGAGCATTTTTCATTGGTGAAACCACCATTGTCTTGAGATTTGTCTAAAAATATTTTTTTTTCTAGAGACATCAGTCTGTACCTTTGATTTATAACCTACATTAGTCTCTCTTTGTTTTGGTTTTGTTTGGGTTTGGTTTGGGGAGTTTTGGGCACATGGAGGTCAGTAGAGGGAGGAAGAAAAGAGTTATTATGCCAAATTTGGGGATTTAGGTTTCATTTTGTGGAGAGACATCGAAGATAAAAAATAAACAAAAACCATTTAACTATGGGTCAAAACACTGTCAAATTCAGGTATGTTTATACTTTATAAACTAACATTTGTTTGCAACTTGGTGAAAAACTTTGTTCACAAACGTTTTTGAGGAAGAACAGATTTTCAACAAAACCCATAACATCAAGAAAGCCAGGGCTTCAGTGCATGAACAACAGGCTTTGCTTCCTACTACTTGCCTTCCGCAGTTTAGACATGCCATCAAAAACCACGTGATGCAAAACAATCTAGTTATTGAAGAGCTCAATGGATCACAGACAATCTATAGACTGACTATTTTTTAATCCAAACTATCCAACAAGCATTTATGAATAATGTACATGCTTCTGTGCCCAGAAATTGTTCACAAATGATTTGTGAACAGAAAAAAAGAGCTAAATCTGCAATGCATATTTTTTGTAATAACCCATTCAATCAGAATTACTTCAGGAAAGATTGTTCAGCATTAGCTAGTCATCATACCATGTACTTTTAGGGAACATATTAGATCTGTAAGTGGTCCATCAAAAAATGACAATTCAGCAGTATAAAGTAATTTGAGGACATGCTTTTAAATATATGGCGTTTAGCAAGGTATCTAAACACCCTCACAATTCTAAAACATGCTTCATTGTCCAAAGAGTGCTGAGATTTAAGCTGCCTCATAAGTGTTAAGCAATCAATTCCTGTAGACACAGCTTCAAAAATGCTTCCATTTCGTCTTGTTGAATTACAAATGAGCTATTTCATTAGCAGAATTATTATTTTGGGATGAACTCCAGAACATTAAAGCTTTACATTTAACCTCCATTACAGTCCAGAATAGAATTAACCTCTCTTTCCCGTATAAAAGTAGCTAATGCACTTTCCTTGTAAAATGCAAATGTCGTTACACTATGTTTTGCAGAAAGCACTTAGAAAAATTCAGTGGAATTATGGTTCATAATATTTTGGTGCCTTCAATTAAAACACTAAATTTTAAGAATATTAGTTTATTTTCTTTCCTATCATAGAATACTGACACTTGGAATAACAAGTACTGCTGAGTTACATGCTAAACTATCAAATCACTGTCTCAGGGAAAAATCTCAATGCTGCTGTAACACACACAACATACAAACACAAAGGCATATATATATATGTTGGAAGCTTTGTGTTCAATGTGGTTAAGAGAATCAATCAGGACTTTACTTTTCCTAAAATCTTAGCAAGCTTTTTGAAGTCCCTCAGGGCTTACTTTTTTCCTGTTCCCCATTCAGAATTAGAAGAGAAATAAAACATCAATTTGCATGTTGCTGGAAGCAGGCTGAATTGAAAACACAGATTTTGTGACTAGCTCTACCTCTGATGCCTGTTATCTTCAAATCATGACTGAAAGCCACAAAACACATGGGTTGTGTCTCTAGCCACATTTCACCACATTTTTCTAATGTTATACAATAGTTACAATTTGAAAGTAAATTCCTGTGATTGTAAGATTTGACTTTGTTCTGAATGAGAACAGGAAGTTTCTACACGTACTGCAAAGAAAAAATCAGGGAAAACAACACACATCAATTAGTAATTTCATTGAACATTTTAGTATTAGCTATTTCTTTAAAATACAAAACAAAAATACGCAGGATAAAGTAAAAAATATTAATCCTGGAACAGGTTATTTCAGCAGGAAATCTCTAAGATTTTTTTTCTTTTTACTAGAAACACACCTAATTTTTCAGTGTGTCAGTTTTGACAAACCACTTGCATGGACTTAACAATTCTAGGTTCAAATGGCAACAGTGAACCTGACATTATTCAAAGCATGATGAACTTGTCCATGAGATCTTCTCAGCTGAAAAGAACAAGGACTTAAGGAAGCACAAAGAAGAGGCAAGAACCTACCTGGTGATGATTACAGATATAAATTGACACAATGGCTTTTACTGATGCAACACAGTCATATCATAGTCATAGCACTGTTACTGCCATGGCAAATGCTGAATAGCATGGTTCAATTTTATATTGTGTCAGAAGTATGCTCACCTAGAAAAAATAAAGGACCACATTTTCAAACAAATTTTCTAAATGTTGATGGGACTTCCCAAAGAGAATTCTGTTTTCTGACAAGCTGTATTTTCTTGCATTCAGAAACCACTGCAAGAAAGTCGAGTCCAAGGAGCTGAACGAAGATTCTCTCAGAGACTGCTAGCTTACATTTTCCAACAATGATATCAGAAAGGCCACATCCACAAACAGTAGTGGTTTTATCTGAGGATTTTCCATTTCTTTTCAGTACATATTCTGAAAACAGTCAATATGGAAAGTGAAAATTTGTGTGTTAGAATAAAGAAGAAAGCACCACTGAAGTATGTTAAGAAGTAGCTAAGGAAGGTTGGAGTACTATTCAAAGGTAGCTCGTGGTCAGTTGTGTAGGCTGTCACTAATATCAGAAATAAAATGTGTAAGGATAAAAAGTACAGGTAAAGCCATCATAAAAGAACAAGGCAATATATCGAGTATATTGATTTATTTTAAGGATGTGATCTCAGAGTCTGGCAGATTCTTCCACCTGTCCAGCAGATAATTAAAGAAATATTTTTACATTTTCTTTTATCCCTTTGAAGTTTTTCCCCCAGATTAAAGTGCAGCTTTTACAGTTTTGACAAGACATTTAAGAGGAGTCAGTCTCTAAAGCTTAATTGTTTGTTTTCTCCTGAGGGTCTTTTGCACTTGTTTTGAACCATTCATTGGAGGTGGCTTTCAATTATGAGCCAAGATTCAGATCCTTGTATAGACAGACCTTACACTGTCTATAAATCCTGGAATTTCACAACCATCAGACAGACTCTCTAAAAGCTTTTATGAGAAAATATGGTTTAGGATGGAGACAGCTGGTATTTAAATTATCCATGTGAGAGAAATTACTCTTATTCATTCACCAGATGCTTTATTCATATATAGATTTTTAAATTAATAATTCCATAATACTTACAGCTATATAATCCTAAAATCCACACAGTTTTGCTCAATGACCTTAGCAAGCTTTGACATCTTTTTTTATTTCTTGCAAATAGTGCAGCATGATGCACAGATGAAACACTACAACAGATGAAGGGGAAAAAAAACCTCAGTGTCCACTGACAAGATGAGTAGAGTTCACCAGACTGTTATTTCTGCCTGTACTCTAGGTACAGGCTCCAGAATCATTCAGCTAGGAAAAACATATCAGCTAGTACCATGCATCTACCCCTATTACTTGCAAATGATTCTGTGATATGTTTTTAAAACCCAATACAAGCCAGAGATAGCTGAAGAGATGGGGAAAGTTCACCTCTACTAGCATATATCGGACAACACAAAATTTGTGGAAGAAAAATAGGGAAAAGCAGGAATAAAAAAAAAGTATGTTTTGCTGGAACATTCTGGGAGATGATTTAAGTGGACATGGTTGGCATTTACGGTCAATACCAAAGAGGCAGAAATGCAGCTAGGCTTTCTTGGGCATGGACTCCATGAAAAAGAAACCTTCAATCTCAGGGCACATCATTGTTCAGAAAATGTTTATTCAGTCATATGATGTTGTTCCATCATGTGAATACTCATTCATTTGTAATTCCTTCATCCTGATCATTACAGATTCCCCTTCTTTCAGGCCTCACCGCATTTTTTTTTTTTGTACTCTTTGAAAGTGCTACCACTTTTTCCTCACTTTGAATCCCTGTGCTGGTTAATTCCACTTTACACAGAGTCCAGAAGCCTTGTCTCAACTCTGGAGGCACGGCACAACACTTCTTACTGCTTCTTCCTTCCTCTTATTTCCTCTGCTCTTATGTCTTCTGACACATACTCATGTTGTTCTGTGTAAAGGTCATTCCCTAATCACCACCTGTGCAGATCAAAATGCACAGTGTCTTCATCTAAATCCTTCTTTAATGTACTTGTCTGTGAGAGGTTTACCAGAAGCCATTGTAATATTAAAAAACAAATAAATTAAAATGTATTTGAAAGCTATTCCAACTCAGGACTTCACGTATATATTATAGATATTAAATGTCTTGTGCATCTCTAAACAGCAAGCTGCTTAGCAGTTTGCTTTCTTCTAGCCATGCCAAAAACAATAAGAATACATAAGTGAGCCACCATTTCACTCCCAATTTCTTAACACGTAAAAATTTCTCCCTGGGTGAGGTTTGCTGAAGGACTGGCTCTTCAGACACAAGGCTCCAAGCAGAGGCTTCACAACTTGAAAGGCTTAGAAATACATAACTGTCTACAATACAAGTCTGTCACTGCTCTTTCAAGCTATTCCACTGACAAAAGTGGTAATAATAGGGGTTTTATTGAGAATTCAAAAATGGCAGCTATGATATGAGGGTGATCCACACTTGCTAAGCACCAGCTTTCAGTAAGAAAGTAAGTATGAACCTTCAAGTCCATGAGCCTCTGTGGTCCTTGCCCAAGTTAACTGAATGCCTATCTTCCTCCAAAGGCCTTTCAAATATTTGCATCTGGGAATCAACCGCAGCATATCATCTAATTTCCAATGCTGTAGCAAGACTTTTAGGATGGAAAGTATCCCTAGTTTTCTCCTTCATTTTTATAAGAGTTGTCTAAGCTTCAAGCACAGACCAAAATCTTCTCATGCCTGAACTTTTGCAGATGTTCAGCCAGAATCTACCCAAGCAATGGACATGGTCATATTCAGCAGGTGAGTGGGGCGAAACTATAACCAGAGGTTTTCAGGGGCCTGTCTGACATGATGGTCACTTGTGTACACAGAGCACATCCACTGCATGCAGATCTTGCAGCCTCTGACAGCTGCTGGTCCTGCTGGGGGAGACAGGACAAGTTGATTTTTAAGTGGGTTTTTCCTCCTCACTCTGCTTTTTCCACCGATTTTCCTGATTTCTAATTCAGTATAGACCCAAAGTACACTTAATCGCATCAATCAATTTAAACAAAAGTAACTTTTCAAAGTAAGAAGCGCAGAAAGCATTTAGTTAGTACTTTGACTTCATAATCCTTTCCATGCCTGCCAGGATATTAAAAGTTTTAGTGACAGCCAGAAGTCCACACTTAGAACAGCTTGTGGTTACTTGTGAGACCAGCAAACATATAGTTTGAGCAATTACACCCTTGAATATCACCATACGACTCACCCACCACAACCTACGCTTTTATAGCAGCTTGAAGAAACTGCCTTTGTCAAAGTAACTTTCCCACATACAGTCTGAATGCCAGAATGTATACTCCACAGCTCTAGACAGCGTGACCCAGAACAGATGAAGGATTAGTAACAGAAAAACTTCATATCCCACCCTCCGTTACAATCACCTCTGGCTTCTGCACTAGTTTCGCCTCCCCAACAGACATAATGTTTACTCACCCACTGCACAGATGTGTTATGAGGATTAGTTAGTATCTAACTACTTGAATATTTAAAGTGCTATTCTTAAAGTCCTAATGTTATCACCAGTACATTTGCATATGATTTTATTTATGCTTTTGACATTTGCTTTCCAGATTTTATTAGAGCTTATAAACAATAAAAAACTACTTCTGTCAGGCCCTATTACACACTTCCATGAGATTACTCAGGCACTCTCAGCCCCTTCAGGTTTGTTGAAGTCATAGCCACTTAATAAATTTACTGAACTGCTTTGGATCAGACCCTTCCATAAAAGGAGAAATGACATTTTTTATCTTACTTAGTGTTCTTTCTGTAGCAAAGGATTAGTTCAATGTCAGTATAACAATAGTTACTTTAGTTCTTTGAATGAAGAACGAAGGAAGTCCCAGATCTCCACAGTGATCACTGCCCTGTTACTTTGGTTAAATGTATGCCTCCAGAGTACTACAACAGCTTCAGCAGCTGGGTGCAAAAAAGGTGATCTCTGATCTGACGCCCCTGAGTCAGGCTATTTTATGCACGGTGGAAATTGTCTGCAGATAATAAAAAGGAGAAATAATAGCTCTACAGAGATGGTTCTCTTAGATGTTTTGGCAGACTGGTCTGTTCCATTCATACGCTTTGGAAAAACGTTGATTTTTGACATAAAATAGCCATGTTTCATCATTTCCCTGTGTGCAACCCAAAGACCACTAGTTACAGTCATGGTCTCAGTCTTCAGGTTTTCCTTTGATGTGTGTGCACACGAATGTGTGTATTGGGAGTGACAGGGAGTTGACTGAAAGTCTGTCCATGTTACTTTTTATTAGCTGTCTATTGAAGATAATGTTTTAATAATAATCTTCCCATCTTAAATAATATATATTAACTTCGTCACACATCATTTTTTCCCTAATAACGGTAAAGCCTCCTTGCTCTTCAAATTCAAAGCTGTCTCTTTTGCCCTGTGGACACAACAAATTCATTCTCTCTGACTTCCTCATTCACATGCATGCACTCACATGCAGAAACATGCACACCCCCCTGTGCTTTCAAATAGCTCCCATTCCAGGAAATCCTGTGCTCTAGACATGGTCAATCACACTAAAACAGTCACAGTACATTTAGAGGTTAGGGTACAACAGTTGATCTTTGCAATGGCAAAATTATTGGAGCTGTGACATTTTCTCTTGCATATCAGCATATGAGCACAAAACCCCCTTTCTACTTTTCCAGAATAGGAAGGAATTTGGGACCAGGAAAAATGTTAATTTGTACCAACTGAGGGCCTGATTCCTTGTTTTCAACTTTCTACTTAAATTTTATGAATTTCACTGAATCACAAAGTAATAGGCTGCAGGAAGTTGTCTAGTCCACACATACACCTGACCCTGCTCAACTGTTATGTATAAATCTATATCTACAGGTTTTCCTGATAGTACTTTATGGATGTATAAAAAGAGAAGGAGGGCAGAAAGCCTGCTAAGATCATGATCTGGAACACAGTTTATGATTAATATGGAGTACATAACCGAATTTTTGTATAGTGCTCAAACACATAACCTATCAAAGGCATAACCAATAAATGAAGGCACATACACAATATACCCAAATCCAAATTGGTCCTATAGAATCTGTCAAAATCTTTGGCCTCAAGTCCTGAGGCAGTGAGGCACCTGCATTCTTTTCTAGTTTTTATGCTACTTCCTGACATACACATAGTTCAGATACATGCTGAGCCTCTAAGAAAATGTCTGACATAAACTTTGTCTATGTATAATCAGCAAACCTTCCCTTTTCCACAAGGGATATAGATTATATGTAATTATCTATTCAACAACTACATGGGTGATTATCTGTTCCTCTGGAGCTTATCAACAAATTAAGATTCTTCTCTTATATTAACTACTCTCCATATCACCAACTGTGCTGCTCTGGCAGTCCTGTTAAGAAACATTCTCATATCACAAAAGGGATTGAGGAGCAAAGAATAAATCTATCTGTATAACTAAGCAACCGGTTTTATATGGATGGTTTGTTACAGGATAAGACTTTAAGAATGCCAGTAGAAATATAAACATGCTCACTCGCCCCAGAATATACTGGGTATTCATTCTTCCTGTTATAAAAAGCCAAAACAGGTGGATTAACAGCTAGCCATTTTTCTTGAAAGTTTGACATACGCCAAAGCCCTTATTAGTCCCTCAGATAGAGCCAAACACTATATTTTGGTGTTTGGATTAGGATGCCGTAACTAGTAGCATAAAGGAGCTAACATAGTAAACACGGGTAATCGTAGGTTGCACCTATGGGAAGAAGAGAATCCACTAGCTGCACTTCTTGGTAAACACAACCCATCATGCTGCAAACTCATTCAAAGAACAGCTAGGGACACTCATTGACCTTCTAGATATTGATCTAGATGGTCACAAGTGCTGTATTAAAGAGGCTGAAATGTCTGCTGGACTCAGCTTCAAACATTGCCAAGGGATTTTGTTACAATGCACTGTCCTACCTGAGAGGCACATGAGCTTTCAAAGCATTAGCTACTTCCCAGGCTTATTATGATCACTAGGAGATTATTTCATCTAAGTTATGGTTCTTTTGCAGTCAATGACTCCAAAAATAAGCTTGCTGACAGCAGTTTTCTAAAAAAACGCAAACAAAAAAAAAATCAAGTTATAAAAGTGCTGAAGTAGTTTGCAATGATTCATCATTTTAGGACATGTACACATTGAGTTGGCAATTATATGTCGATGAGTCCAATCAGAACAACTGGAACATTAAATATCAAACCTAAAAACAAACAGCTGCAGACCAAGAATTATTTAGTGAATCATTCTGACTGGAAGTACCTCTGAGAAGTCATGATCTCCTGTGGATAATTCATGAACAGAAAAAGGCCAAATTCATAAAATCATTCATTATAAATTATTCACCCTCTTTTTTGGAGGTATGAAGTGTAAAATTAAGTGTTTAGTTTTGATTAAGTGAGGAACTGAACATCATAAATACAGCATTTGACTCAATAGATCCTAGGAAATTAACTGCTTTTGGAGGGAGAAGAATAAACTTTTCCGTCTCACTCTTGAAACTTGATTAGCTGTTTGCACAGTGAATGTGTACACAGAGCCAGATCCTAAAAGATGCTGAGCTTGTACAACTCCCACCACCTTCAGCTGTGGTTACTCGGCACATTTCAAGTTCATCTGCAAAACAACATATGCAAAGTGCTAAATTTTGGTACTTTTTCTTGGAAAAGCTCATCAAATTAAAGAAAGCACTGATGAATGGTGGCAAAACTGTATCAGAAATTTCACTAGAACCCCTTACCGTCCCAGTCTTCCATTCTCAGAGCATCTTTGCCACTGCTTATACTGGAAATACCAGGCTTGCACCTCTTCTCACTGATATTTGTTTCTGCATGTGACGAACCTTTTCCTTTTGAAGAGCTGTGTTTTTTCTTAACTCAGAAATATTTTGTTCCTCTTCCACCCATTGCCCCATACACAAAGACAAGTACAAAACACAGAGCTTCAGTTAGAGTGAAAAAGCACATCCAGGTTAGTGAACTGCTTGTGGTTTGGTTTTTTAATAACAGTTTTGAAATTGCATTTCCCAATAGGGCAGTTTCTGAATATTTTTCTTTTCTCTTTTAAAGGGCACTGAAGATTTTCCTCTCCCCTGTTATTAATTACATAGCATTTGCTTTTTGCCTGTTTGGAGTGGTTTTTGGTCAGGACCCAAAGTGCCATCATCAGACAGAATCTCCCATTTCTTCCTTTGCTCTTTCCTGCCTGCTGCTGCATTAGCTTCAGCTTTGTTACCACTGTTACCAATAAACAGTCTCTCATAGTGATAAGGTACTAATGAGAGCACTGAAACTCCACACATTAATTACTGACAAGAGTACACACAGATTTTCCTTTTTAATCCCGTTCAGATGTGGCAGGAGTGGCAGCCATCTTTTAATACAATATTTGCAGCCAATCTTTTATTAACTATACATGTATAGTTTCTAACACTAGTATGTTTCTCTAGTTGCTGCCCGCATAAAGTTGTGGCAATGCAAGGGAGAAAATAAAATTTGACATGAAAGCACACAACACCACTATTCCAAAGAAAACTGAACACAGTGAAGATCAATGAGATGTAAGGTCGAATAACGGCCATACCTTAGGAGCTGTGCCACATGTGGTTGCCTCTTCAAACCCACACGTGAATTCTGGGGGATCTAAACATACAGAGCAGAGAAATGGATGCAGAGTTATACAACTGAATATGCAGCAAGCCACATGGCTAGGACAACGCCAAGCTCAAAGGAAGATTTGGTACTGTTCGTATTTAAACTGAACCTGTTTAGTTGAATCACCTCTTTTCACACACCAGCTCTTCTAGGGGCTCAGCTGAGGGTGGGCAATGAGAAGGACAGCCCACAGGGATGAAATCTTATGGAATCACGTGATTGACAGATATTGACAATGACAGACATTGTCAATGAATGTTGCCCCTTTCATGAAAAGGAGAAACCTGCCACCCCTTCCAGCCTCTAAGAGACTTGTGTATCCCCTCAAGGTACTTTCACAGTTCTCCTCAGCTCTCCCAAACTAAAAGGAAACTTTTCCAAGGTTGTGTTAGTTAGAGTTGAGATTGATGTGTCTTATCACCCTGGGCTCAGGAATATTAAAATATGACAAAAATGAAGCATTTTCTTTCAAAATTACTTAAAAATATTACATCTCCTAAAAGAGAGACTGTGGACCCTCATTTGTTTCACTTATTAGTCAGTCTACAGCATTTCCCCAGGAGGGAAGAGTCATCTTTTCTTTAGCCTTTTGAGGAGGAAAAAGCTGTAACTATTTCATTGCCAAATGCTCCACTCCACCAACAGGGCACTCTTTTGTAAACTGGTTGTTTTTCCAACATCACATACACAATTTTAGCAAAAAAAATTAGTTCCTTTGCAGAACTCCATTTCATAACCCATCTTCTTAGGAAGTAAATTTAAAGACTATCTCCTGTCAAAAGCCAGCAAGTTTTTACCCTTACCCTACAAGTCTGGCATCTCGCCAACCTAAATCCACATTTAGGAGCTATATTAATTTCTGTTTCTCTCAGTTGCAGCTGTGCGGGAATAAAAAAGTCATTTTTCTATCCTGGCAGGATAGAACATGCTTTTTAATTTGTCACTAGATTAAGTTAATGACCAAGTACTGAAATCATTCCTTGGAATGACCCAGAGTCCAACTGAAGGCAGGAGGTGCATGGTCTCCTTGTGCTGGAGCTCCTCTCCTCATTTTTAGTAGAGCAACAGTCATACCTTTCAGGTATTCCAGAGAGTGCCTTACCTAGCCCTGCGCTTTGCAGGTGTCAGCAGCCAAAGCCACGTATCCACATTGCTTAAGGACAACTTAAATTGGTAAAATGAAAGCTTTTCTGCACATAGGGAAAAAAGGGATTTCTGCTCAGCTGAAGAATGCTGGTAGGAGCACATTTACCTTTTGCCCAGCCTTACCAATATAATCCATATTTTATTTGCGAAGCATGTTGCTGTAAGCATATGCAAACTGCACAGAAATGTGTCCCATGCAACAAGGCATCCCAAACAGGATAGCTGTAGGAGAGTGGTAGGAGCACTGAGCGTTAGCGCAGATGGCACTACACGTGGAAATTCAAAACCAGTCCTGAAACGATGCATGTATACAACACCAACTGCACCTTCAGTCTGTTGCAAGGTAGGCAGCAAGGGTAATTGAACATCTGCTAGAGTTTGGTCCCATAGTTATTTCTAATTGGGTTCTTTCTCTCTCTACACCTGAATTGATAGCGGGTGTTTGGTCTAAGCACTGTTAAACATTTCTGATGGTTCTGGCACATCCCTTTATGAGACACCAGATGTGCAGGCACTGAAATAGCTGCTGCTGACTTCTACCTATAAGGAAGCTAGAAGTTACACAATTTAAAAATTAAAAAAAAAAAACAAAACCACAAAACATATTTGCATTCTGATCATTTTAAAAAATGAAACATTGAAAAGTGGGAAGGGTGAGATTTCTATTTTGAAATGCAGTTTTGAATTTCTCCAGGCTTGAAAGTCCATCTGGACATTGCTAAACACCTAGTTACATCAACGCATCATGTTTCGTTTCAGTTCTCATATTTTTTTGCTTTTAAAGTCTTCTCCCATCAGAACATTTTCTGAAAATTCCATATTATGTTTTGTGTAAGAAAAGCATCAGTGAAGAGCAGCACATGGGTTGCTTGTGCAGTGCTTGGGCCACCAGGAAGTCAATGACTGTCTGCTCCCCTCTTCTGCCTGTTATTTTCTTGGCTTCCTTATAAGCATCTTCCCTGGATAGTTCTGCACAACTCTAATTATAGGCAGGAAAGCAATACTTTATTTTTATACCTACTGCCAGTAGTTTGCTACTCACGTTGCTCTCAGAAAAGAGAAAAAAAATTGTTTACAAATGTATCATTATACAGCAGATCTTAAATTGCACAACTATTAGCTGTAAGTATTGACTATTGTCAGAGTTCTGCTGCTGCCCATGAAAAGGTCAGGCCTTTTCATTTGTGTTCTTTTTATGTGAGGAATACCAAATAATAAAACACACAATTTATTGGGCTGCTGAGATTTTTTTCACCCAGACCTGCAAAACAGTCACCAGGCTTGAATTTACTTTCCCATTGTTACAGGAATAAGATGATTTCACTTTCTTTTCTTTCTTGAGAAAAAAGAATTTAATCTTGCCATAGTAGCACCCAAAATGAATAGTCTTTATTTTCTAGGTAAGTATTACGCAAACAGTTATATCTTTATGAGCTGCCTGTGCTTCTATCCCTAGGATGCCAATAGAGAGTGGGGTGCTCTTGCTCAAAGGACACGAGAGAAATAATAACTTCTTATTCGTCTATCAAGCCAGCTAACAACGTTTTCAAAGCACCAACATTTTCAAAGCATTGAGTACCTCATTTCAAGGAATCATATCCAAATGTAGATGTCTGAATGAAAACAATTTGACCTTAGGATTCCTCACTTTCTAATAGTACCCCACATTCAGCACTTTACTAAACCATCCATTTTATTTCAATTTCCGAATTAACTACATGAAATTTTAATCTTAAACCATATAAGTCATGTAAATGAAGCTGCCTAGCTCCATTTGTACAGCTTCACAATGTTGCAATAGATGTTATGTGTTTTTCTGAAGCTTAATTCTGTGTTGTTTCACCAAGCACATCATCTTCTAAGTAGCCAGAGAAGTAACGCTTTAGGGAGAACTATAAAGCACACAACAGAAAAGCCAGCAAGAAACTCTCAGCCCATCATCTTTAATTGTTCTGCCACTCAGAAGGAAATATCACGGCAAGATAAATCTAGATGGAAATATCTACTACCTTTGCAGTTAAACACATGGTAACAGAGAAACATATGATTTATTTGGGCATTTGCAAACTGCAACAGCGATAGCATTATTTTCTTATCCCAAGTTCACCCAGATACTTATCCCAAGTTTGCTCCACAAAAGCGAACTCCAGCTGTTGCTGCGGAAGGAAGCAAGGCAAATATATGCCTTACTTGGCTGGGGCAGGACTCCCAAAGTAACCTGGGAAGCTGCAAAATTCCATCAAATACACTTGTACAGTTTCACATAAATACAGAAGGAAACTGATAATTTGCAATAATGAGTTTGGCAATGAAGGTCTATGCAGAACTTAAGTTATTTCTTCAAAGATAATAAAAAAAAGGGAGAAGGTTATTGGGAAAAGATAGCTAGAGACTTGTTGGAGAACTTCAGGAGCTGGCTCAGCTGGGCAAAGTGTACGAAGTGACAAACAGGTGTTTTGCCTGTCAACGTTTTTGAACATGTCATTTTGAATACTTCAGTGACACGTTACACCTAAGCCCATGGTTTCTTGTGTGTTCAGGCCCTGCTCAATGCTTCTCTCCCTGCTACAGGGCCCTCTCCTTTTTCCCCCTCTCCCTTTAGGCTGCAAACATTTGTTAGCACTTCTCTCCTCACCTGGTGCTGGCAACCTCCCCAGCTTCTGCCAACCCATTCAAGCACAGGAAGCTCCAACAAAAATATGCCAAATCCTTTAGATGATGGTCTTGAGGAAGGATGAACTTAAGAGACCATCATACCCCAAACACACATGTACCTTTTTAGTCACTGAAGAAAATACTCCAGACTCCAACATACCTCCAAGGTGCAAGTCACATTCCCTTCCACTATCCCTGTACTAGGGCAGGAGCACTAAGCAAGGGGCAGATGACAACACCTCAACAACATCATTTTCAATGGCTCCAGTCACTTTTATTAACGAACAATCATTAACAGCTTTTCTACCCTATTTGCTCTACTGCTCCTTTGTGCCACACCAGAGGACACAAGACTGCTGGTGAAAGGAGGAGCACTTTGGTGTGCACGTGGAAAATAAATGAATAAATAAAATCATACTTACAACACCATGCCACCAGCCCTGCTCCTTATTTCATGTCTTCTCCAAGTGTCAAATATTCCCATTTTATTATTACATCATCACCACCTACAGACTGTTGAGCTAGAAAAGCACCAAAATAAAGTTTGACCTTAGAGGCTGTGGAGTATATATCTTTGCTTAACTTGTTTCCAGGATCCTCCAGACATCTGTGAGGAACGGCACAGGACTTAGCTGATCCACCTGGCGGATGGGAAGAATGACTTGTAGTGCCTCTCAACTCCTCCAGCCGTATTTTCTGAGAACCTGTGGAAATTATACGTTTGCATGTCAAATAAGACCATTCCTGCTTCTAAGAGTTAATTCTTAAATACGGTTTTGAATAAGGCGTAAGACTGTGCTTCAGGGTTTAGTTTAATATTTTTTTCAAATGATGTGGATAGAGTTTCACCCTCCTCTCTCTGAAGCATCCTATATTGGTCAGGCCTGGGAAGGAGGATCAGGCAGACTGAACTTCTGACCCAGTACGACAATTCCTGTGTTGCACATCTGTACAGAAAAGCATGGCCATGAATACCTGCTCACACACAGAAGAGCACTTAACATTTCTCTCATTTTGGAAGGTTTCACTAGCTTGAGTTACATTTTACATATAACATCTACAGAATAGCAGTAAAATTAATCTTTCCAAACATGCATGCATATATATACATATAATACACATATACACACCTATAACTATACTTACAGATAAAATCTGTTTGGATGGCACAAAAGCATGATTATTTTGTTGTCAAATACAAACTAACATTGTTTCTGTATCAACTGAATTGAACTTCAAAGGCCTTGAACACAGATTTAATCATTATAGCTGGGGTTTGATGACAACAGCATCAAACATGTCTCCCTTGAAAGATCAAACAATACTCTGCTCTTCTGCTTCAGTAGGCAAAGTTTCATTCAATGACATTTTCGATCTCAAATAATGTGAAGAAACTGATATTCTGCACTTTAAGATGACCAAGAATCTTTTTTTCTCTTGCATTTAACAGCTCTTGCAAATGTTCACATTTTACTCTGGAATAATTGTCAATTTTAATTCCTTCAGCCCACCTAATCCCTTGTTTCTTTACCATTCCCTTCAAAGTTAGGCATCTGGAATTAAATATCTTCATTTACTGATGTTTGTCAACCACCAAATACTGATCATCATTTGCAGCTCTGATCAACAGCTTTCGCGTTTGCTGCAGTTGGAACAAGAAATACACCTAGTGAAGTCCACACCTAAAATTGGAAGAGGAAAGATCTAGTCAGGTTTTTACCAGTTTGTATCAGTTGGATGCATTATAGATGTTCGTAGAAAAAACAAGAGTGAATTTTGGAGGGCTCAAACACACCCTAGTACACAAAAGAGCTGGCACCCTTAGGCACTTCATTCTTCAACACTAAACAACTGTTGAGCTGGTGCCCACCTATTTACCCAAGACACTAAGTTTCTGGGTAGCTTTTGCATGTTCTTTTTTTTTTGTACATTCTCTCCCGAGAAAGTGGTATTTTTCAAGTTTTTTTAATCATAGAATAAAATTCAAGCTATATATTTTTTAATAAATTTAAAAAATGATAAATATTTTATATACAGCTTCTTAATATAGATTTTTCAAAATGACACAAACTAAAACCAAACAAAAATATTAGAAGTTGCCTTGGGACTGCCTGAGTAAGAAAAAAAAAAAAAATAATACCACCTGCTCTAAGATACAGGGATATATTTTTCTCCACTGCTTAGCAGAAGTAGTCAGGGGAGGAGGGAGGCAAGACAGAATACAAGGGATAAAGAAGAGATCTTCTTCAGGCTTATCTGCTACACATACGGCTCTGCATACATCAGAAACCCAAGCATTACACTGAACAGATATCTATTCCCTGGAGAAACAATGGCAGCTGTTACTTACATGGTCTAAAAGGGTACTGGAAGGCTCCCAAATATTACACCGATGAGACTGCTAAGTATAAAAATCAATATAGAACAGCGACAGCACAAGCAGGTATGGAGCCAAAGCTCATGTGACAAAGGTAGAAGAGGCTCAATTTTAGTTTTATATAAACCATTTTTCCCGTTGCTGGAGATGTGTATCCCACACTTTCAGAAACCATTGACAGAGAGCAAATATTGCCTCCTGCTCATCCATGCAATAGAAAAAACAATTGAGGTAGTCACAACAAGAGACAATGTTAATGTCTACATCATCACAGACTCTTCCTTATCTCAAATAAACATTCCCTGATTATTCATGGGCTCACCTTATAACATAAATACCTAATTCCTAGTAGGAATTTCCACGGACAAAACTTTAACTACTCCTTGAATTTTCCTCTTTGATTCAGGTATATTCATTTTGCTGGGGTCAGGGTAGAGTTTGTACCTTTGGCTGATTGTCAGGAATTGCAGGTACATTAAAAACTGTAGATTTAGAATAAATGGAGCTTGTCTAAGAATATCAAGTGCCAGAAATTTGGTAAGGCAGTATTTGGAAAATAAAACATATCAATTGTGATTCACTTACTGTCTCAACTGGAATTTTATGGTGGTCTAGTGCAATTACATTGAGAAGATTTCCACAGAAAACCTTAATTTTGAATTAAAATGTCTAGGGAAGCAAATGCATTAGGGCTTGTATTTTATTTTTCTTTAGCAGTCTGAAAAATCCATATTACAGCATTTATTACATACTCAGAGATAGTTTACTGCAGCTCTGTAGAAAACAGCTGTTTATCCTACTTTTCTCTGAACTCAGGAAGGCAGTCCTTAAAAATGGAATACACAAAAGGCTAGGGACTCCCACTCCTCTCTTGCAGAAACTGTATGTCCCTTGTGGCAACAGGAGTGGTGAAGAGCTCATGTTTACTACTAACTTCTGGAGCAAAAGGTCACAAGGAATTATGTACAGATAACAGTTTCTGCTGCTAGAAATGGTCTTTTATTTTTCTTTTTTTTCCTTTCTATTTTTTATAATTGATGTTCCCATGTCTGCTCATAGGGCCCTATCACCTGGCCTTCACAGAGAACTGAAATCTTCAATGTTCAGGATGCCCCCAATGAAATTACACGTGTGCACAGATGTTCATGCACACTGTGCACACACACACACACTACAATGAGCAAAAAATGCAGAAACAACAAGAAAGAAACTGCTTTTCTCTTGGGGAATCCTGCATTAATCTTTTCTCTTTTCTTTTCTTGCCAGTAAGTGTAATGAAAACACTGGCTCAATACAGCATAACTCATTAATACTAGAACCTAATGTGTTAAGCGCTGTTAGAACATCTAGCCCATTATACAAGAATGAAAGCTAATCTAAATATGCAGTCTGAAACAAAAATCTATGACCTTTTTATTTTTTATTTGGTAGGTTTCTTGCTGACTTCATTTTGCTGCTCTGCTTTCCCTACATTTTGTAGAAGCCAAAAAAAAGTAAGAATCCATTACAAAAGGCAGGACACAATAGAGTAATTACATAGTACCATCTAGAGCCTGTGACTGTTATAACACCTCTGAAAAGAAAGCCTTTTCTAGGCTCTTGCTAGGATCTGTTTGCAAGAGGTAAAAATAAATCCTATATTTTTTCCAGGGCCACAGAGAGGATATTCCAGTATGATGAAAACAGACCTAGAACTGAGCACTTTGCACCCTTTATGGAGGCATGCTGGTTTTAATGCTCTGTTTTCATAGATGCCATTTTCAGGATGCTTCATTATCACATGGCTGATCCGTCAGAGGAAAAATGGATCAAGGGATAAAATGGTATATTTGACTTAATTATTTTGGCATGTTGGGTTCTTCAGTCTGTCAGTGTCTCCTGAAAGCGTATTTTTCACCAGTCACTGCAGACAGGCTCACAGCATGTAGCTCACATCTCAACAGCACTTTCAACATGACTAACTGTTGACAATATTTGAACTTTTGAGCCCTGCCATCCTTGGGCACAGTCACAAGAAGAGCAGGCAAAAATACGTCAGTCTTCAAGGACACTAGGTCCCTCCCCCTCTTCAGCAACTAAAGCATTCAGCCTCTCCTTTTAAATCCCCTCTCAAAAACACACCATGAATCCCATTTAATTAGAAATGCTCTCACACATTCATTATCCCAGCTGGTTTCAACTCAGAAAGCATATTCTTCTGGCTCATTTCTATACACAGCACCTCTGTTCAAATAAGAGACCCCATAAGCAGGACCTGTGTTTTCTCTGTGCTTTCATATGCCAGGGGTTGAGCACTCTGGCAACTCTTAAATATTAGTAATATTAATAGGCCACTTAGAATTCCAAGGACACATGAAAGAGGAGCAGACAAACAGAAGAATCCATGCTCACACTTCTCTTTCCTCTCACTTTCACTTCTCCCCATCCGTTTCTATCCAGCAAGTCAGCCCTTCCTCTTCTCTCTATTCCATTTTATGAATATCTCGTTTCTACAGAGAGTTGCCTACAGCTATCGGTGGTCCACAGTACAGCAGAATTAACACAGTTGATATGCAATAGAAAGGGGAAGTGTTGGCAATATATGATTACAGATTAAATGATGCAATTTCAGGGTCAGCACTACAGAAGGCACTTATGAAGAGGCTGACAAGTAAAGATGAATGGCAAATGAATGAGGGCAGTTACAGTATTTAATGTACATTTGCCTTCTCAGAGATCTGTAGACTCTACTACCATCTGCTGGTTTATGAAAAAGAGCCAGGGAATCTATTTTAGTGGCTCTATATACATAATCTTTCAGCTGTCTCTCATTATGAGAACAGTCCTCATTTCAGGTCACAGCCTACCTTCAGCCTCCACAGAGCTGTCAATTAGGCTCACTTTTGTTTCCTGATGCATTTCCGACAGGAGGCGTGAGAATGAATGGCAAACAGACAGTGAAAAATTTATACTAAACTCAAAAAATATATTCCACAGTAGGGCTCATTTTCAGTATTTTGCAAAAAAAAAAAAAAAATCAATGGAAGTAGTTTCAGTTTATTCTAGAGAGCAGAGGGTGAGGACAGATCTAAAGATATTCAATTCTGGTTTTGAATGAACATACCCTTCATTATGCTTCCTTATATAACTGATATATAAATTGTCATACTCCACTGAAATCAATGGAGCAATGCGGTCGGCTATCATTTGAGAATGGGATCAAAGGAGGATACATGCCAGACCTAAATGTAACTTAATACAAAGTTATGGTCAAGTTATATTAAATAGAAGAAGAGAGAAAACTTGAATGTATTTCCAAGTACAGCATTTTGATTCTACACATTCTTCACTTAGACACTTTTAATAATACATAAGCACTTAAATACCTCACAAAATAAACCAGTTTTTAAATCACCACTTCTTCTTCACCCATTTAACCTGTCAGGACTATCAGGAAAGAGTGGCAGGGGTGGCAACTTTTACAGAATTGGATGCCTACAATCTACTTAATTCTGTAGAGTTTAAGGCCAAAAGAGATCATGATGACCACTTTCACACTTAGCATAGTCCACAGACTTTTATCTAGTCACTCGTCTTTCGAGTCATCACTTCTAGCTGAGTTGGGGCTTCAGGGTGGAGAAAAGCACTTATATGTTCCTCAATTCAGAGGATTAGCTACCTGCTCAGGTCTTTTACACTCACTCAGCCTTAGGTACACAGTAAGGCCTACCTTGGTACTACAACAAAGTTGTAGCACTCCATGGGAAGCCCAAGGAACAGTGGCAAGCCAAAGAGGCTAGAGGCCTCCAACAGCTACCTGGCTTCATGAAAAAGTCCTTGCTATCTCAGCCCATCAGACAGCACAGGTTGCCCTCCTGGGGCTAGCCAAATTCCCCTAGCCCACCTGGAGGATGCTGTGCCTCACTGATATCAATGGCCATCCCCATTTTGTGGCAATATCTAAACAGGGATTCCTATATTTGGAGGCATTGGAGCAAAGACCTGTTGGAAGCAGTTTTGTAAAAGCCCATGATTAATGGCCTGTAGCAAGCCCTCTCCGTTTTCCCTCACAAAATTGGACTAACCTCCAACATCATAAAGTAACAACAAGCAGCTTCCTTTAGGACCTTCATACTAATATGCACAAGGAAAAGGGATGTGCACATGCTGTTTTTGCAAGGTTAAGCATCACAGACAGCCTGTGTGCACTGCTTGCCATCTAGGAAAAAGGAAACTGAGGTTACTGGAGTCAATGAGAAAACAGTGGCTGTATCTTTTACTCCTACACAGGTTACACCAGAACTCCTTTTAAAATAAAACTGGACATAACTCCAGTAGTACATATTCTCTGGAGAAACAGTATTTAGGTGGCTGACATGCTGCTTGGTTCAGAGGTGAGATGAGGCAACAGACACCTCGCAGATGAATCACGGTAAAGCCCTGGTGTAGCCCCAAGGGACTTGGAGTAGTCTGTCTGGAGATGGACTTGGTATATTTCAGCCAGACCTTTCCTATAATTACAGCATTTTTAATAATTCTGTACTTCTATAAACAACTCTGTGATGAGCATCAAAAAAATGAAACACTCCTTAATAACACATCATCCTAATATTTGCTTTTGGGAGGGAAAGACAGCAAGTATCCCATGAGGATAAGCCAACATGAATTACAGACCATGGACTGCTTGTCATTAACAAGGGTGTAAGAAAATGGGAAAACACTTGATTTGACCAAAATATTCACCAAACACAGCATCATACAATGAATTATAGATACAATAGACTAGCTGAGATGCTTCATACACTCAAGAAGCCAAGGGACAAATGAAAGAATTAGGCTCCAGTCACATGATTACCCATCCCTATTAGACTAAATCAGTCATTTACATGATTTGCTATTTATATAAAAGAAACTGGGAAAATATTTACAATATGTTTGCTTATATTTATTAGAAAGCAGCAAAAGCACAAAGAAGCTTTGCAATAACAGTTCCCATTTTTACTATATAGTTGAGCAGAGATTTTGGCTTTTATATTTGAGACCCCAGAAGGGGATAATTTGCAACACTGGAAAACAGAATTTTTTCAGTTTTCAGAGAACTACAAACTGCTGCAAGGGAGGATAAGAGACAGCCACAAGGTAACCATTAACATAGGCTTCGGACAGACATAACAGGACTTCTGCACACAATCAGCCTTGCAGCCCAAGGGGCACAACGATGGTCTCTGCTTCTTGCAGGTCCCAGCTCTAAGCTCAACATCCTTTCTAAGGAGCCAGCATTGCTCAGGGGGTCTGATTTGTATGTGCTCTAGGTCTAGACTTACATCTATTTACAACAATACATATGAAGAACAGGTTGTTTTGGCAAGAAGTGGGAGCTGCTACCTACAATATGAGTTTTTAGACGTATATACCATGTAACAGGATACGCTGCACTTACTTGCCTAGTTCGTTTACATTAACAACCCCTAAAACACTCCCTATAAAGCGGGGATTTTTTTTAGCATTGATCAATCTAATTTGGAAATAAGACAGTGGAGGGAAATAACATCCAGCTAAGATGTTTTACCAGTGAGATCAGAACAAAAATATTGCTTCGTGATTCACACGTGGCTAGTGTTACACAGAGATTAATTCTCCCACTTGTTGATGTCAGAGTCCCTGAAAGATAACTATGCATTTCATCAGAGAACCATTAAAATGAGCTAAAACATATACAAATTTGTAGCAAGAATAGCAATAAATTTCCTTTATTTTCAAACCAAAGAAAATTTAGGAGCCAGATTATTCAACTTTTGCCCACTGAAATTCTATGATTAAAAATACGGAGTTAGAGCACAGAAAACATTTAATTTTTTCATTAATCTGTTATTTAGCCAGTCTGTCATTTTTACTTAGGCAAACCACCACAGTAGAAATGAGAGATCTGAATCACAGTTTATATATAGTTCAATTCTTCAAGTATCCATCTTTCCCAAAAGGAATCAGCTAAAATAAATTGTAAGTTTGCCATGGGAATACACAGCTGCACATAGAACTCTTATAACAAATAACTAAATAGGAACCTCAAAATAAAAAAAAAAAGTCATTTTATGCCCCTTAAAATGTCACTGACCTACAAAGTCTTGCTTTCATATGGGTTTTTCTGATGTAATTACTAATTTTCACAAGAAAACAGGATGACACACTTGGAGTGCATATCATAAGAATAAAATTTAACATGAAAAGTAGTAATAGTGCGCTCTCACTCTCTCTTTCTCCCTCTCATTTTGTTCCTGCTGTAAAATTAAGCAAATGTTTCTCAAATCACCTGAGAAATCCAAGTATCAACAAAAATGTTTCCACAAAATTACCGTGAGACAATTTTCATTTGCCATAAATCTCTGAATATCTGTTAGCAGAAAGAGGTTTTGCCTTCAAAGCTGATCTCTTTTACCCGACAGGAGTGCTCTGAGTGGCACTGCACCTACCAAAATAGCCACTTGGTTAAGCTACTTTCCAGAAACAGAGGCTCTGCCAGTTCTCTACATGAGGCAGATGATGATTTTGAATATAAATCTGATAAATCCCAGACACATTCCCCTTTAACTGAGTTACTCATGTTTCATTTCATAAAAAATTACAGCGCTTCCCAACTCTGAATAAAGAGCTACATTTAGACATTTAACTTTTTTTTTTTAATTGGGAAATATTTTTTTTTTTCCAACTGTGATGGTAATCTCTATTAGTACTTTCTTCTAGGCATAGAACCACCATTTATCAAGAATAAATACTAAAATCTCCATGTTTTGGGGAAAGAGATCTAAAACAACTAACTCTTTATTTGCAAATATGGACAACAGCTCTGCCTTCTCAGTAAAACCAGTAGTCAAATCTGGACCCAACTAAGTCAGCAGCAGTATTTCCCCTGACTTAATGGGACTAGGATTTCACCCTAAGACTTTAAAGCAAGTAAAAGGAAAGACCAAAGCCTACCTCTATAGCAAGAAAAGAGAGCAAAGAAAGAGGAAAATGGATATTTTTTTTTTAAGAGTTAAAAGGTCATTCATCTTTACAAAAGCTAACAAAACAAATGTCATTAGATGTAGGAGATATAAAAGGTCAAATAAATATCCTGAACGTGGAGCTAAAATGTTACAGAAAGACTAAAGGAAGTGGAGAGGCATATTTCTTCCTTTGAGGATAAAGTGATTAAAGAATAAAAATAATTTTGGAAAAAACTCTCAAAAAAAAAAAGTCCACAGGAAAAACATTTGAAGTAACAAGGCTGCATTAGGAAAGAAATAATATCCCTTTATTAAATATCTAAGGAGCAAGCAGTAACAAGAAGCTAGAGTGATCACACTGTCTAGAACATTAAAGAACTTTGGGTTTGAAACTTGAAATTTCATAGGAGTCATGCCCAAGAGAAAAAAAGAACATTCTATAATGGAATGATACCTGTTATATTCAGTCTGAATAATCGTATCTGATATGAAAAAAAGAAGCAATTCCAAAAAGAAAAAAGCAACAACAAAAAGACATATATTAATTTATCAATGGATCAGCTTGCCCAAAAAGGCATTAGACTACATTGATTCTTTGACTCAGGGTTAGACAACTCTTTTCACAATCGTCCTTGAGGAGATGGCATTCACCTTCAGGGAATTTTCTTTAAAAATTAAAATTTTTGGCTGTGTAAATGGAACACCTCCCCAGTGCAAAAGCCCAAACCAAATCAAGAGAGTCACTGACATTGCCACCAACTTCCAACAACATCAGAGCTATCATCCAAAAAGACTTATTCAGGACAGCATTTATGTCTAAGTGCTGCAGGTTTGGGGTCTTATACACATGTCTTGGCAATATTTTATTTACTTATTCTTCTGTATTTACTAAATTTTCATCACTATAATTTGTCTACAATTTTACCTCCTTTATGCTAAAATATTTGTATTACACTAGTTTTCTCATGACTTGAGTAACTGTCAGTGTTCTCATTCTTTCCCCTTCTTGATTCTGACAAGGGCTCTGAACAATAAATTGATTAACATAATGCCAAATGCACTAATTTTAAAGAAGGATATGTTCTGCTGAATTCAT
Source organism: Limosa lapponica baueri (assembly GCA_002844005.1). Taxonomy (NCBI): domain Eukaryota; kingdom Metazoa; phylum Chordata; class Aves; order Charadriiformes; family Scolopacidae; genus Limosa; species Limosa lapponica. The sequence continues at coordinate 1,081,231 of KZ505717.1, forward strand.
AACATATTTTGTATATTTTCTAATTTGATTATATGAATTCAGCAATGATGTGATCCAAGTCCAGGATGCACTTTCTCCTAATTTAATGCCCTGTTTTAAAAGCATAACCCTTATCTTCTGACTTGAAAAATATCAGCTTCTCTCCAACAGGATAAATATGAATAAACTGAAAAATGTCATATTTCCACATTCAACCACAGAGTACATGCACCTGATTCTATATCCTAAGTATTCTACACTGTTATATAGTAAGTGTGATGTTGTAAGGTGTATCTATGAAGGAGCAAAATGCAACTGTCGTTCTTAAATCTTGAGATGTCAAAGAATTCCACATAGAAGAGTTAAGCTGCATCAGCTGTGCTGTATGTATGGGACAATTAAGCACAGAAATAGGAAGTAAACTACCCAACATCTATTGTTGTCTCATGATTAAATCAGAAGTAGTTTCAATAAGCCAGTCTTAAGTGTCCTGATCTTCCCACTTCTTCCCTTGTAAGGGACAGGACTGGACAGAGATTAATGTGTCACAGTTTGCCAAAAGTGAATTACAGAATTACAGCCAGACAGCAGGAAAGATGAGAAGGGACCCTCACATAAAACACACCTCAAGGTGTGGGCAGAGTGACTGGGGGTAAGCCAGCCACGACAGGAATTTACAGTCTGTCCACAGTGCTTCGGTAAACACCCAGCCATTGATATACACAAGGTAGCTCAGCCAGCCCTCTTCCACTGATGGTAATACTATGAGTCATTTCTTTTCTACTGCAAGACGTGCACACAAGCAGTTCCTGGAAAATTACTGGTAGGCTATAAACATACACCTTTGATTTTTCAGGAATAACTAGTTTTTTGTCCATATCCCCCTGAGGGCCAGAGGGATGGGACAGAGGAATGGAGCACATTCAGAAAGGCAGTCCCAGACTAGTATATAGTTACTGCTGGTTAGTATCATAAACTAAAGTTCAACTTTTACTTTCCTTCATGCTTTCCTCTAAGACTGTTGAAAGGACTTTGTTTCCCTGGCTTTGGACCTCCACCCTGCCTTAGACTGTGTCACTTCATGTTCCCTACCTTCAACTGCTACTACGCCAGTGAAGACACTTAGCTCCAGGAGCTATGCCTCAGAAATACACCGCTCTGAAGTGCAATAAAATCCAAGAGAAAACACAAGTCAGTCTCCTATTTAAAGTTTTCCAGGTACAATCTTGTTTCTGCAGCTATTTTGGACTAAGGTGTGACAGCCCTACAATTGACTACTTTTCCACTTGTCTACGGATGTGACTACACCTTTTCAGCACAAGTAAATAGGGGAACCTTGTTTGCACCTCCTACTTTGTGGACTAAAACATTTCTGCCTCATATTTCATGCTCTCCTGAACAGTGAAAAGCCATTCCTATATCTCATAACAGGTCTTTATAGTCAAATTGCCTGAGATTACAACGGTGATCTACATTAGGTGCTCGATTCTATATACACTTAAATCAGCTCTACCACATAATTTCCTGGTCACAATAGCTCTGGTATTCCCTTCTGTCCATCCAGAAAGACAGACCTACTTGGCACAGCTAGAAAACTTTCATCTCCCCTGCACGTTCAAAAGAAGCAGTGTACACAATTCAAATGTCTTCTGAATTCAGTGGTAATTTCCTTAGCTGTTCCTTCCTCAGGTTCCTCTATCTTAGAAAACTTCTGCAAAAATAGCAGTTACTCCAGAAAAAACTCTGTGTTTATAAAAAAACAACAACAAACCAACCAAAACAAAAAGCCCACAACTAAAAATCAAAAAAAAAAAATTTTGTTCATATCAACAAATTCAGCTTTATCTAGGGCAGAAATCTGAAATGCAATGGGAGCCCAAAGAAAGGTTCTCTCTGATCCAAAGCAAAAAGGTGTCAAAACACCTTCTCAGCTGCCTTTTCTGTCCAAACTAATATTTTACCCTCTTTTGCAATTAAAACATCTACGGTATTCTCTACTGGGGAATAGCTGTCACCTCTAGCATATTGCTTTCCTAATCATCCACAGAGTTAATACACTCGTCCTCCCTGTCTCTGGCCTTGGTTAATACAGGCTTGCCCTGCCTACTTTCACGCAGAGTGATAATTTTCCTAAATCATTGTTTTATCCATGTCATTACTCTCCTTGAATCCTATTATGGGGTCTGACTTCTCTATACGATAAAAGACAAAACTACTTACCTGTATTGCACAGTTCTACAAAGAACTCACCTCAGCTATCATCTCTAATTAGCACCAAGTGGTTGAGTGACTTGTTCACCTACACTTGCATCCCTTTCCAGCTTTTCCCACTTCATCAACTGGATGATATTTATGATACACCCATGAATCACAGTCACTCTCTTTCTTCATACCCCACCACAAAATTTATGTCTGTGGCAAAGCCTATTGAAAGCTTGACAATAATTAGTCTGTTAAAAATACCAGAAGTTCCACTTACCATTTTGACCAATATTTTCTCACTGCTTCATTTTTGCCCCTTGTCCTTCACCATTCATCACTTGCCTTGTACTTATATTGTAACCCTTTTTTGTAGCACACTTTTATGCTCAATTTTTTGTAGAACACTAAGCACAATGAGGCTTTGGTCCACAGCTTGTGTCTAATTACTACAGTAACACTACTTCTAATATTAAATTGAGCTAAACTATAAATTAAACAAAATTGCCATTTTCACATGCCGATTAGCATGCTGAGATACATTCTGAGGCCACTGTACACATTTGCATTTCTTATCAAGACTGCTGTTTGATATGTACTTTACATAACACAGTTAAAGCTACAGATAGGACCTGTAATTCTTTCCCAAAGGAAAATAAATACACTCTCTCCACTGCTGCAGCTCCTTCTAATCAGAATACTCTTTAGTCACAGTATGATAAATGGATAAGAATGAGACCAAATTTCAATTTTTCAATGGAATTTTTTCAGTTACTGCAGGCTGTACACTGTGTACCTCACAATTCTTGGAAAAAGCAAAACCAAAAAAACCCCACCTAATTGTCCCAACACAGGAAGCACACAGGATCATTCCTATCTCATTTCCCAATAGACCAGTAATCCCACAAAATTAATTTTCCATTTACTACTGTTTATTTCTATAAAAGAGGATATTCCTACATATTTAGAATGAAGAATCTTTGAAGTTTTTTTAAATGGACATGTTTGTAGCATTCTTTCTACAACAGTTCCAGGGTGCTGCCTGCATAGGTCTAGCCTAGTACTGCTCTAGTGAGTGCTTCAAACTCTGCTAGTGATGTAGGTGTATGATGACTGCAGCAAAATGTGAACGTACTGACTGCCATCAGTAGATCAGAATTGTAGCTCTTCTCATCAATACACTGTTGTTTATAACACTCAGTTTGAGCTGCTGCAGCAAAAGCTGTGTGAAACTTTATAGTAGGCTGAGGTAGGATAACTTCCCTTTAACTTATCCTCAACACTTCTGAAATAGATGCAAGAAAATTAGTAATGGATGACTTGGAAATCACTGTAAAGAGTCTTTCTCATGGACAGGATGTGCAAGAAACCGGCTGGATTATACTTACTTCACTAAAGAAGGCTTCAGCATGTTTAAGATTTGCAGCTTGCCTAAATAAATATGAAAATACTCTGATATATCTGAGTAATGTACTCAATTACAACAGCTAAAAAGCTAATGACAGTGCCTAAACCCCATTCTCTTTATCCAGGTCCTAACACACTCTCAGTTTCACATCTCTTCCTTTCCAGTTTGTTTTATCCAACTTGTCATCTCTAAACACTTGTGTGTGTTAAGATATATATCACAAAATGCACAAGGCAAGGCAACACAATGCAGTAAATCCCTTCACTCAGGAGAAAATTCAATCCTTTCTTGCCAGTGCTAGATGGGGCTTATTTACCCCACCACAGTGACTGCTGTGGTCATGGAGTAGGCTCATTATATAATTGACTACAAAACATACATAACCAGCAATCCTTAGAGGCAACCAGAAATCATCAGTAACTGATGCATAGCTGAAAAGGAGCTGAATTTGTCCCCAAAGGCACTATTTGTGCATTCACGCACTTAATATTTCACATAACATCTGACTGTTTGAGTAAATAAAGTGGCATTTTGATTATGGAACATATTAGAGACTGACAGTAGTTTTATTGATCTATCAAAACATTTGAAGGATTGATTACTACAGTTTCGAAGTTGTTCATTTCAGTTGAGGTGTGAGCACCAGACTGCTATAGTCCATGGCAGGTAGGCAAGCACAAAGCCTGAATAGTCTCAATTAGAAATGTAAGTCTAAGACTCATAAGTGAAGAAAACTTTATAATTTAAAGAGCCATTTCACAATGTTTTCTTACTGCAGTGATGCAGCTCTCTTTTTATAGGGCCCTAGAAGATTTTTCCTTCATACTCTGCCTTTGGTAATCTCAAGGGAAAAACAATGTGGTTACACTGAAAATCACCTAGAATGCAATAATATATGTCCAGCAATGAAACTAAACCAATCTTATTACAATGAGGTGTATAACAATAATTATACAATTTAAATAAGTTACTTCAGGTTGGCTTCACCAGTTATCCTCTCTCACACTCCTGAGTATAACCAATGCACATCACTCCCCTATCCCTTAAATGCTAGTCCAACAAATGAGCCTTCCAAGATTTCACAGTAAAATGACGGCCATTTGCCTTCCAAATTGTGCTTACTACCCATGCCTCGTAATTTAAAGCCTCCTAAGGTTCCCTAAAGACTCAAGAGTGGGAGGCAGAAACAACACACACATCTTCAGCAGAGCAATTTTACCACGGTGATGCCTTCAAATCATTGTCTCACCATTATCAGGCCCCTTAACATAATTACCTGCAGAGCCAAGGGTGGGGAGAGAGCATGGAACAGAATGTAACGAAGAGCAAAATGCTTTGAAAGGTGTCACGGCCTTCATGTAGCACAGAGAGGAAGTTTTAGACGAACTGAAAGGTGAGGTCAAAAATAAAAGAAAGGCTCTAGACAGGGGCCTCTTATGAGATGTATTAAGTAGCATCTCAGGATAGAAAAATGGCATGAGACATGACCAGCCTGAAACAGACCCAAAAACAGAACCAGAAATACAGTGCTTATGTCACATGCTTCTTCAAATACCTGCATCACATAAGGGGTTCTTGTGTTTTATTGCAAGTTTTACTTCACACATATTTTTACTCAGCTTCCTGAAGAAAATGGTGAAGGAGATCACTCTTGTTAAAAAAAAAAAAAAAATTGAAAAAAATCAAGCTTAGACAAAAGTGTTGCAAGAACATAACTGTAGCAAGGAATATGCTCTATAACAGGGAACCTAATGGAGTAGTGAGAGTGTAAAAGAGATTAACTAATACATTTTCCTATTATGATCTTCATTCTTCCTACAGGACAGGGAGGAGAAAGGTTCTTCCAAGTCCCTCTCTGGACCTCTTCTTCCTAGGACAGCACTGCTTTCTGTCATCCCTTTCAGAGGGCCAAAAATAAACCTTAAAGCTGACCTAGATCCAGCTTGGTATAAAGGTCGTATTTTGTATTCCTTTTCTTTGCATTTATGGCAACACAGTAAGACCTTCACATATAGACCTCGTTCCAAAATCTAAGTCCAATCTTTTTGTCAGGAGTTTGAGAGCTTTTGAGTGGTTTTAGTTCTGAAGTAAAAGAAAAGGGAGACATTGTGAATATAACACTTCTGGTAAAAAAAAAAAAAAATATGTGGAGGGTAGTTTCTGTCAGCTGAAGACAGGTTTTCAGTGAGAATCAAAAATAAAACTTTAAAGACAGTTAAAGATACACTCCATTGTATTCTGAAGGGGAAGAATAATTTTAAATGTGAAGATAAGATTACCAGCAAGTTACCACAAGCAGACTTGTTCTCCAGAAGTCCCTGAAACAGAGAAACTCAGCTATTATGACATTGCCATTGCTTTGTAGCTCTTTCTAATCCAGGAGTAGGCAGGGTAGAAACGGACCCTGAATGTCTCACTACATTTAAGAGACTCTCTTCCCATGAAGAGAGTCATACTTGTTGGAACCCGCCATATGCAAAATATACTCATCAGACCAGTACTCTAACTCAGTTAAGAAAATTTAATGTAATTTAACACATGAATATTTAGAAAAACAGAAAATACACTGACTTTATCCAGTACTGGAGGAAATAAAAGACCGTAAGGAGGAAGGAAAATAACAGTGTTTCACGCACAAAGAGCTAAAAAGAGAGGTGAAGCAGCAGCCTGCCTAGAGTTTCCTAATGAGATTGATTTTCCCTTTTTCTCCAGCTTCCTCCAGTTAACTAGCTAGTGTCTTTTATTATTGTTTTATTTTTTAATCAAACTATTTAAAAAAAAAGGCAGAAGACAAAAAACACAATCCTAAATGCCACACTTTTTCTCAGTTGGGGCATAAAATTGCTAAAAACAGTCGAGTTTGGCTGGGTTTAGTTCTTTATTCAGCACATGATGTTTGAAGAGAAAATTCTATACTTTAATGAAAAGTTTTAAACACTCACCCAAAATTCATTATCAATATTTGAGCTACATAGTACCAGATGTTTCCAACACTTAGGAAAGGTGAAGAAGGAAGCAGAACAGCACATAAAGCAACCAAATGGAACGTAAATTAGCTTCATTGTACCAAATGCATTGGCATACAGAGTGCATGTGTTTCACCAGCAGTTCATGGGGCTAATTTCTTCATAGACTGCTGTATCATGCTCACAGAGACAGGAAGAATGCTTTTTAGTGAAAAGTGCTTTGTATAACACCCACTACAGACTGACCACCTAAATCTACTAAACCTTCGGATCGCAGGAGTCGCCAAAAAACTTCACCCACATCAGTGAATCCCAAGCAGGGCAGCCTTTTATATTCTACCGCAGATCTGCTTACTGCGGCTGAACATGAGAGAGCTGTATCCAACACTAAACCAAAAAGGCAGCTGTAATGAGTCAGTCTGGTCTCTCTGAAGAGAGAGAGAGAGACCTCCCAAGCAAGGTATCTACCACTGGTTTCAAATTCTAACTCCTTGTAAGTTAGGCAGGAGGGATGAAGTAAGTAGATAAATGTATTAATTGTTATATTTGGTAAAAAAGAATGATTAGTCCATTGTTTTGACTAAAGATATTTCCAAACGAGAGTCATGAAATTACCACCAAGAGAGTATAATATAGGAATAATCAAGGATGACCAACCACACTGCAGAAGCAGTGTTACCACTCTAGTCAGGAGCCTGGAAGATACCCTTCAGAATAAAAATCCACTGCAAATTCAATGAACTGTCCCAGATGTTAAAGAGCACAAGCCCATTAGAATATTAATTGTAGTCCTTTCAGAAAGTCTACCTGTGCGATAGGTCCAGGCCTGAATGAGCAATGCTTGTTAAAGTTTCAATTGACCTCACTTATTCTCCACCTTTTTTTCTAGAGACCCTTATCACATAATCTCTTTTTCCCCTCTGGCTGCTGTGTTTTTAACAAAATGGGTTCTTTGTGGTCTCCAGCAAGACTTCATTTTCATTGGTTTTAATAACCCACTCCATTCAAAATATATTCATACCTCCACTGTCAGACATACCACAGGTAAATGGCCACTTAGACAATCAAGCTGAACCTATTACCTGGAAGCAGATATTTGGAGAGTCTGCAAATTCACTGTACCAGCAATCCAGGTTTTTATTAGAGTGTAAGTCTCAGTATTTTTTAATGCAATTTAATTTCAGCAAATCATTATACCCATTGTACAGGATAGTTTTCAATGAACCCAGAGCTGGTTTATCAGTTACAGCCACCGGGATAAGGATTGCAAACGGAAAAAAAAATAACGCAGGGCCAAAGCATGGTCTTAAGTTGTCACAAAACCAGCCCTCTAATAGCCATGAAAAAAATACAATTAGGTCAGGACAGTCTAAAGGTTGGGCCAATTTGGACTGATTTTGGAAAAAGTGGCAAGACTTATATTCAGAAGGTGGTGTTTGTGTAGTCCCCAATTATCTCTACTGTGATTATCAGACTTCATCCAAACGAGGGAAATGGGCCTTTTTGATCCCCAAAGCTCCATTCTTTATCCACATGCCAAGTCTTAGCATTCCCAAGGTATTCCAAAGACATTTATTTCAATTTTTTTCAACTTTGTGTTCCCCAAGTTCAAGCCAAAACAGAACTAAAGATTCAAAGCAAGGTTTAAGCATTCAGAGCTAAGAACTGGGCACTGAGCCACTCTTTGGACTGGGCTTTGTAATAGAATTTACCCCTAGGTTGTTCATTAAATTAAGGAAACTCCTTATTCTGACACCTAATGTCAAAAAAGGGAAGGCAGTTGACAGGACACCATCCAGGGCTTCTGTGAGAAATGGTGCACAGCTTGAGTGGGCAGGTGGGGGTGGCTGGACGAGGAGAAAAGTGGACCATTAACATTTGCTGATCTAATTGAAATCCAAAAATGAGAATTATTTTTTCCTTCTTTAGGACTTCAAAAACTGCTCTAAACAATAATAAAAATCTCTAAATATAAGCTTCCTAAATGAGCTACATAATGTTCCATGCCATAATCACCACTGCAACAAGAAAATTGTTCAAATCGGTTTTGAGCCAGATTTGTCAGTCACGCTGCTCTGTGCTCTGAGTAACGATGCTCTGTGCAATTAATATCAATACTTTTCAAGATAGCTCTGAGTTCTGATGTTCTGTGTGCTTCTGTCATTGCAGAAACTGCGAAGCCATACTAGACTGTAATATAGAGAACTGATGAGAAGAAAAGAGAAAGAAATGGGGGTGGCGGGAATAGAAAAAAAGGAAAAAAGTTTTGCAACCAAATAGAGACCAGGAATAGTAAGATAATTAGGGTGTGTTTTTTTTCAAGATTGCAGCAGCTTGAATTGTTCCCCCTGTTTTATGTTTAATTACAGTTTTTATTGCACTCGTAAGAAATTCAGCTGCTGAAATAATCCAAGGAGCCAAGAACAATTCATTTCTCCCCCTTTTTCAGAAACTTTCAGCTCAGCCATTATACACTCTCTTTTTGTAACACAAAGATGGAACAAAGCGCTATTGCACTCTTGTTTATGTTAGGGTCTTAGATGCCACCATTATTCTCAATCTGCATGAAGATCCTAGGATAAGAAATGAATGGAGAAGACATGGGACATAAAGAAAATAGAATTCTTTTTCTCTGTATCTTGCTGTGCCTCTGCATTCCAAAATTACCACTTACATCAATAAAACACACATCAGGCAATAATGAATGTATAGAGACCTTGCAGAGGGAAAAAAAATCACAACTCCAATCCATATGAAACATCAGCCTCTTACATATGCTTAAAATTGTACACCGTATGCTGTGACTTCTGAAGAGACATTCATTCAGTGGAAATGCAGGGATTGGAGAGGAAAGAGTACAAATAAACCCATTCCTAATCAGCATTCCAATCTGCTAAATACTGATTACCATCGAACCTTAAAGCATAATATTTAGCACAATAAAAAAACTGCAGGTAAATTATAACTGTGACTAGATCAAAGTCTATACACGGCCGAGCAGTATATGGGAACAAATAGGAGGCACAGACAGGGTCCATGCACCTGTCACACCACAGTATTTTCAGGTTTTGATCTACAACCCTGGCCCACTTGGATAGCCATACCGAAATCAATAAAATTTATATCAATACAAGTTAGTGGATTGGACCAGCTACGCAATTTTCATGGTAGGAAAACTGATTGCAAAAACAGTCACTTGCTTTCAGACTGTGCAAACGAGACCTTTAAGAATTCTGGGGATATGATTGGAGAAGGGAAAAATGAACTCTCCATTATATTGAAAGGTAAAGCTCAACTTGAAGGAAAGAAAGACACATTAATGCACTACTACTTACTGAGAATTTAATTTCTCATCATTGACTTGAGTCTTGCCTGCAGCTGTCTTCTTCACAATATTTCCTCCTAGCCTCATCTATCCCCCAAAAAATGAGAAACAAAGCTATTTTTCTATAGAAAAGTATCAATGAAACACTCATAGCAGCTGGACAACAGACAGGAGTTTCACCTATGATACCTCCACAAGCAACTGTGTTATCTAAAGGGATAACTATTCCATTTTAGACTCATTTGGCAACAGCGAGCTTTTACCAGAATTAAGGTCAACAGAAATGCATCAAATGCCATGCACTTAAAAAGAAAAAAAGAAACGGTGAACCCAAACCAATATACAAAGCAAACTTAAACTTTGCACTGTGTCTTACAAAACTGGTGCAGCAAAACATGTGATTGAAACAACAAAATATAGGAAATTGAACAAAAAAAAATCAGCTTTCACTATTAGTAGAGTGCAGAACAGAACATTAACTACAGAAAAGGAAAAGATGCTCAGCTCTTCCCTAAAGACCAGTAACTCAAGGAGGGAACTGGACAAAGTTTTCTAGCAAAGAACAACCTTTGCATAGTCTAGGCAGCGTAGGAGTTAAGGAAAAAAACACTTAAAGGGCTTGTGGTAACTTCACATGTCTGACTGGTTCTGTTTTTGTTCTGTTTGGCTCTGTTTTACCTCAAACTACCGACCATCAAAACTGGATATACTTAAGGAGAAAGAGCTCAAGAAGTAATATCTAGGTATGAAAAGAGAAGCTCACTTTGATCAAACAGGCCTTTTCAGCATGTGTTCAACAGAAATCAGTTTCAGCTGTCCCTTGAATATGAGTCAAAGCCTTCTGGTTAGACACAAGGTTGGCCATATGCCCGAGACTTGACTTTTCACCTTTGAAAGGCCTAGGCAACTAATGACTGAATGTTCCAAAGGCACAGATGATTAAGAAAGGGACAAAAGACCTGCTGATCTTGGTGTTCTTATTCTTCATAGAATTCTTAGATCACTGTTAATAATAGACAACTTTATCTTAAGACACTCCACCTCAAAGAGTGTTCTGTGGAACAAAAAAAGAGAAAGAACAACTTTTCTTGTCCCTTACCTAATGGCATCAGCTTTTGTAGACCTTGGCATCTGTCTCTCTGTTTCTCTCACTTCCCCCTTCACATCTGCAGGCACACCTTACAATAATGGAGTTTACAAACCAGCAATCTCATCCCTAATCCCACATGGCTGTGACATGGTTTGCACAAGATCACATTTACAATACCATTGCATTTGGAGGCCTTTGTCTTTCAGATGCTGTCAAAGCCAAATGGTGGAAAAACATTAAAGAGGAAGAAAGCTCAAGTGGTGCTGAGAAAAAAGTTCTGGATCTGAAGAAGAAAGCATAACTAATGGGTATATAAATTGGAGCCTTCAAAGCAAGCCTCGTTCAGCTATTCAGAGGGTTGTATCGCCTGTGCTGTGCAGTCTAGTTACAAAATCAGAGGGGTCCTCTGGGCATAAAAAATCATCCATTGCCTCTGTGATAATACCTCTGATATTCCTGTTTATCATTTCAGATATTATCTCCTCTCAGTATGTTTGATTAATCTTGGATTTCTGGAGGAAATGTAGCAGGAGGCGGGACATGGCCTCAGACTGAGTGAGGCAATGGCATATTTACTCAGCTCTACAACAATACACAGGAACATCACTGCTGCAGCCAGCTCCACCAGGGGGTAAAGCAAGCATCGCCCTCCATGCCCCAGGACACGTGTACACCTGGCATATGGCATGAAACAGACATAAATCCAACCCAAGGAATTCTCAACAATGAACAGAAGAACACCAGGGTTCCCTTCTTCTGCATTATATTTACTCTTGCCTGTGAAGATATTAAGTATGATATATCATTTTCAGCTTACATTGTTATACCTGCATACTCAAAGCCCAGTTAAGTCTTGGTGTACATATGTCTCCTGGGCCCATTAACTAGCAAGAACTAGCCATCCCTATAAATCTCAAGTCTTTTATCATTTACAATGGCTGTTTATTAAAACAATACTTCTCTCAAAATACACTTATCATAAAAGATTGTGATAACGTTTCCACCTAAGAATATTCACAGGTAAGCTAGCACGAAATGTCAAACTCTTTTTGACTCTATTCAATCTTTGCATTTAACTTACTGATAAAGATTTCTCTTGGTAACTTGCCATTCAATTTCATTTTCCCAGACATTACTAGAAGCTGTTAAGCTTGAACTCTTGCTCATGTACTTAAACTTTCTGCAGTGTCATAATATCCAAACTTTTCTCAGATGAAATATCATTACCTTCTATGTCCCATAAGAATTTTTAAAATCAATAATTAATACTATTAAGATGATGAGAAAAGCAAAGCTTCCCAGTATTCATTAACCTTGAACAGAACTAAATTCCTCTAATTGTTTTAAACTGGGAGGAAGATGGAATATCAAGTCTATAAATATCTGGGAAGATTTTTCAACAGGCTTTCATTTATACTCACACAGAGCTACTGATTAATTTTTCAGCAGGGACACAGTAGTTTCAGAAGACCCAAGGAAAAGTTAATTCTCTGACAGCTTCTAGGCTGTGTTATAGCATAAGGAGTCAGAGCTCTGCCCTTCCTTTAGCTTCTCAAAACAGGTCTGGAGCAAAATACTCTTCTTGCTCTGATGCAGATGTCCTGACCTTTATTTACCAGAGGTAGCTCTTGTATATCTCTAAAATCTGAGGAAAACAACCATAGCTAAATCAACTGAATAATGCATAGCTATAAAACAAGGGTATTGCTCTTCTCCCTCTCTGGGACTCACCTCTAACAGGCCAGTGATGATAGTAGCGGGGATCAGAGTGAAACCTAAAAAATCTCTTCCCATTCACCCCTCTCTTTCCAGTCAGAAAAAAGCAATAACCATCCTTGCCTTTGTGCCACGGCGATGCTTGACTAGACACAGCAGTGAGCAGGACAAAGGAGTTGTTCTGAGATTCAGTTAGTCTTGTCCCCTCCACTTTTCCCATACCAGAGATGATTAACTGTTCTCCCCTGCCAAAACCATATTCCATCAGGGCACAATACAAAGCTAGGGCAACTAAAGCCTGGAACAGTGTCTCTGTAGATGTTTACAGTAAGGATGGCACAAAGCTGTCGGAATGGGGAGCAGAAATTCATTTGCATTCAGTGCTTCCAGGATGAAGAGAAGAATAGTGGGAATCTTGGCAAATGGGTGGTAACAGCCTCTGTTCCTACTTCTGTTGCTAACCAGGTCTCACATGTGCTCCAGGAGTCTGCCCTAAAAAAGGAAATGTAACTCCAGGACAAAACTGGTGTTTGAATTTCTGCCTTCAGTATGAAAAGGACATTTTTTTAGAGTCGATACACTCAAGAGAGCATTTGAGTTGTTGAGAAAAAGCGGGGCATTTTGCACTGGTAGCACTGAAAAACAAGAAAGACCAGTTTGGGATTAATAGTCCTTTATGCAACCCAGATAACCTTGGGTATAACATAGTATATTTTTGTTTGGTTTATGGTGACTTTTTTGTATAAAGATTCTCATCTTCAGGAGGCAATA
>KZ505717.1:1099801-1131653 GCA_002844005.1 Limosa lapponica baueri
TGAAGAAAAATGGTAGCTGGAGTTAGTCATGTTCATTGTCAACACTGTTTCAAAAAAAAAAAATTACAAGCAAGAACTAACATCTGCAAAAGTGTTTGTTCTCCACAGTGAGAAATTATCCATCAATCTGCTTGAGATCTTTTCTGCTATGGTGCCAACTTGTTATCCTCCCGTATTTTACTCAATGCTTTGGGTAAAGAAAAAAAAATAAAAATCAATGCATATGCATCCTTGAATAAATTTAACTCTAAAACAGAAAGGTTTCTGCATTAGTTATCTTCTGTGAACACAAAAACTCACCTGTTAACTTCATGCATGCAAGTTTATCTGACACATGAAGAGCCATTCACTGTGGATCCCGGTGCCAATTAAAATTGCAGTGCTGGTAGCTACAAAACTACAGATGTACGCATTAATTTGATCTGCTTACTGATATGAAACCCATTTTTATTTAACCGTGAGCATAGAAATATTGATTCGTTGTTCATGAGTTATACTTTCACTGTGAAATCTGAAGTCATAGTTTTCAGCCTGGAACAAATTAAGATGTTAAATAGCAACAAGCAGCTCTTCTGAGTCTAGAAAAATAATTTTAAAAAAGGTTATTACAAGCTGGAAACTGTATCTCAATATTTATCCTTATATTTAGAATATATTTATAGTATATATTTTCACTCCCAAGTCTCCAAAACTACCAAATCTTACCTATTATAAAACTTATTAAATCCATTTCCAAAAATAGTTAAATCTAAAGTACTTCATGTTAATAAACATTTCTGTTTTAATGGCATGATCAGGGAGATAAACACTAACATTAAGCTTTAATCCAAGAAATGAACAAAAATGAACCAGAAATGAAAAAGTAAAAAAATGTAATAAGCAAGAAGCAAAATATTCTGTTGGGTTTAGCATCACCATGTTTAAATTTTCTACCATGTCTCTTTAAAGATCAGATTTAGAATACATGAAAAGTTAATTGTTCATTATACACTGACTTTATTCTGATCAGAAGCATGGGGCGTGTGTGGGGAGAAACTAAAAATAGAACAAGTTTCTGTGAACACAATGAAAACAGAATTAGGATACAGAGACTTTACACCACTAGTGGATCCAGACAACGTAAAAAGTGGCAGAGTAAGTGTGAGAATGTAATCTTCAAGTAAATTGCCAAATGAGAAGTCAGTCAGCAGCAAACCCTTTTCCTTACTTCTACGCAACACAAAAATGACTATTTCTTGATGGCAGTAGCTGCCACCCTGCTCAGGTATACAACAGACTAAAGGCTGTGTGAACACAGAAGCTAGAACCGTGTTCTTACCCTAGAAGGAATCCCTTACATACCAGGATTAAAACATGGTGCCAAGAAAAAACTCCAGTTTTTATTGCTTCTGTCTGGTTTTATCTGGGGTTTTGGTTTTTAGGGTGGTAATTTTTTGGGTTGCTGTTTTGGGTGAGGGTTTTTTTCAGAAGAAACAATCACATATCTGTCTTAAAGAGCAAACAATCTTTCTAGTAGTCAACCTTGTGCTTCAGATGCAGACCAAAGCAAAATAAATAAGTAAAAGGAACTGAAAAATCTGTCCGATTATAATCTGCTACACCCAAAGCATCTTTCTTAGCCTCCGCTCATTTATTTAGCACAACAATTTTAAATAATCTCTGTCTTGACCTGATTTAACACCTACTTACTTTTTCCTCTTAGGAAACCATGTGGTTGCTTCACTGGATCGAGGACAAAGGTAACTCAATAATCAAAATCAAAAAGTGGGCTTGTACGTCATAACTAAACTAAACCAAACCAGTTTTATATCCACCAAATCAGGTGCAGGGAGACACAGAGATGCAGATTTCAGCAGCAGCTTTCTTCACCAAATTACCTGGCACATATATGACAAAATGTCATTGTCTTATGTCACCAAAACTACCTCATTGGCAATACCCACATGACAATGCAAAGGTAGATCTGGTATCTCCATGTGAATATATAGTTTGCAGCACACCTGACAGTCTCTTGTAAGAGCTCAGCTCTGCTTGTGTGAGAGGACAAGCTCAAGATTTCTCCTGAAGACAGTCAGGCACCACAGCAGTGGCATGATCTCACCAGTAAAGGGGGTACCTGAGACTGCCATTATTCAAAGAAAAGCTGCATTGCCTTCTGGTCAGTCCTAAGGGTGCTTCAGCAGCTGCAAAAGATGTTGTGTGGCCATCAGAAAAAGTACTGGGAACCACTGAAAAATTTCCATTAGCCCTTCCATATTTATTGCTGAAATAACAAAACTAAAAACAGAGTCATGTGCTAATGTACTCTACTGATGGCCCATAAGGGAGTACTCTCCCTTATTGGAAGAACCAATATGCCTAGACCACACTTTTGAAGGCACCCTGTAGAAAACTCCTTTTAGAGCCCCTGAAAGCCACTGAAAATATTGCTGTTTCTGAATGGTTCCCAAGAATTCAGCCCTTTCTTCCCCACCTCCTGGGGTGTGTCATGATGCAATATCATGACCAGAAAATTCAAATCCAATGTTATTTCAGGGGAAACCCCCTCACATATTACAACTTCAAGTTCTTGTCCTCCCTTTAGAAAAAAACAGCATCTCAGCCCAGTGTAGCACATACAGAGGCTGATAATTCAGTAAGGATTCAGAATTAGCCAAGCCTCTCCCCCTTTTCAAAAGAGACAGAAGCAACAAAATATTAACATGTTTTGTTGCAGCAGTGTCCCTAGAAGTCAGCATCTATCCCCAATTGCCACACTCTGCCCAAGCAAACAAAATAATAAACAGAAAGCAGTTTAAAAAATCTGATAGTCACATAAATTATAGAAAGTTAAAATGTTTGTGTCTACCAGTAGAAATCCTGGTAGTAATCCTAAATAGCTCCTTAGAAATCATATATAGTTGACAAAAGTTATACCAGCTTTATCTAATTTGAGCTAAGGCTGAAGTAGAATCTGAGGATGAGCTGCCAGCTTTTTGGATGGCCACGTTGTTGTTCCTAGCAAAAATCAGATGCATTAGAAAACATAACTCACCAGATGCAAAATCAAGAAAGAAATTACTCTAAAACAGCAACACTGAAATAAAGCACTAGGACATTTTTGAAGTTTGTTTATGTTCATGTATCTTTAGGCAAAAAAAACCCACAAACAACCCAACACCTGCTTTCTGTAGATTAAACAGATGAAACAGATGAAATTGAAATAATAAGTAAAATCCAGTAGTATAACTGTTCTATGCACTCTTTTGCTGCAGTACTGTGTTAATGGGAACTGTGATATTGATATTTGTGATGCTAATGTAATTCCAACTTTTGGACTTTATTCTCTTCCAGAGAACATGTACTCAAGACTCTGAATGAAGTGTCCAACATTTCCACCAACTTCCTGTGTGATATTGTGCAGATCACTTTATTCCTTCAGGCTTTCTTTATTTATAAGAGTCATTATTCCCTTTCTCTTGCCATTTATTGTTTATCATAGAATGGTTTGAGTTGGAAGGGACCTTAAAGATCACCTAGTTCTAACCCCCCTGCCATGGGCAGGGACACCTCCCACTAGACCAGGCTGCTCAAAGCCCCCTCCAGCCTGGTCTTGAACACTTCCAGGGATGGGGCATCCACAACTTCTCTGGGCAACCTGTTCCAGTGTCTCACCACCCCCACAGTAAAGAATTTCTTCCTCATATCCAATCTAAATCTACCCTCCTCCAGTCTGAAGCAATTACCTCTCATACTATCACTACATGTCCTTGTAAAAAGTCACTCTTCAGCTTTCTTCTAGGTGCCCTTCAGATACTGGAAAGCTGCTATAAGGTCTCCTCCAAGTCTTCTCTTCCCCAGGCTGAATAACCCCAGCTCTCCCAGCCTGTCTTCATACAAGAGGTGCTCCAGCCCTCTGATCCTCTTTGTGGCCCTCCTCTGGACTCACTCCAACAAGTCCATGTCTGTCTTATGTTGGGGGCTCTAGAGCTGGATGGAGGTGGGTTCTTACCAGAGGAGAGTAGAGGGAGAGAATCACCTCCCTCAACCTGCTGGCCATGCTTCTTTTGATGCGGCCAAGGATACAGTTGGCTGTAAGCTTGCATTGCTGGCTCATGTTGAGCTTCTCATCCACCAGTATCGCCAAGTCCTTCTCCTCAGGGCCGCTCTCAATCCATTCTCCACCCAGCCTGTATTTGTGCTTGGATTGCCCCAAGCCACATGTAGGACCTTGCACTTGGCCTTGTTGAACTTTATGAGGTTTGCACAGGCCCACACCTAAAGCCTGTCCAGGTCTGTCTGGATGGCATCCCTTCCCTCCAGCGTGTCGATCGCTCCACACACCAGCAAACTTGCTGAGGGTGCACTCAATTCCAAAATCCATGTCGCCAACAAAGATGTTAAAGATGTCCCAGTACCGACCCCCGAGGAACACTACTCATCACTGCTCACCACTTGGACATTGAGTCGTTGACTGCAACTCTTTCAGTGTGACCATCCATTAAAGATCAACCTTGTTTCACAAGGACTGATCATCACTTCAACATGAAGCTTAACAATATGTCTAAAATATTCTATTTTCAAAGTCTAGAATATGCTACTTACTACATGGCTACAGGATCTAAAACAGCCTCTAAAGATCTAAACAGATCTTAATATCTAAACAGATATTAGGCACTTACCTCCATTGATATTTCTTGCTAGTAGTGAATACAATAGCTTTCATCACAAAGGAACAACTGGCAGAAAAGCCCATTCTAGATGGACACCAATTCAAAGTCATGTATGACTGAGAGCAAAGTCATTAAGCAAATACTGTGCTAAATCCAAAATAGCTCTAACCACAGACTCAAAGAATAATTTAGGCTGGGAGAAACATTCAGTGGCCACCTATAGTCCAATCCCCAGTTCAAAGCAGGTCTAATTAGACCTGATTTCTCAGGGCCTTGGTCCAGGGTCATGAACATCTCCAAGGATGAAGATACCCCTCACCTCTTCCGGTAACTTGTGTTTGATCACCCTCACCATGAAAAAGTTTCTCCTAGCACCCAGTCAGAATTTCCCATGTTCCAGCTGATGCACACTGACTCTTGTCCTTTTGTTGGGTACCTCCAAGAAGAGTCCGTCTTATCAGTGTCCTGCAAGCAAGCAGTTGTAGACAGCAACATCATCTCCCTCAGTCTTCTCTTCTCCAGGCTACAGTTCCTTCAGCCTTATTCATATGTCATCTGTTGGCATCCTAACTATGTTGGCAGCCCTTCTGCCTTTACAAAATATATGTGGCCTGTTACACTTTTCCTTATGTTTTTGGTCTTTCAGAACTTTGTCAAGGGCATCCACACTGGGGCAACAACCAACATTTCTTGGAAGTGAAAAATTCTAACTCTCCTTACTCAAACCCCAAGCCCAGTCCTCTAGGACGAGACTGCTCCTAATGTCATAAGATGTTAAAATCAATTGCCTGTAACTTTAATATTTTCTCTTCTAGGAAAAAAAAAAAAAAAAAAAAAAGCTGTTCTCCCTAAACAGGGTTATCATTTTTAGTGTAGACATTTTATCATTTTTTTTAAATGGAAACTAACATGACAAAAATTTTCCTTTCCAGCATGCAACAGAAATTTTCCTTTCCAGCATGCAACCAAAATTAAATATTCACAAAAATGGTTGATTTTTTTTCCCCTTGATCAATCCACCTTGAAAGATGTTCTACATTACTTACCATTGGCAATGAGTGCATGATGGCCTAGAATATTGGCACGTTTGTCAGAGAGACTTCTCTGCACCCATGGACCCATGCCCAGTTTTAAATTGCCTAGCATCCCGATTGCAAGGGTACCAAGTACTGCAATCAAGGAGATTCTATGCAATTTAATCATTTGTAGCTGGGCTTGCTTCCATGACTGTAGTTAGTTTCCGTAAGTCCTGCGACAGTGCCAGAAATATATGTCATGGGATAAGGTCTGGATATGGAATAATTTTCTCAAGGATATTTCTTAAACCACTATTTCATGTTTTATTGCTAATGCCACATACTGAGTCAGCCACAATTAACCCTGCAAACCCCCTCACCAAGCACGAACAGGAAGTAAATTATCTGTTCTCATTAATTCATTAATCAGTAATGAATTATTTTATCTACATTTCCCTCTGATCTCACCAAGATGCTAAATGAGCAACTTCTCACCTGCTTAATTATCTTCTGATCTGCTGTTCCCCCATACAAATCCTTTGAAGATTTCCACATCTTCCTTGCAAACATGGAGTCTCTGTTGTCCTGCACTCTTTCAAGACCCATTCCACAGCCCAAATCTGAACTGTCTCCAGCTAGTAGAGGCAAAGGCAAAACTCAGCAGCACAATGATATGAAGCAGAGTCTCAAAGGAGGCTGGCTGGAGAAAACTGTTTTTGACTAAGTGGCACCTATAGGGAGAAATGAGAAAGAAAAGCAGTAGCAGCATGTCATGGGAAAAAATCTTTTCTGCTTTTCAGTACAGGATAATTTGGCAACCCTCTGTCACCCTGGGATGGGGGTTAGAAAATGCCATTAGGATCAGCATAGGTTTTGTGTAACAAAGTAATAAAATTCACACCTTGATTCTCATCCAGCACTACAGCACACGGTCTGTTGGTCTAGATTCTCTAGAGATGCATTAACAACCGTACAAAGATCTTAAGGCCTGGAAGGAGGATGTCAACTTACTGCAGTTGGTGCAGCTGCCTCTTTGCAGCAGTGATGAATTCAAAAGACAAAAATTCTGTAGTATTTCCAGACGTATTGTCACTAATCATGGAGCTCAGACACATCCAGGAGCATCACTTAGACCCTTACTGCCCAGCAGCAGCTGCCTTGGTTCCTCACATCCTCTTGCCTTCTGTGCATCTTATTCCCCTGAGTAGACAAGAAGCAGAAGCAGGTGCACCACTGTCAGTTCTGGTGCTAGCATCCAAGGCAGAAGTATCCAACAGGGTGTATTTGCTGTTCTCTCTTTCCTCAGGCAGGGCGATGGGGTCATGGCCTCCCACACCAATGCCAAGGCACTGCTGGGGCAAAACAGAGGGTTGAAAGAAGGATCTTGCTTTTCAGTCCCATTTCTCCTTTTGCACCATGTGACAAAGATGAAGTGTGACGCTGCAACATCACTGTTTCCTGCATATAATCTGGATGCTGATTTTTAAAGTAAATTTTTCAAGGAAGGAAAAACCATGGAAATTCCCCACAGCCCTGAGACAACATTCAGAAAAGGAAAAGCCAAGTCTTTTTTCTTTTCTACACAGCTGATTTACAGCCTCTTGCTCTACTTCACTGCATTTTGGGGTAAGCTGTTGGGCTTAGAAATACCTCATCTCTGCTTGCAGTTGCCATTTCTCATCATCGCTTTCATGTGCAATGACAAATTTTAAACCACCCACTATGGTCCTAGGAAAAGGGAAACAGTTTCTCCTGTACTTGGCATTTCCTGTGGTAAAAGGAGTCAGGGTGAGGCTAGGAATGTGGGTCTTCGGTGAACAGCACTATCACTAACTGCAGTCTGAAGAGAGTGCTGTTAACGTGGAGAGAAGAAAGAAGGAGACCAGGAATAATTGTGGTCCCAGTTCCATTTCCTGAAATGCTCAGTGGTGCTACCATCACAAGTTGCAAGAGAAAGGACATCAAAACACATCTCCCTAAAATATCCCCTTGGCAGCAATGTGAGAAACTGGACGTGAGAAGCACTAGCTTTGAGTGCAGCAGAACTAACAAGGCCAAGGTTCCTATGGATGTGTGCCTCAGGCCTGAATTTCTTTATGAGTAAAAGTGAGAGCCCCAGTCAATGCTTTCTCCATGGCTGGAGCATTTTTGAACGCTGAGTGCATGTGACTTCTGCTCCTCACATGCTTAATCAGGGTCTAGACCACCCTTCTTCTCTATTGGGCATCTTGTCTACCCAACTCTATACAAATACAGCTGGCTTCAAATTTTTACAAAAGAATCAATAGATAGTAAGAGGAAGATACATAGTAAGCAAAGTATGTCTGTATAAGGTCCATTTCCTCAAGAAACCAGTGTCAATAAATTAAAAGGAAAAAGCTCCATGTGGAGACTACAGACACTCCCATCTTCAGATTAGCTAATAACCACTGAATTCCACAAAATTCCTTTCAGACATTCCTATGTATGATTTTCATATACCTGGAAGATTTTACACTGATTTCCAGGAGGCCACATCTTCTGTTAGGTCTAAAGAGGAACAGAGGCCATACAATAACTGAGGTTACAGAAGAAAATATTCTGAAACTGTTTTTAGAGATGACATTTTACTCTTATAATAGGGTCATCTAAAAAGGTGCTTCCCAACGCCAGTACATTTTCTCAAGCTTTAAGTTTTCTCTAGACTTCGCTGACTCCCTTAAAAAAAATAATTAAAAGTTTTAAGCTCTCTTCTCCTCTACATCTGCCTCAGTTTATCTTTTGCTGTGTTATTGAACTTACAGTGTTCTCTGGCAGCACACTTTGTATCATACATTCAACACTACTGCCCTCTGTACATTATACTATTTAGTATTACTAAATTGTGTCAAGCTCAAACAGAAATGCTCTGCAGAGCAATACAGCAGCACACTCCTGGTCTCAGCAAGATTTTCTTGTGCTTATCATCAGCTGTGTAAGTGAATACTGTCAATGAGCAATATAGGACACACAAGGAATTGAGCCTGCATTTGCAGACACATATGCATGAGCAGAATACACATATTTGAGAAGTCATTCAGGAGGTCAGATGCATTTAAGATGGCAGACAAAATAAAAATTGGAATCTGTTTCACTAAGGATCTGAAATTATTTTGCTGTATAGTAAAGCATTTCCTTTTGTTCTACGCATTGTTGTGCTGGGCAGAATTTTTACTGAAGAAAATACCTTTTAAAACAGAGAGCTTAAAGCTGTGGAAGTCTGCTTCCCAGCTTCCCATGGCTTCATGCATTTATTCACTCAAGTGCTGCAGGCCAAATGCCTTGTCTCCTTGCAAAGGAATTCAATGGGAGCTTTGGTTTTTATGACACAGACAATCGGCTCATCACATAATTCGCAACAACAGTGTGGCCTGCAGGCCTTCCCTGTGCCAGTGAACAATGCAGCCATCAAACCTGCTAATCAGGCAAGCCTCCAACAGGCTTCAAACTGTGCAGAACCCTAAGAGCAGCAGCAGCATCTTCTGCGTTGTCAAATCCCTCCCTTATAACACAGAGCAACTGAAAAGGAGCGGGATCCCCACAGCCTGTGGGGTCTCTTGGCCTTTTTGACCTGCTGTTTTTCTGGATATCAGTTACAAAGCAAAGTGCTTCCAAACCAAACCTGTGAATCCCCTGGGACACCTTCAGTACAAGCAATAGGCAGGTATACCCGCTCTAGCATTTCCCCCCTCAGTTGCAGGCATAAAGGAGGGAGAGGAAACTAGTCAGATGCATTACTGATGTGTGATGGGAAGAGGTCTGGTGGGGGAGAAAAGAGCAATCTGACAGCAGCACACACACAATTCAATTCTCTATGTTCCTGCCTCCGGCACTGCTAATATCAGACAGGAAGGGAAAAAAGCTGTCCTAGCCTGTCATCCCAACCATCTCCAGCATCGGGTCAGACCGCACTCTACGCTTCCTCCCTGCATGGTGCCTCTTGTTCCCTTGTGACCATTTGTCTCCTGAGCCACACTCCCACAAGCTACCTCACCTTTTTCTCTTGCAGCTTTATATCTGTGCTGTGACATAGCATACGCTGTCCTCGCATGCAACAAAAAGACGATCTCTGTCACTGGCCAGGGAGACTGATAGTTTCCTTTAGGAAAAATTTGCATTACCACATGTTAATATTATTTCAGGTGAATTCAAAGTGAGATTTTTTTACCTGTGGAGCAGAAGATATGTGGGTGCTTTGTGGTGCTCTCCTCCTTGGGTGAGTACATTGCATAGGTTCAGACCAGCAGCTACAGAACATCTGTCTATTACCCCAACCAGCATATAGTACCTGAGGAGAGATTTTACCAATGGTGGTGTCCACTGAGGAGTATGAGACAGAGACAGATGGACAGGAACAGGAAAAGGAAATTGGGATCTTATCCCTGGTGTCTTGCATGTCTTTTCTACTTACCGCTTGTGACCATAGCTGTATCTACTTTGGACTGCTTTCAAAGAAGGCTCTGCCAGAGCTACTCTGACAGTTTGCTTGCTGTATCATAGCTGCAAATATATATTACAGAGCCAGAAAGCGGAGGAGCAGTTAGCCTAAGGGGAACAGATATAACAAAAGGCAGAAGAGGATGCTGTTAATAAGTGGTAGGAAAAAAGGAATAAATTGTTCTAACCAAAATCATCAGGTTAAAGAGAGAAAGGGTGCTAAACACAGTAGAAAGGAAGATAGACACTGAAGAAACTGTTCTCTAGCTAAAACAGTGGCATGTTCATACCAGGAAGGATGCTCTGAGACCTAAGACACTGAACTAAGAACCAAGATATATGGGTTCAGCTTCCAACTCTGCCAGGTTTCCCGTCTGATCTGACTGGAGCTGCGCATCTGCCTGCCTTCAGTTCTGCAGCTGCAGAACACTCTCCCCTCCTTGGTATGGCTCTTTTAATGGAGACCATTTTGCAGAAGAACTGGCTCTGGACCTGTGAGGGCTGACTCTCCCCAGTGGCAGCAGCTGTGCCAGTGCTGCCGGAGAGAAGCAGTGGCAGCAGGTTGCAGCCTATGAGCACTGCTTACTGTCAACACTCACGTGCAGGCATGTCCTCCAGGACAGCTGTGGGACAGCACAGCTGTGCCTCTCAAGTGGAAAACCTCAGGCGTACCACAAGCTCTGGAGTTAACTTCAGGGCACATTTTCTTGCTTCTTTTGTCTAATCAGCAGCCTCCAGCCATTCCATTGCACTGCTGCTGAGGTCTCATATCCACTGTGGCAGCTAAAACAACCTAGAAGATGAGATAGGTCCCAGAAGGACCTTATCCCTTGATAGCTGTTTTATGCCATCTGAGCTCAAGTTGTCTGTGCTCACAGTGTAGACACAAGAGCTTCATGTGCCACAGCCTTTCATAACCTTTCGGGGCGTCTCAGCTGGCAGTCCCTGCACATGCAAGTGGTTTGCTATTTCCAACTAACCAATAGCCAGAAATGAAGGCAATACACTGTTGCACTGCAAAGTCGTCAGCAAAGGATGTATGCGTTCTGATCAAATAAATCAGTATGTGGACATAGCTCAAAAACTGACTTCTTATTCTGAAGCCTTGAGCACATGGAATTTTTCCCCAGGTCATACTACAAAGCAAAAACTATGTAGTTATCACCACAAAAAAGGTACCAAAGCCAAAACTTCATCTTGTTTCATCTTTGTCAAGAAAAGACACTTGCCAACAAGCCAAAGCGTGGTGTTTCAGCAAAGCACAGATCTGTTCAAAAGACACAGCCTGACTTGAACAAACCTAGCTAGCTCACTCAGCCTGCCATTAAACATCCACTAAGCATCTTTGTGGCCACCTACCAGACTCCTTCCAATTTGGTAAAGTACCAGATGACCCATTACTGGACATGTTATTCCAGATGCAGTCTCACAAGTGCTAAATAGAAAAGAATAATCACCTCATTTGACTTGCTATCTATGTTCTAAAAAGATGTTATCTGCCTTTACTTTCAATCCACAAAAAGTGTAAAATGGTGTTTCAAAACTGCGCTTGCAAACTACTTGGTGCAGTATCCACCAGATCCTGCACAAGTGGTAGCTGGGAGTAATACTACTTTAAGGATGTCTATTAAGGATGCCTTCTACTTCTTCCATTATATCTTTTTTTTTGTTTTTTCTTATTTTTCCAATTGGTTACTGTTTGGCAGCATTTGGGCTAGTTTCTCCTATCAATATCCATCTCAGGTTGAATCTTTGTGGAAAAATTCAGTCAAAATGATTCAGCCATTTCTGAGCACACAAGCAGAAATACATTATTCCACCCAATCTGAAAAATTTTGACAGGGTCTGCTTTGGGTCAAAAAAATACTTTTTCTTGTCCTTGTGAAAGACTCCCAAAGTCTGGGTGAGTTACAAGCCTTCAAAATGTCACAGTTCATATACACTCAGATAAAGCCCAGCGAGAAAATTCTCTGAGGGTTCTGTCTGAACTGGACATGCTTCATATTCTTGCAAAGCTTAGCACTCCCCAAAACAGCTGGATACAGCTGCTATGGAGACTCACGTAGTAGCAGCTTCAGATGAGGGTGGGTTTGAGGCATTGCTCTGGCAGAGACTGGATTTTGAGTAAATCACTGTCAGAAACCTCTCTTTGCAGGCTCAGGGGAAAAAAAAAAAAAAGCCATGAACTCAACAGGAGGAGTTCTGTAAGACAAAGTTTGCAAGTTAGAGATGATAGGATGAAAGATAGTTAAGGAAAGTTAAATATAGTTAAGAAAAGTTTATTTTTATTAGACAGACCTATGAAATTCCTTAGTTGCATTCTGACAGATGTAGCTGATTGTCAGACTTGGCTGACAGCAAATTCTGCTGTATCTTTTTGGTAAACAACTATCTGTTCAGACTGCTTATAGCAGCAAGAGACAAGCCCAGCTTCTATTGGAAACATAAAATGTTTATCCGCCACCTGCTAGGAAGGCTTTTGTTACTTGAAATTTGTCTTTTGAGCTCTGTGGAAAGCAAGTATGTGTTCTAAATGTATTTTCAAATAATGAAGCAGTTTTGATGCCTTAAAACATGTTTTCTTCAAAATAAATAACAGGTTTTATCACTTGAATTGACTTTTAAATGCTTATAAAAAGGTTCAGGATGGAACACCCTAGAGAGAATAAGTTTCTCAATTCCCAGAGAGCCAGACTGTAAATCCCTTACTGCCAATGGCAAGCAGCTACTCACATGCATAACCCTGTGAGCATGGTGTGAGCAATTCTTCACTGACAGGAATTAAGCCTTCATATTTCTAGCTCAGTACGGCACAAAATGGTCATTATCAGTGGATGTTTTCCCCATGACATTCTTTAAAATGTGCAGCAAACATCCATCCGGAAGGATGTCTTATAGGAAAAAGAAAAAAAATATCACCAGAAGCCACCATTTACTGGAGCAAAAGTTAGGTGCTTTTTTGATGGGAAAGCATTCTTTCAATACCAGGCTGCACCGGGAATTTTGTTTTACAGAAACCTGGAACCAAACATCTCACACTATACAAGCATCATAACACAGTTAACAGCAAGAAGTGCTGTTCCATCTTGACTTGGGCTGAAGGTGATCCAGGCAGTATGGGAAAAGGGCACCCCGAGCCCTCTGCCACCAGACCCCAGCAGCTATTGTCATTTATAATGGGAGCCTGGCGCTGGAGAATTTGAAAGATAAATAATAGCATAGCATACTAGCAAGCATTTATGAACAGCAGCATCATTAAAACACTGGAAAAGGACTGTTTTTTAAGAGGTCTTCATCGGCTCTAACAGAATTCTCCCCTGCATTCTGGCAGCACTATTAAAAAGAATAGATTTGTGGATTTTAGACTCAGAGGAGAACATTGCTAGCAATTTTGTCTGACCTAAATATACAAAATCACATCCAAATAAAATACTTTAAAAATAATGCCATTAAGGTCGCATAATCCTGCATTCAAAAGTCTCAAAATGGCAGTATTAAGGTTGCCTGCATGACCTTAATTCAGCAACCCTTAATTCAGCCTCCCTCGGCATCACATTATGTGACTGCAGAGAATGGACAAGGCTCCTTAAATAGGTAGCTAATCAGCTTTTACTTTTGCCCTTGCTTGACTTGTATCTCAGAGCAGCAGCTAACACATACCATACAAACCCAGAACTGCCTGTCATTTTACAGGTCATTACAGGCCCAGAGCAACGCTCTAGGTGAGCCCAGGCTGAAGCACTCACAGGGAATTCAGAAACAGTAACTCAAGGCTGAGACTGAAAGAACAGGAAAAGCACAGGCCAGATATTCAGAGCTCTTTTAAAACTTAACTGCCATTTTAAGAGTCTAAGTCCAAAACTTAGAACCTCTGCATCACCACTTTTAACATGTTGTGCCTGCAATCCTTTACCAGTAAAAAAAGCACCTGATTCTAGATGTACACAAAAGAGCTTGCGCCCAGGCAACACTACTCTTCTCAGCAGCAATCTCATAGCTACACGCCAAAAGAAATCCCATGCTTACTCTTTTCTGACCCCTGTGGTCCACTGCAGTAATATAGTCATAAATAAGTACAAAGGCCAGGTGGTGCACCTGCCCTCTCCTTTATCATGATCTTTAGAACAGATGAATGCCAGAATGCCAGAGCATTCACATCAAGCTGAAGAGCCCTTTCCCTAAATGGGTTCGTGCACATCTTTGGGGAACCTTTCCATTCCACTAAATCTGCATTTTGTGAGCAGCTGCACACACCAACAATAGGACTGCCCACCACAACAGCTGGACACTTTGATATCACGGTGCTTTATGTGTCAGCACAATTAATTTTTGTTTCTACAGCATCCAACTCAACACAGACTGATATGGTCTTTCCTCAAGTACTTTCAGACACACATTTCAGATGGAACAAGGCAAATACTAAACCAAGTGAAGGGACTCCACACTTGGATCATCTGGCATCCCTCAGTATAACCTAATCTGAACCCAGAAAGCAGAGAACATCATAGCTCAAAAGATGGACATAAAAGAACTCACTTCTACAGAAGTAAGACAAATAGTGAGCTTCCAGTCCTTTAAGTCAGCTTTAATGACTCAAATATTTCACAAATAAACTTAACTTGATACAACCCTCCAAAGAATACGTCCCTACTGCACAGCACAGTGCCATGCAGAGACACCCAAGCTAGCAAGCCTGCAATTTCCAAATGGCAAAACAAACAGCAAACACACATGAGAAATGCCAATTGCTCTTCTGGATGCAGGTGTTGGTAAAGCCAGCAGATCAAAGATTCTGCCTTTCCTAAGCTTCAAAGCTATCAGAAAGCAGCCTCCTTTCACTCCTTCCAGTGCCCATGGATCTAGACCAGCCAGAACAATTTGTTCAACCACAGGGAGAGCTACACCGGCGTTTTCACAGAGCCCTGAGAAGATTTCTTGCTCTGCCACCTGGTTTCTGACTGTATGCAACCTAATCCTCCAGCTGCTGTGCTGAGGAGGACAGGATCTGTGAAGCCTTTGAAGACCCTGGGCAGGTAATTCCTGAGGTAATTCTGAAAGCAAAACAAAGTGACAGTCTGCTTCCTGATCCGTTTTTCTAGGAAAATTACGTTTTACGGCCAATTCTGTCCTTACACACTGACTATAAAATTAACTTATTAGCTGACTCAACTCCATTTTGTGTGAAGGATTGAGAAGGATTGCCTCCAGCCCTTGTCCCTTTAACTCTAATTATCAAGTGTATACCAGACTAAATTCAGAATGAAGTAGCCGGGTCAGGCAATCTACTTAAAGTTTAATGGAAGTTAATGATTCATTGATCAAACTCATTTATGTCTAATTAAAGCTTTCCTGCATTATAAAAGACAAGGGGGAAGTTTTATAATGCACCTCACTCCCCCTCTGCACATGGCAGATTTGCTGCAGAACTGAATGGAAAATTCACAGCATCTGTCTTTCATAAGTACATGGTTTGGCAACAGCCCTGTAGATTTAAAAGTATAATTATTTTAGATGACTTCACCAAAAGGATGGGGTTTACACAGTGCTGCCAAATACAATACCAATATCCAGCTGCACACAGCCAGATTGTAAACTGAGCTTGGATGCACGAGCACCAGCTCACAATGGTGAAGTTCAGGGAGCGTAATAATAACCAGACCCGTGTGTGGCTCTCAAGCATGAGTCTTGCTGGAATAAGGCAGGGAGAGGAAAGCTTCCCATTGCACGCGGATTCACTTCACATGCTGCTCGTGCTTCAACACTGGCAAAGCAGCTGAGCCATCCAAAGCACAGCACAGATAGCGCTCAGCGTTCGAGCATAAACGAGAGTGACAGGCAACCCACTGCAACACTCAGGATTTATTCCTTCCTCCACTGACTGTCCCCTCTTATTAAGCACTTTCTAGACATTGTCTTATATATAAATACGTGATCACACTACAGCGCCCCGATTGAAGGGCTATTCACCAGAACATTACTTTTGGCACATTTATTCAAGACAGTATAATTAAACAGGAATACCATGGCCTACTTACATATTTATCATTCTGTTAAATGGTTTTAAATTTTATACCATTCATGTGAAGAGAAAAAAAAATACCTTTTTACAATATCGGGCTGCTGGGGTACAGAAAGAGCTTTTTTTTTTTCCCCTCCATAATTTGAAATTATTTGCCCCTCACATGTTTGATAGCATTACACAGTCTTTAAAATGACACTTTTCAAACTTTTTTTGATATATAGGTCAATAAAATGGCATAATGGCATAAATTAATCCAGAGAAACGAAGTTAAATGTACTGTAATAATTTGCCTTCTTTGGTAATCTATGGTCTTATCACTCCTCAGGTGTCTACTAAATACAGGATAAAACCAGCTGCCTTGCTTGTTGATGGATAGTTTAAACAGTTTCATGTTGGAGCAAGTAAGAGGCTTTCACATGACGGAAGGATACTGCCTCCATACACACACACCCGCCATGTTATTCTAGTTGTATGGCATTTTGCAAATCTGTATGAACGTCTAATGATAACTTGTTGACCTATTCCTTTTTCTTCTTTCTCATTAAGTCCCAGTGGAGTGCATATTTCACTGTCTTGAAAATTACATTTCTACTCTGCATTCCTGATTGTCCAATATAATTGCCCTTTAAGTAACGTGTATTTTCACCCACTGAGAAGCTAAAATGAATGGCTGCTTATACGCAACATATTCCAACAGATACTTGACTTGTCCCCAAGAGTCATTTTGAATCCAAGCAGTCATAGTTCATGGAAATCTAGTAGAAGCAGCAGCAAACTTTGGTCTTTCATACTTTTTTGGCTGTAACTCTTTCTACCATCTTTTCCAACCCTAGAACACCAGAAAAACATGATATCCAGCACTCCGCTAAATTGTAGATGAAACGGGTCTTCAGTAGCATCTCTTCTCAATTCCAGAACGGTTTGCCAAATATTTTGTTTGCTTTTTGCAGTTTTCTTTTATAGAGCCTTAACAGTTTTATCTCACAGTAAAACAGCAGCAAGTGGCTGTTGTTGTATGGCAGTAAGACATGGCTTAATTACTATTTTATGGTAAATTGTACACACCCATTGTGAATACACTGAGGTCCATTATCTTAAATTGAACTGTTTGATACTCCATTTCTGCCCAAATATTTTGTTTCTTTATTCGCAACAGTTCCAAGTCCAAAAAGTCAGTCAGTTCCCAGAAGTCTACAGAGCAGCCTGTAATAATGAGGCTGTTTGTATGATTTGTAGTGGAAAGGTCATTTCCTACTTTTTTTCCAAGGTCTGTTGGGAATGGCTTGTATTTTCATTGGGTTTTTTTGCTACTTGGCCTACATATAATTTAACTGCAATTAAACCAAATGGCAATTGTAATTTAATTGCAATTTAATTTAACTGGAATTGCAATTAATTCTAAGATCTCTGAAAGACTTGGTCAAGTTTGACTGGTATATGGCCCCTCTGGGTTTCCAGAGGCAGACTTTGATTCCAGAATGGTCATACATATCCTTGGGGAAAAAAGGGTTCTCAGTGACCTAGGCATTACGACCCAACTATCTTTATATATGCCATCATATACACTCAAATCATCTTGATATTTCCAGTAACCTTGAAAGACAGGTGGGGTTTATCCTAGCTGTCAGACTACTCAGGGAGACTGTAAAATCTTTATTTTGCAGATTGTTTGCCAATTCTTTTCAGTCTCTGCCTCGCGACTCGCACATAGCTCTTTAATAACCTGAAAATCGGAGGTGAACCACACAAAAAGTGACAACAAGGACACATGACTAAGAATGAATGAGGGAGAAACACAGCCCATAAGAATAAAATCAGAAAGAAGGTACAAAATGTGTTACAACTAGCAAGGAACATAAAAGGATCTAAGAAAAAGTTCACCGACTGCATCAGAAACATTTCTATCTTGTTTATTGAACATAAGGGAAAGAATAGAAAAATTCAGGTGCATGGCTTACTGTGGAGGAACAACAAATAATGTATGACATAGATAAGACTGAAATACTGACTTTTCCATTTTCTTTTTAGAATGTTGCTATTGATATTAAGGGGTAGAAAAGTATCAACTAGAATAAAGAAAGGACATCTGAAAAGGATGAAGGCAAAATAGATATTTTCAACACAGCTGGACCTGAGGAAGTTCACCTTACAGCATTTCTGCCTCTGAGAAATAAAGAAAAGCAGAGCAGCACAAACATCACCTGTCTAAACATTCCAACATAACATTATTCAAGTTAACTCCAGTGCTTAGAAAAATAGCAGTAAGGAATACTTAAATTATTGGTTACTAGGACTGAGTAAATAATAAGCTAATAAAAACAAGTATAAATTATATTATGCCAGTTTAATTTGGTATATTTGTTAGGATTATTGGCCTAGATGATAAGGAGAAAGAAACAGATATGACATTTATGTTCTTTACTTAAACTTTTTCACATACCTGCATGATATTCTCACATCAGAAAAATATGATTCAAAGGAAATGTCAGTGCATGAATACCTGATTTTTAAACACACTCAAATACTAATTAGGAATTTTCAGTCTCAAGCTGGGGTTTGGGAGGGATCTGCAGTGCTAGTCACTATTTTCAATAATGACTTAAAATGAAAAAAAATTATATCTGAAGTATTTAGTGCAGTCCCTGGCTGAAAAGGATTGTAAGCGCCTCAGAAAGCAAGTCAGAACCCAGAATGACTTTGAGAATCAGAGAAACAATGATAGAAAACTTCAGGTTGGAAGGAACCCTCAAGAAACCTTTAGTCCAGCTTCCTGCTCAAAGGATCAAACCAAATTGCTCAGAAAGTTATTCAAGACCTGACTGTTTAAAGCCAAATATGGAGACAGCAAAAACTGCAATCACAACCTGCCATAGGCAATCTCTTCCACTGTCCTTACTGTGAAAAAGTTTTCCTTTATATTCAGTCTCAACCTTTCTTATTTCCACTTATACCCATTGTCTGTCATCCTTCCACCTCTGAGAAGAGTCTGGCTCCCATCTTCTTGATGACCCCCTCGCTGGTGGGGGGAGGGGGGGGGAGGGAACTGAAAGGTCCACACAGTCCTTCTCTTCTCCCATTTAAATGTTGTTCTTCTTCCCCTCACTGCTTTCCCCCAATCCTAATAAGGAAAAATGGGGGGAAGGAGGGGGAGAGAGAGAGAGAGAACACACTGAAGAGGGGCATGGAAAGAAGGGATATTCCAGTAGCTCTATAGGTAGAAGTCATCTCGCATTAAAGAGAGGAAAAAAGAGCAATGATCCCTATGATCACTGTGATCATGACAAATAGAAATATGCTTGCAGCATTAGATCAGATAGTATGAAAAAACCTCAAACTACAAGAATAATCCAGTGGTAAATCAGGCTGCAAAGCAAGGCCATGGAACCTACGTCACTGCAGCCTTTCAACCAAGGGAAGACAAATACATCAAGTTTTGTAAGCCCTGTGTCAGGGCAGAGGGGAGCAGCAGATGACACCTTGCAGTCCCTCCTGTTCAAAGACTGAAATATTTTTAATGAGTTTGATGCTTCAGATGGACCTGTATTCTAAATGTAAACAAGAACACTGCCTTATGAAACATTTGTGAAGTTTTGATGTCATTAAAGGCAACCAAAGAAACACTGGCTGAAAGTAGCATCTCATATGATCCTAATACAATGTGAATTTTCAGCATGAATATTTTCCCTTACAATTTTCTTGTAGTTCACAGTGTCCTAATGGCATTGTTTTCTTTGTAACAGAACTTTAATTTGGCTTTGTTTGATTTTTCTTTTTGTCTTATCTTATCTAACCTGGCTTACTTATTGATGTTCTACACTTTATTCATCACTTATATCCTTTTTTTTTTCTTTTTTACAGCTGGTGCTACTCAAAGCTCCACAAGGTGTTATGTTTTCTTGTTTGTTCAGAGGGTTGGGTTTATGTTTTGGTGTGGTTTTTTTTTTAAGTGCACATACGTAACATTAATTTAAAAAAAAAAAAATCATATTTTTTGCATTATACACTTCTTCTGTAAAAAAATTTTTCTTTTCTTTCTAAGCCTGCAAGCTTTGGAAGGTCTTTTCTGTTATCACAGTTGCTTCATATGACTTTACATACAAATTTTATAGAATGGTTTATGTAGGAAGCGTACTTAAGTTGTAGGTGCATTACTACAGACATCTACACCTTGGCACAGATGATGCTCATTCTCAAAGTATTTCCACTTAAATTGTATACCTTCTGCCCCTGTGGACCAGGATCCCAAACCCTGCAACAAGGGCACCAAGACATTCTCTAGTACCAAAACACCATATGTGTGGTAAAGGTCCTGACCAAAGAGAAACTGGGGACTGAACAAATCACCAAGTAGGAGCAAGGAAGGGAGGAACATGTGGGACAAGAATGGCCCGCCAGCAGGTCCACCTGGAGTTACTCAAACTATTGGCCAGTCAAGCTCCAGTTTCCAAAGTACATTCTGCCAACCAGAGCCACATTTGCTACTTGGAAACCCCTTCCTACAGCTTACTTTGGCTTATAAGGATAATATCAGTAGGGAATTTCTTATACTTTATTTCTTAACAATCACAAATAGGTTCAACTTTTATAGATGGATTTTCATGTGATAAAATTAATGATGTCATTTCAGTTGGTCCATCACAGCATCTGAAAACTTATCTTTTGCATTTCTTTTCCTCTGCACTTCTGGCAAGCAGAAAGTGTTCTGGAGTACAATTAAGATCCCACATGAGACCTCATCTGCTACCAGCACATCAAGATACTCCAGGAGCATAAAACTCTCTCCATCCATTAAAGCAAGTTGAAACTGCTTCTATCAAACCCTGTTAAAATGAGCTATTTCCCTACTGTGAGCTAAAGACTAATTGCTAGACAAGTAACACCCTTTCACATTTATCTCATTTATTCTTTTGGGGGAATGATAGAAAAAAAGGTAATGTTCACGTGTTATATTTATTTTTGTAACACTCCCAGTTTCTGACAAACTGTATCTGCAGAAAGCTAATTCACTTTGGAAACAGTGTTCAATATTTGACTGTAAAATAATACAGTAAAAAACCTATGCATTTGGGGGTTTTATTCCTTGTCCTAAGTGTACTTTTCCCTCTCATCAAGTTGTTTCGGAAAGGATTTATCTGAACTCTGAGGTATTATCTCACTACAGTAATAGTTTTCACCATCCTTGGATGCCTTTTCTAGGGTCCTGTCCTCCACACATGCTCCTTTCAAGTGACAGTGATGTGCTTCCACTTTTCTTTAGTGAAAAGGCCCCTATAACGTAACCACATTTATCAGCATGATAAGGTTATCCCATTCTGATTAGCAGCCTTGATACCAAGCAAGCTTAACAGGTCCCTTTAGGGAGCCTTGTATAATAACAACAACTTCCTCAAAACAAAGTATCCATGAAAAAGTCCATGGCACTCAGACAAAGCTATTTATGTGGACAGAGTCTTTCCTAGGCTTGGCATGTCTCTTAACCCCATAGGAAGACATGACTTCAGGACAGTGTCTCTTGAGGATGGCATTATGACTCACTTTACCTTAGTGCATCCACATCACTTTGCTGTAGCTAACAGCTTTCCTGCATCCATTCCCTCACTTTCCACACATTGTTTTCTGAGCTCTAACTCCACAACATTGTGATCCAGTCAAGAGATGCCATTCAGGGGTAAGCAGGCTTTAAACACAGAAAAAATATCAGTATAGCTCTCCACCAGGAGAATCCATGAGGGTATGTGCAAAGTGGAGGACGACCTGCTGTCACTCAACTGCTGACACTCTGGATCTTCCTCATGTTCTGCAAAACAAACCATCCTTCAGTTGCCCCTTCATTAAAGGCCCACCAAAACAGTGCTTAAAAAGTTACAGTGTTTGGAATGCCAAGTGTCTCTTTCATTTTTAAGGAGAGTTAGACACATTGCAAATGGAGAAGTTAACATCTGGAAACCTGATCTGGGAGAAAGAGTCAGGGGACACTGATCTCTGCAAGGCCGTGTGTGAGCAGTATCAGGATGGTCCAACCCGAACTTTCTCTCCCTAATGGGTACTGCTAAGTTGCTTAAAAGCACCATAAACATAACTAAAGAATAAACATTATCTGGCTTAAGCAAATAAGAAGGCATAGAAGTTTTCTGAAAGAACTGAACTATTAGGAAAAACAAAAAAACAAACAAACAAAAAAAGCACCACTTTTGCACCGTAGAAAAGCTTGGCTGGGAAGCTCACGCAACAAGGAAGGAAAGAGAAAAAAAGGCAGAAGCACTGGTTTATCACCCCTTAAGCCTGACAGCAACTCATTTCAGTGTTTCAGAGTAATCATGAGCACTTAGCAAAATAGCAAGACTTCCTGAGTGAAACCCCTCTATATTAGGTGATGTGTAATTAAAAACGTATCCCTTGCCCTGCAGAGGTTTAGCCCCAACTATAAGATGACACAGAGACACAAGCACATTGATTGATTGATAGAAATATAGAGTGACAAGTGAGACAGTGAGAGAGAGATGGTCTTTTCTAAACTTTATGGCTAAAAAGTAGTTAAGTATCATGAGAAGTATATCTTCTAGTGGAACAATAGGAAGAATGAACCATAATCTGTAGCATAAGTTATTTAGAGTATGGCTGAATAAGAGCCAAGTTAAATAACTACCTTTTAATTAGGCTTTAGAGCACAACTCACAGGCAATGTTGAGCAAAAATAATAACACTGATCTCAACAGGGCAGTATTGAAATAGAAAAATAATAACTATCCTTAAAAATATGTTTTATATTTCTTCTTTGCTGAAATTTAAGCAGCTATGAAAATTCATGAACTATCATATTTAATAGAAATCAGTATGTTATTTCATGAACTGTATATCTAGGAAAGTCTGCCTTCCTACAAATTGTATCTTTCTTACCCAGGCCATCACTTCCTACATCAATACCAAACCCTCAGTCTACCTACAAAACTTCCACTGTAGGCAGGAAGCTAGAAACTCCCATCACTCTTTCAAGAGAGCTTTGTCAAAACTGTCTAAAAGGGTGTGGCTGGTGCACCCACCACCACCACTGTTAAAGACTGAAACTTCTCGAAGCCACATGGTGACTACTGTCATGTACATGCTTTGGTTGAAAGATGAGAAAATGAAGCCCCCCAGCCAATGAGGACTAACGACCACAGATGACCACAGATCAGATTTGACTAGGGTATAAATGGAGCCGTGCCAGAGGACAGATTGAGGATTGAGTCAGACCTCCTTAGGTCTGCAGTCAGGAGCTCTCCCCGTGGGTTGGGACACCACCTATAGTTACTCCTGCAAGTTGAGAGCCCTTCCCTTGTTCTGTGAGTGATTGAGCAGTTTGGATCCTCGTTTCTAAAGCCTCGTTTCTTAAGTCAGCTGTATAGTATTAATTCAGCTGATATCTTGAACCTACAGTTAACTAATGTTGTCAGGGTCTTAAACAGTTTGGTTAGCATAAAGTTGTTTGGTTAGAATAAAATTTGAGTTTATCACCTACCTAATTTGATTTTCTTATAAGTCTCCACAACAAAGGGTCCATCTATTATCTAGGGTTAGAAAAGCAGCAAAATCACATAACCTGATTTCATAGAAACAACAGGATATAACTGAGAAGGTTCCTAAATTCTCACACTTTATTGGTATCTTCCTTCTCAAGTGACTGCAGTGGATAAAATATGCATGTTGACCAGTAAGGGAAGAAAACAAATGCACAGCACACTTATCACCATTGAATATCAATTGGAACCTGTTGAAATAGGTGGGAGCCAGCAGCCACCCTCTCACAGGAATGCACTCGTTGCTCCTGCAGCCTAGCAGTCCTTGCTGCCCTTTTTTAATTTTAAACCACTGCCTTGTTGGTTCACACACTGATTATAGAGCTTCTTGGACTTTCAGAATCTTATCACTGTCAGATAAAAATTATGGTTTATCACTAGTTTGTTCCAGTATCGCTCCTGTGGCTTTAGTGCCCAAATTTTAAAATAGCACTATTATATGTCTGTTAAAACCCACCTCCTTTCAAAGATTTAATGACACACAACATTTTAAGAAAACCAGATTACTCTTTTGGAAGATCAGTGCCACCCTCAGTCCCTATATTTCTGAAGTATTTTTGGAAAAATTCAGTAGGCTTCAAGAAAAGGTGTTGCCACAATCAATAATCACCCATGTGTGTTACAATTTTTGAGCCCATTAATATTGGCCACACTGCTGAAAAAATGGATACTGAGTAATTAATAACCAGTTGTGGTTTCTTATTACATTGTAAAATCAAAGACCATATTAATTAAGATTAGGTGGCTAAAAACCACAGAAAAAGCACAAAGTCCTATACATTAATTACAATATGGCCAAGTTTGCCACATAAACAAAGGCTGAAAGGTCCAATCTGCTTTCCCACAAATTTTCTAGAGCTGGCAATTTGCTTTCAGCAGATGTGTGAGCACCAGGTACAGGAGAGTGAACATTTTCACCCACACATAAGATCATAGATGGTCCCACAGCCAACGAAAAGCGGGTAACCATCAGCCCGCTAACTTCTTAATGTTGACCACTCTTTGTAATTCCCTTTAAAGAGATGGTATTTGTGAAGTATCTGACACAACCATAAATGCTGTAGTATTACAGCCATATCAAAAAGTCTTTCAAGTGACTGCAGCATGATGGACTGTCATCATGAAGCTATGCATGTGGGAAGTAGAAAGTGTGTGGCATGCTAAGATGGAAAGCATATGGATAGAAAACAGATTTAATGGAAAATATTTGCTGGGGGAGATTAAGATAACTGATTTTGACATTAAAAAGTAGGATTTAAGTTGTAAGGCCCCACATGAATTCAGAATAAGCTTCTCCTCTCTATAACACAAAAGGGAGAAAGCCTCCTTGCTTCCACAGTCTTACAGTAAGTCGGACCCATCTTGGGAATGACATTTAGTCTTGCTAGATAAACTTTATTGAAGTACGTTGAATTTTTGTTAGCTTTATTTTGTTCAGTAAAGATTTTCTGCAAGTCTGGAGGATTTTCAAATCTTCAAGACTAAGTATGAGCAATCTTGAAATTACTGCTACTTCTACAGAGAGTTTATGCCAGCTGTTTTCAACTGGAGAGCAGATTGTAGTAAAATCTCCTACAGTGCTCATAATCTCAAAAGCGAGCAGAAAATAATCACTCACCTGTCCTTCCTGTTCGCAGGAAAAAGCCTGGAGACAAGGGGAAAACAGGAAAAAAAGAACTGCAGTAAGGAGGGGAAACAATCTGTATGTAGCTATCAAAAGCAGAAGAGAGAAAACAAGAAGCGGTATTTGCCCAGTAAAAGAAAGGATTCCAACGTAACAAATACCGGGAAAAGTGAAAAACAGCTATAGCTGGAGTGAAAAACAAAAAGATATTCAGTTACTATCTTTATTAAAATACTCAGTTTCCAATATGAAGGAAATTCTTCAAGGAAATGCCTACACTGTACATGACAGTTCAGTGAAGAGGTGCCCTAAATCACCTATGTGATCAAATGCGCTTTAGAAATACTAGTCCTTTAAGAAAGAAGACCACTCCTGATAGAATGGATTTATTTACATACACACATTTCTCAGATTGGTCCATACAGGGATCCAAGATCCTGAGCTACAGAACCACAGTATCCAAGTTAGCTCACACAGGATGGCCAGTATAGACATGTCAAGCTCACTCATCCTGCCAGCAAGCCATTGTGCCCACACACCTCGTGGGACCACAAAGGATAGCAAAGTAGAAAAGACCAGCAAAACAAGCTCCATCAGCAGCAGGAACCACTTAAGCTGGAATAACAAGAACAGGGCACGCAGTGGGGAGGGGAGGAAGAAGTTTCAGCTACTGAGGCAAAAAGGGGCTAGAATATAGCTTTCTATATATTGCAAAAATCAAAGTGTAAAAAACTGACAACGTCACTGATTGTTAGGCATTAAGAAAAAACTTAACTTGCAGCGTGGAGTGTTCATTAGATGACCACATTGCTATTCCACTAGGAAGGGTGAATCTGCATTAGTAATCCTGAAATTATAACTCAGACATTATTCTTGTCACTCTCTTAACATTATTCTTGTCACTCTTTTCAGACCTGAAGCACTAATTTTCCACATCAAAACGTTTTAATAGATGATGCATTACTGGAAAAGATGAAAGAATATAACTTGCATTAAAGAAAACAATATTTTAATAAGCTTTTAATGATAATCAGTCAAAAGTACTTTTAAACAACTGTCATGCAAGATCTATATCTAATTATTCTCTGAGTAATTGGGGTTTTTTTGTTGTTGTTGTTAAAGAAACAGAAAAAATACCTATAATTCTCTTACTGCAAGTAGCAAACTTTAGCAAACATACATGGGACATTCCTAACACCCAACTCCCAGCCCCCAGATTTCCTTTATAAGTATACCCTTAATCAGATAAAGCAATCCTATACAGAATAACAACATACTTCAGAATTACTGGGGATTATATTCACAAAGTGGTCTTGTTATTTGATGCCTTTTGACTATTGTAATAATCCAGAAAAACTTATGCTTTTCATGTTAACTGAGAAACCTTGATTAAGGAGGAAAGGATAAAGTCAAAAGGTATAATTTATGGATGCTTTCCTTTGTTTTCTGTCCATACACATGAATTCATAACTTAGTGGCCATGTAGCATATACTCAGAATCAGTTCAGTCTTAGTACTGTTCAGAAAGGACATGACCTGAAAATATTATAGATACAGTTGTTCTAGGCCTCATAGCATTAGCTAGAAATACTGAACTATTAAATGTGGAACTTTTATTGTATATGTTCAAATATAAATCAAAAAATCAATGTTAAAGAAATCCAATAAAATTGCTTTTAGATTGTAACATCTTTCACAGCAGAATGAAAACAAAACAAAAACACACGGCCAATTACCTTTGTGAATTATCATCTGCAGAAAATAGATGGTAAAGAGTCCTTATAATAGGAAAAATTGGCTGGATCTCTTTTAAAGGTGTCAAAAGAGAATGACAAGAGCTTTCTTTGTTTTTACAGTTCTACCTCAATCCCCCAAGCTTTTCAGTCTCCCTCCAGGCCCCCATCAATGAATGTTGTTGAAATTAGTCCATTTAAAAGCTAGGTTGAGCCATTTTCACGCTGACTTATATAAAGCCATTTTTCTATTTTATTAGTCACATTAGCATTCTATTGCCCTTTAAATGTCACAAGTTCAAGAGCATAGCTGTGCATATCCTGGAAATATTCCTGTTTGATGTAATAAAACAGAAAGCTACAATTTCCTGGGACAGATAAGATGACAAAAAAAGAAAGAAGCGAACAGGGCATAACAGCATAGAGTAAAACAACAGGCAGTACAGCAAGAATGTTTCCAAGTGAAGGAGGAGCATGAGTGTTACTGGGAGCAGGGATTTAGAAAGGCTTGTTTGCTTTTTCTCTATCAAAACATGTGAAACAGCTGATGAACCTGCCACTGGCTCTAGCTTACAGAAAGGAAGAAAAATGACACTGCAATCCCTTCAGATGTATTCCCTAAGCTATTAGCTACATTTTCAAAGCCAAATTGTACATTGTGACTACTCTCATTTATTAGTGGTGATTTATTTCAAAGCAGAAACTTGCAAAATTCCCTGGCTGCATGTTATCTAACCTAAAACACCATCAGGGTTATCAAGGGCAACGTGAAAATCACGAACTGGTTGGAAAGAGTTCTTGAAGATCAAATGAATTCTGAAGTCTGCAGGATCTAACCTCCCATCTTCTTCTGTCAAAGGCACTGGAGGGGCTTTAAAAATAAAATAAAATAAAAAAAAAATAAATGAAGAGGAGAAATCTAGAAGTGTGCTAAAGAAAATATACAAGACAGTGAAAAATAGTACAGTGAAAACAAAGTAGTTAACCTTATACTGTGAACTTGTCATTTTGGAACTCCACTATGTTATTGGAGCTGCATTATGACTCCCTGGTTTAAGCACTGTATAAGGCAGACAAGGCTGCAGCTAACAGCAGCTTAGTGCTTAGGACAGGGTCCATGTGGCTTGAAAATATCACCTGAATCACTAAGTCCAGTGACCGACAAAGGAAAGCAATGTACAATGAAAGTTTTTACCAAAACTACCATGAAAACAAATTCCCTACATGTTACCACAGCCCACACTACACCATCAACCACCTCCTGGCTCATTATTGTGGCTTTTGAACATCTACTGCAACAGGCTACAGGAAGACACAACTCTGTTTCTGTTGCCAAGTGTCACAGGTCCCCACAATTACAACCAACTTGCTAGGTAAAGTTATCAAACTACCTTGAGAAGAAAGTATGTCCCATGGTACAAAGAGGGGCAAACTCTTCCTCCCCCCGCCCTTCCCTTCACTCCAGAAATTCCTGCCAAGCTCATTAAGGAGAAAGCCACATACACCCACAAGGATACAGGTAGCATGAGGACTTATATATCTACATAACCACTCAACAGGCACATTTTTAAACTTTGTATGTTACAACCATGTCACGGCACCAACAAACTCATGGTGGCTGCAGTGCTCTCCATCTCCCATAGCACAAATGAAAGTCTACTCCTTTGTCAGGGCGCCACAGGCACCAGTGGTTGCCTTGTGGCTGGGGCTCCCCATGGGGTCCATTGAGGCAGGTCCCAGTCCTGTGACACAGCCCTTCACCAGGCAGAGGTAGGTCCCCTGGTACCCTTGGTCTTGCCAAGACCCCTGCGAGCTAAAACCTCAAAGGTGACATTGGTGCAGCCTCTGTGCCACAAACATGCAGCAGTTCCCTGCTCAGCCCGTTCAAGGATGGGGCACACTTTGGCACCCAAATGGCCCTGTACACACAGACCTTCTGTGAGAACTTCACCTGGCAGTTCTCCCAGATGTGGAAGGCAGAAGGAGACAGGGGTGAGGAGAGCTGCTGCAATACCATTGCTCAGAAATCCTGCACCTGTGGATATAGCTGCCTTCTCCAGCACAACCTGCATGGTATTTTCTTCCCCCTGAACCTGACAGCAGATAAGTGGCTGACAGTCTAAAGATCCACTTACGACTCTGGCAGCACAGGGATGCCAGTAAAGGAGTACATCCTGCTCCCAGCAACAAGGATGTCTACTCAAATGCAAGCAGAATCTTGTAGTACTTGCTTAGTATTCCTACCTGGTGTTCCAGCTGGCAGGTTGTCACCACACTCCTGAGGGTACAGCAGGGCCCCAGCAAGGCAGAGCCAAATGCCCTGTTGCGGGGCATTGCCCAGCCGCTGCAAGATGCCACTGGATGACACTGCAAGGACTTTGTGCACGTCAAAGTTCCACATATGGCAACAGGCAAAGGAGAAACTCATCTGCCATTGCTGCTGAAGAGCAGCCAACACCAGCCATCCTTGTAGAAGGTACCTTGGTGCACAAGACACAAGATGAGTGCTGCTTAAGCAGAAGGCTCTTGATAAGAAAGTAAAGGCTGCTGCATAAGAATGCTGAGGCATGGGGCTCTTTCTGTGCCTGACAAAGAAATGTTGCAGTCCCCAAGAGGATAAATGAAAGAAGCCACTCGGGGAAAGGGATTTCTCTGACCCAGCAGGAGCTCAAACCTCCATGCCTAAATTTGGCCCTGGGAACAACAGCCTCAACACTGTATTTAGGCAGCCCAAGTGAGCAGACCATCTGGAAACTATTGTATATCAACTTGTCACAGTAAAAGATGGAGTAGTTCAAGGCTGAGAAACAAAACTTCCAGTCACGTCTTCTGTTTTAGAGTGTCCTGATCCATTCCTGGTTTACATATAGCACAGTGCACCTTAATGGGTCCAGCACAATCCTGAACAAATACCTGGGCTCAGCTCTTTTGCAAATGCTTTCTTCCTATGTAATGCTTCAACTCCAACTTACCAAAAGATTGGATGCAAGTGTCTTCCTAAGAAATTATATAAATATTTTCATGCATGGTGCTCCTTGGAAAGTCCGTTCTGTTTCCTTGAAGCTATGATGGCTCTTCCTTTGCAGTCTGTCAGGTTTACAACTAGAGTACTAAAAATGTGCTCCCAGGAACTGTTAAATCCACTCATCAGATGCAGTACAGCAATTCTGGTCAAAGCTGACTGTGCTTCTGGAACTGACAGTCCGCACAATTCATCCTCTATGATAGACACAGATTGCTTTCTCTGTGAGAGCAGCTCCTCGCTCTGAACTAAAGCACAAATCCCACATCTTTCATTCAAATTGCTCCAGAAACTACATCCTAGAGTGTCTTCCTGCAAGTTCTGTTGGAATTTCTTCCCTCCCTCTGTTGTTTCAAAAGCCAGGGAGAGGAATTTAGGCAGAACTGCATTCAGATATTCTTCCAAGCTATAGAAATCATTAATTGTTTATGCCGCATGTTAAATCAACATGCTAGACAACATCTACCATCTTGTTCCAGAAAACTATTGTTCCACTTACCCATTTGTGCATTCTCACAGCAATAGGACTAAGCATTTCTGACAGGCTTTCATCTCCCTCATTTACAGCAGGTATGTTTCTTCTTTATCTAGTTTAAAGAGGTATTTTAAGCTCATCCATACTGAAGTACACTAGAAAAGCCAATAACACAGTTATATTTTTTCCTGAACTTTCAAAAGTTTCAAAAATCTGTTTTACACAACACTAAGATTACCCATGATGCTTTACTTCAGCCACATTTTCATGACTTTTTGCTTTTGTTGATCTGTCCTTATGAAGAAAAAAGCCCAAACTGTGGA
Organism: Limosa lapponica baueri; assembly: GCA_002844005.1. Taxonomy (NCBI): domain Eukaryota; kingdom Metazoa; phylum Chordata; class Aves; order Charadriiformes; family Scolopacidae; genus Limosa; species Limosa lapponica. The sequence goes on from KZ505717.1 coordinate 1,130,680, forward strand.
AGCTTGGTATTTGTATTCCACTGCAATAATGCAGAAGTAGTCCTACCAACTCAGGGTAGACATCCATCTGGTCCACAGTTCTGCTTCTGCTGTGGGTAGAGAAGAGGGTAAAATCAGAAAGCCCAGCTAGATGTTTCGTAGTGCGTCTCCCCAGACCTCAGCAATCAGAAAAGAGCAAATAGAAAAAAAGCAAGAGAGAACACTCTCTCTGGGGTGAACTTTTTCAGTTCTCAATTAATGTATGAGCAGCATACCCAAATGTAACCTGTGTGGTTACTATGCTTGCTTGTCTTCTCTCATAAATTTAATCAGGGGTCTGAATTATCTACTCTACATCATGTAGCCTTTCACCATTCACTATCTTCTTCCTGGGTGCAAGGAAATTAGGGTCACTTTTAGTGCAATACCTGTTCTAAGCTGTTCCCCAAAAATAGAGCACTTTCTCAGAGACCTCTAGCTTCCTGTGTCAATAACAGCCCTTCCCCAAAATCAGCCTCCTAACCTGCTTCCTCGTATGGGCCAGAATATTACCTGGAATAATTTCAGTGTTTCAGGTCTGTCCTTCAGTGCATTTCTTACTCTCCCATTCTTCTCCAGCTTTCCACATTGCATTAGCTCCCTATGCAAGGAGATCCTTGGAAAGAAGACTAAATTAGGGGAAAATATTTCTCTTGTCCTTACCTCTCTTACATGGCAAGCAAAGGCCAAAAGAAAGGCTAGTGCTCTAACATAAGTCCCTGACTACCTATCAGAGCGAAGAGTACCAAAGAGCCTGGAGAAACATAGTAATTCAACATGAATAAAAGCAGTGTGTCAGTTTACATTGTCTAGGCTCATGCAATTGAAAGTAATCCTCAGCATAAAAGTTTATCTTTAAAACCTTCATCGCTCCTCACTCAACAGAAAATTTGAAAAGCAGGTCAGCTATCCCATTTTCTTCTATCTACTTGGTATTTTCTGTTCAGAGGTGTAAC
>KZ505717.1:1132046-1157258 GCA_002844005.1 Limosa lapponica baueri
AAAAAAAAAAAAAAAGGCTGCTATTACCATTACATTTTCCAGCGGGCCGTGATGCTGAATAGAAATGTCACAGCAAAATCTACTTTTCCTGTAGCTAAGCAGTAAAAACACTTGTGCATCACAACCCAGGGCTGAAGACACGATTTTCCTGGAATGGGATATTTTGCCGATCTGAATATCTCCTCTGGGATCAGCTAATTTCTGCTAATAAGAGACAGCCCCAGAATGAGGCTTGTGACAGCACTGGGGTAGACTGGGAGACAAGGGAAAAAGCAGGGGAAAAATTCTCAGCTATTAAAAGACGAGCTCTAATCTGATTCTTCTGTGTTTATGAAAAGAGCAAGTGAAAGATGATGCACCCCTTAAGAAGGCAAGCACTGTCATCACTGACCTTACTGGGTGATTTGTGCATGCCCATTGCAACACAGCCTCCTATGCTGCTCTCTGGCAGCAGAAAGATGGTTCATCTTCAGCTGGTGGCTTTAGTGGGACAAGACAACGCTCTCCTCTCTTTCCCCCACCTCTCTCAGAAGCCAGGAGGTGCAGGCTCAGGAGCCAGCTTTGATTGGTACTGTAATGTACTGGATATAACTAGGTCCTGTTTACATCCCTTGGCATTGAATGGATGTAATTTCAGCTGTGATCATGGGTTAATTATACCAAACATATCGAGCTGGCCTGCAAAACAGGCATATTGCTTTACTGACATCACGTGGAGAGACTGCTTCTTCTTTAATAACAATGGCCTGCAACTGTGGACCTGTGGTCCTCAGCCAGACCCCGTCTCCTCATTTGCACTGATCTGACATTGCAAAGTAGGGAGCCAGATAAAGAGCACCTCCTTGCCCCCTCCCACCCCCTGCAAAGACAGGGCCCCTACATCAGCAGGAGTCCTACAACATGCAGTGTGCAGCACACAAGCAGTGGCTTTACAGCCAGCAATTCTTCCCTTACAAGATGATGTTCTGAGAAGGGGGAGAGTCTATCATCCAAACTATAAGTTAACACAAATCCATCCTGCAACAGCCAGATTCTTAGTTGATTGCCAAGGCTGGGGGCATAAAAAGGACAAAGTTTACATCTACTGTGCCCTGAGCAGAAAGTAACAAAGAACCAAGTCTATAGGATCACATATGCTTGCTGTGGCTTCAGTTACAAGCTCTCCATAATATTGCCATACGTTTGGCTCTTTGCAAACACCACTTGGTAGGTTTCTCATAGCTCAGACAATGTTTAATGTCAGAAGCCTTGGGCATATGTGAGAATTCCTTTAAAGCCTTGTATGAAAGAATATAGAAGGTGAAAAATATATTTACTTTCGAAAACAGTTTCCTACCTCCTTTCTTTAAAAAGAAAAAAAAAGAAAAAAGGAAAATATTTTCTCACAGATTTCAGTAAGCACAATATTGATTAAGAATCATGCCATGTGTATATGTGAGGCAGAGTATGACAGAGCAGGCAGAAAATAATATTTACATTGTTGCACAGAAGTTGTTAATTTTCATCACTGGCATACAAAGGGTAAAGACAATGAAGAAGGGTAGCTGAGAACTTGACATAAAATAGCTATTAATTTTGAGTATTTGGGATCTCTAATTAGAGAGATTTCAACATGCACATTTGATGAGAGAGCTGTATAAAATTAATAGCAAGAGAAAATCCTCTGCATTTTGCTAATGGTACCAGACTGCTTGAAATATACGGGTCAGTTGTAACTGATGGGCTCTTATTTCTTTTAATACAGAAAAATAAATCCCATGCATTTGTAAAATCTACATTTCATAAAGTCAGAACAAATCAAAATGAGCCCTTGCTGTCCTCCATAAGCTTTTTCCTATCCAATACTTCTTTCTTTATCCTCCCTTCTTTCACAGATATGCTTTTTTTTCTCCCTAAGAAATCTAAATTGAGAGCTTAAGATATCCTATATATTTGATTTTTTTAAAAAGTAATTGAAGTTTCAGGCAGTGAAGCCAAGGGTATAAACACATCTGAAACTCATGACCAGTCTATTCTTTCAATATTAAAACCATATTTTTAAAGTCCTTCACATGACTAAGCTGTGAATCCAAAATCTTGTTATACGCGCCCTACACTTGAAGTAACAGAAGGATGCTGAGTGACAGTTTCTGTACAAGAATTCCATAAGTTTCACTGTACAACACAGTTGTTATTCTTAGACAAACAGCAGGGCTTTTATTATAAAATACTTTAAAATGCGTTGTAGTGACGAAGACAGAAACTCCTGGTCCTCATTATACCTTATTACTCATTCAACTGATATAGAAATACGCTTTCACAAATACCGGTGCTAAGTTTATTCAGAGGAATATTTTCACTCGTAGTCACACAAGCATCTTTCTCTTTCCACTCCTTCTATTTCAGGCTGTGATTTACCAGAAAGTTCAGGGCAAACAGAAACATGACCAGCCCCAGCTCCAGATAAATCTCAGAATTTAAATGTCAATAGAGCCCTCTCCAGATCAATCCTCTTCAGAACCTGGTTGATAGGAAGTACATGTAAATTCACTGAATTCAGTGGAAATATCATTTTAGATGAGAACAGCCCCTCCAAGTACTAGGGCGGAGCTGTAAGCTAGTTCAAAGACAGAGCTCCTAAACCGTTTCTTCCAATATGACATTGAATGGGATTACACTCCTAAGCCTGCACTTATGCTACATTGCACCTCATGTAAAAGTCGTAGTAATTTACTGTTGCACAAAAGAAATGTAAAATGCTCATAAAACAGCTCTGCAAGGGAGGTTCAAGGCAATAAGGTTTTGAATAAAGAATGACATTCAGGCCTAAATAACATTCAGCAATTAAAACAGGTGCAGATTGTCCAGATATAGGGAAGACTTCAATACACAGGTATAGTACTGCTATAAATAATAAAATCAAACCAGAACATTCAAAGCAATCCTCTCCACAAACAATTGTCTCCCTTGGGAAAGGATGAGATTAAATAAGCAAATAAAAAAATGCTACTCATGTGACACAAATCACATTGCTTAATGAACTCAGATATTCTGAATAACACAGTCCTCCAAGAGCCTGCCTAAATCAGACCCAAATCACTACCTGACTATCTGGCCAAAAAAAAAAGAAATTATTAGAAGATTGAATTTTGAACTCCTAGCATGTGAATATTTGCCACCAGCATGACAGATCACTATTAATTTATATTAATTGCAGCGTTGTTTGAGACTCACACATGATAGAGAACATTTTATTCTGAAAATGGAGTGTTAGACTCAACATGAAATATATCATCCTGATTTTCCCTGAAAGAACAGTCAGGCGTTTTGTTAGATCAGACTCTCTTACATTGAAAATTCTGCTACCATGAGAAGTGCTATTTGGAAAAACAAAAAGAGCAACAAACAAAGACCACCAAACATACAACAAAAACCACCACCAAAAGAAACCAAAACCTGACCAAAACACTACAGCTAAGCAAAGTACAGTCACTCAAGAGTCTTTTTGTAGGTGGAGCCTTAACTTAAATCTGACCATCTGAAGGTAAACTTAATCTTATCACATGAAAATGCACTCAACTTCTACTTTAAATCTTCTCATTATGATTAGACTGTAATTCTGCAGAAATTCCCTAAACACAAGAAAGGAAAAAGCCAAAGCGTACTCATGAAAGGTGTTAAGAAACTAGATGTTCCAAGGGCAGACTGAAAGCCTAGACTAAGAACAAGTAAATAGTAACACTTAAGTAGCTTCATCCAAGTAGCCCTATATTTAGAGAATGTTCCAAGTTTTCAGGGAAGACGCATTATATTGTGAAATGCTGTTCATTGTTCAATAAAGATGATACCATATAAAGATGGTGCCCAAGGGAATAATATCCAAAGATGTCAGACACTAGAGATCTGGATCACTGGCCGGTAAGCTGAGCCTCATTAGATTCCCTCTCTCCGCTACTTCCAATTCTGAGAAACTGGTCAAAATGCATGTTCCAAAAATTGCATGAAGCCTTTGTGTCCTCAGGGACAATGCTTTATCCACCTGCAGCTGATTTAAGACCTATTTATAGATAGATATTATAATACAGCTACCTCCACCAGAAGAGAAAGCACAACTTTTTGAGGTAGCCAATGAGATTAAGGAGTGGTTACTTCTCCTGACCTTTCATGCAGGTCTAACTGTCTTAATGGATTCACAGGCTGAGGCAGACTGGCCATAAACACTTAATCCCAGATTCCCTTATAATCACAAGGGGAAACATCTTCCCAGACTTACTGAAGAATTTACTAATGATACAAAGGAAAAAAAAAAAAAAAGAGAGGAAAATAAAATCAACAGAATGGTAACCCAAGTAGTTGAGTGATAAGGCTGGTTAAATGATAAGCAGCTATAAAAGCCCCTGGGGAGGGGAGTTATCTGCAGGAGTTTGAGGGAGGGACAAAAGAAGTGTTCAAAAAGGAAGAGGGAAAAAGGAAGAGCGACAGAACTTTTTTTTTAAAAAAAAAAAAAGCTGGAATACAGGATAGTGAATTTCCATAAGAACATAGCAGGTGAAATTCTGGCTTCCCTGAAGTTGTTTATAGGAGTAACTAAGGATCAAGTTCATCATTACATACAAAATGAGATTAATTTTAACAATCTTGTACCTGAACCTGAGCTACAGCTCCTTGCCCTTCTCTATAATGAGGCCCTGAGAAATGAAATGCTCTTTCTGTCCAGAAATAGCTCTCACACAGTTGACCTTGTAGTTCCAACCTCCTCATCCAGGTTTTTGACCCACAGCCACCACTCAGTCCAAAGTTTGCCTATCTGGCAGTCTGCAGCAGTCTGCAGGTACTTTTCTGTAGCAAAAGCTACTGAGCTACTGTTAAAGATGAAAGGTTTGGGGAATCTTTTGGGAAAGGAAAAATTAAATAAAAAGTGATTTAGAAAGATAGAATTCTGCCATTGAGTCCAAGTTAATGCTATGGCTTTCAATAGCGTATATTTCTGTAAAGAAAAAGAAACAAAGTATAAGGGTGTATATTGCATTGGTGGTTTAACTATTTAATTTCAGTAATTAAATTGCCTCATGTCTAGTATACTTTATGCATGGTTATAATTGTCAAGTGAACTTAATTCACAGACCTCTTTTATCTCCAGGGCTTACTCCATGTCTGTGCTGATGCAATTATCTTCATACCGTGCTCCTTTTCTTGCATGGCTATTGTTATATATGTCCCTTGAAAGCCACAGATAGCACCATCCTCTAGACAAAAAAAAAAAAAAGTGTAACAAAAAAGCCTAAACATCCTAGCATTGTTGACAAAATGTCCACATTCAGCTTTCTTGCATGGCTATTGTTATATATGTCCCTTGAAAGCCACAGATAGCACCATCCTCTAGACAAAAAAAAAAAAAAAGTGTAACAAAAAAGCCTAAACATCCTAGCATTGTTGACAAAATGTCCACATTCAGCTTAATGCTCATAAGCTTTGTTGCAGCAGTAAAATATTTCTGAGCAGTGGCAGGGGTGATTTTTAATACAGAGCCAATTGTTAGCAAGAGTTCAATAAAACAGTCAAGCTTTCCATTTCCAAGGCAGGATCACAAAATATGCCAACAACAAATAAGTGGAGATACAGAGCAGATCAAGGGCTGTTTCTCAGAGGGTACCATACAGTTTGGAGGAGACGTCAGCTAACCTTGGCTGAAGATATGGCCTAGAATTTAAAGATGAACATTTTCTAACTTGGCAAATTTGCAGGCCCTGATCAGCAATATTAACTGAAAGCCTTCAGCTGGTGATACAAAAGACAATGTTCAGCATTACATTTGTCAAAAACATGCCTTTGACTAAAACCTTGAGAAATTCTGCTACTAGTAATAATGCCACCCAACTCTGTAGCTGTGTCTTGTATACCAGGGAAAATGATCTGCCCAAATACCTACGAGGACTTGACAAGCATATGGCTATAGCAACTGCTGAATGCTGAATTAGGAGCTTCCTAAACATTTCAAATAGTTATGCAGACCTCTACTTACTTCTGTGTTCACCCTAAAGCTGTGCAACAATAACAGCAAAACTAACAAAACTTATCTGTCAACAGAAGATCTCCTGAACTTTCCCTTCCCATTACCAATACTACAGCAACATAGCACTAAATGATTTATCTGCGCCTGGTAAGACAACAACCACACCTGACCCTCTGACTGAAAAACAGATTGCTCGTTATAACAGCTGTGTGAGAAGAAATTTATTGATCCAGGGTGACAGGCCTGAATGTCCCACAGCAATGACAGCTTTCTGTTTTCACACAGCAATTATCTGTGCATAGAGGCCAGTGTCTGCAAAGAGTAAGCTCAAAATCAGAGACCTCTCCCAGGAACCAAATGGCAACTCTTTACTCATTTTTTCACTCTGTCCAAAGCAATCCATTTTGTCTGCAGACAAGGATGAAGCTTTGAACCCATGAAGACTACTTAGAACACCTCACATATGAAGTCCAGTGTGGTTAGAAAGTCACATGCAATAATTTTAGTAAGTGTATCTACCCTTGCTAAATCAAAGGTTATTCAATCAAACACGCAGAATCATTTTGGCATCATGGATCCAGAGCATTAGTTTTAATACTAAATAAAAAATAAACACCCACATAGGGTTGTCTCTTTTTATTCCTGTACTCAGTCCATCTAGGATGGAGTTAACTTTCCTCAGAGTAGCCCATCTAGTGCTGTGCTTTGCACTTGTGGGTAGAACAGTGTTGATAACACACCCGTGCTTTGCCCACTGCTATGCAGTGCTCACATAGCATTCCAGGCTGTCTTTCCAACCCACATACACTTGCAAAGGCCAGTAAGCTGGAGATGGGCAAGAGGTTGGGAGAGGACACAGCTGGAACAGCTGACCCAAACTGACTAAAGGGATATTCCACACCATACGATGTCATGTTAAGCAATCAAAGCTAAGAGAAAGGTGGGTGGTGGGCAGTGGAGGGGGGAGTATTTGTAATTAAAGTTTTCATCTTCCCAAGCAGCTGCTACACATACTGAGGCCTTGCTTCCCAGAAACTGGCTGAACATCACCTGCTGATGGGAAGTAGAGAATAAATTTTATTTTTTTTTGCTTTGCTTCCACACACAGCCCACACAGCCTTTCCTTTTTTTTTTTTTTTTTTTTTTTTTTTTTTTATATTTCCTCTCCTCTATTAAACTGCCTTTATCTCAAGCCACAGGTTTATTCACCTTATTTTTTCTCCCTGAACTGCTGAGGAGGGGGATTGAGACAGTGTTTTTGTAGTCACCTGGCAGCAAGCCAAGGTTAACCCACCACAGTCTTTTTGGCATCCAATGTGGATGCCTAATTCCAAAGACACACATATAACAAAAGGTCATAGTTTCATGTAATCTGGACACAAAACGGACATAGATTGACTATTCAGAAGACTGCATAACACTTGTATTTTTATTTAGGAAAATATTTCCCAGTTCTTGACTTTGCACTTCTCTTTTCTAACAGCAGCAAGAGTAGTTCTGCTCTGTACAGGGCAAGACTCAGGAACAAATTCTTTTTTCAGGAAGAAACAGTAAATTGTACAGAATTTAAATACAGCTGTATCCAGAAAAGTTACTTTAAAGTAACATTATGGAACTCTGTGTACAGTGTGCCCTGTTTATTGCATACCAGATTTCCTCAGCTGTTTACTGGCAGACCTGAAATGCACTTTGGGCTCTGCTCTAGCAAACCCCCACCCATTCTATAAAGGATGCTCTGCCCCAGCCCTCAGCTGCACCAGGCAGCCCCATGACTTCCTCTGGGGATTGTATTTCTACCCTAACATTTGGTGTAGATGCAGAACAGTTATGCTTTTAGCTCACAAATGTGAAACTTCACTCCAGAACATTCAGCTCAGCAAAACTTTAAGCATAAATCACTAGAATCAGTGGCTCCGCCATAGTATGGATGTTTTTCCACATTGGTGTCTGCACATTTAAACACTAGCTGTAGTGCTGTTGAATATAAGTCATATCATAAATGACGGCAGCAACATGGAAGGAAATTGAGACAAATGCAGAGATACAAGGTTAACATCCTTCATGGAAGAAACACTTTTTGCTTTACACTGAAAACTCACAGGAAGAAGAACCAACAACAATGCTATATTTCTCAAAGTATCATGCAGAGTTAGCCTTGAAAGTTAATCTGAGATCAACAACTTTCTACTTTCATTTTGCTCCTCAAGCTTATCCTGACTGCCTTTACTAACCTACAAAAAGAACTGTTGTAGCTCTTATATAATTTATTCTTTATACTATTCCTCTTCAGACTTGCATGACTTGTTGTAGCTTTTATAAAAAGGAAAAAGGCTGCAAAGAGCAGCTTTAAAAACAAACAAACTGATAATTGCACAAAGCAATTCAAAATGCAATTTTATAAGAGAAAAAAGGGAGTTCTCTTGTCTCGTCAAAAGCTAGTATTGGAGCATTACCTTTTCCACTTGCTCGGTCTAAGCATGCAATCAAAATATTTTGGTTTTTTTCTATAGTTATTTGGTGATATCAGAAAAGATTCTTCAATTACAGTCATTTGGACTCAAGATATTATAACACTGATAAAAGCAAATACTTTGAACACCGTAACACTATTCTCAAAATAGGAAAAAGAAAATTCTAGACATACAAAGCTTTCAACAAGCAGTCATTAAATAGGGAAGTGGTGTTTTGAGCAAATGATGTCTGCAAAGCATTTGATTGTGCAGCGCTATTCACTTGAGTCCTAATGTAACAAACCTGAGAGAATGAAACATGATTTCAACTGAATACCCTCCTTCCTCCACACTTCAATGATTGTGTCAGTATCTTTTCCTCTTGTCACCTCTGTGGTTACCTACACAGATTTAAGCAGATGTAGTACAGTTTATTTCCATGCAGAACATCTGATTTTAAGGGCTAAGATTTTTAAGCCAAGGAGCTTAATGGAATTTAAAACAACAAAGTTTCTATCTCACATTCACAGTTTATGCTGTTCAGTTGGTAATGAAACATCAACGTGAATTCACTCAGCTGTAGAGCAATCAAAGAAACCTTATAAATGAGAGGCAAAGCCCTTTCTAGAGAGGTGAACTACAAATGAACTTGGGACTAACTCAATTTCATTAGCAGCAAAGCATACAGATGAGCTACTCAAAGTTCAAGAGTAAACTCACCATGCTACCGAAAAGTTCCCTAATTTTTTATTTCACATTTCTGCAATGCACACAGGTGCTCTGCGAAAGTGGATCCAGTTTGGCTACAACCAACATCTGTGTTCACACCTTGCTAAGAGCCCTCTAAATCTTAACACCAAGAAGCTGCAGGTTCTCAATACGGAGGAGAACATCTCCCAAACCTCTGTGTATGCACAGACGCAGTTCTCCCAATACTAGAGATCATTACTGGAGACTAGGAGACAAAGTAAGCACCTAGATGAAGAGAGAAGGTATTGAAAGTCCTGCTTTTGGGAGAACACTGGGTTCCCAGAGCAATAGTAAGAAGTTGGAATTAGTATCTAATCTATGCTAATAAGTCAGTTTAGGAGACCAAGCCAAATAAATGAACGAATAAGGTTGTTCCCTTTGTAGCAAACCAGCAGAAAATTGGTATATCCAAACTCTTGATCACTTTCTAGAGTTTAGATACTGAAGTCAGAACTAGATGAATCCTTTTCTTCAATCAAGTGCTGTCAAGTCTCCAGAACAAAACAAACCAAAACAGAACTTTTTATACCACAGGTACTGGAAAAAAAAGAGAGGACACTGCTATTGCCCATCATTCATATAACAGCTTTTCCCATATGCTTTGGATCAAAAGACCAGAGTTGACCTTCAAATTTCTCTCAGATAAAGGCAAGTTATCTGGCCAATAAGTACAGTGACACGCTGTTAAAACTCACCTAGTTTCCACTTAAAGGATTCTTTCTCTTCATTATCATGCTTTTTTTTTTTTTTATGGAAATTATAAAACCAAGCCTGAGCTACAAAACAGAAACAAGGCCTTCCCAATCCCATTCTATAAGCCTTACTTTAAGCATTTTCTTCTTTCTCCAGTATTGCATAAAAGACCCTCTACAGAACACAGCTTGTATCTCTCGCATCTCATGAATATCTAGACACGCTATGGCAGAGCCACAGCCCTGCTCTACAGCCCCCTCCTCCTGAACAATTTCGCCCAGTTTCTTGCAGGAGTGGGAATGCTTCCCCGAAGATTTCAAGGGCTGCATTTTTAATATGGGCTGTGAAGAGGATGAATGGAGCTCTTAGTATTGAGCAACTGCCTTGTGATTGTTAAAAGATAATGAGTTGAGAATCAGCTTTAAAATACATTACAGAATTAATAGGTGAGACACCAAACTTTGGTCATATCTTATCTCACCAAACACGCCATCTCCAGATCAGACTGACAACCACAGAGTATGGCCTGGCCCAGCACACCAGGAGGGTGGAGCAATCCCTGGCTGGGACTGAGTGGCACAGGGCAGCCCTTTCTGCCTCAGCTGCAGCCACCACAGGCTTTCCCTCTAAGGCTACACCAGCGTTGTGCGTGGAAGTTAAAAGGTCAGAACTAGGCAGGCATCAAGACTGAGGCAGGAGAAACAGTGGCTTTCTTCCCAGGGCCACACAGCCAAGTTAGAGGCCAACTTAATTTCTTTCAATGTAGCTGAGCCCTCTAGTCAAGAAGGTAATCCTCAGTCTTTTGTCTCTTCCTTTGTAAAGCCTTTTGATGTCTCTTGAATGCAATGCTGAGTATGGCCTTTAATCACAACCCTTTCAAATTCAGTTCAACTGAAACCCAAAGCAGAATGTAAAGTGAATTTGTTACAAACAATCTGCCTTTGAAGAAGGTTCAAGACGTTGATTATTATACGATTGTACGAGTCTGCTACTGACTAGTAAATGGAAAGCTCTTCACTGGAGAGCTACTACTAAGCTTTTACAGGTAGGGCACAGAGATAAAGTTTAAGAGTAATGTAATCATGGATAATACTATACCTTAACTGGCAAATACTGTAGAGATCTAGTCACCCTTCTGGGTTTTTTTTTTTGGGGGGGGGGATGTTGAGTTGCTTTTTAAAATATATTTGCATTTAAAAGTCTTCATTCCTTGAGAACAGCTTTTTGAGATGGCTACTAATTAAGTAATTGGAATAATCAACTACCTACTTCATCCAATTTAAAATATTATACTTGATTTTGAAAAAAGACAGAAAGCAAGCAAAAACATGAGAAGGCAATTAGACTAACCTCATGAAGGTATCATCAGGGTCTCTTCCCTTGAAGAAGGAAATCTGGAAACAGGAGGTATTCAAATGGCTCTGTTTGTGTCGCTTTGGCATATGCCCTGAGCTAACCAAAACTTAGCCAGGCCAGCCACTCGAAGCCGCTAGCTCATCAAATTGTGTCATTTCTACTTCTAGTTGCAGCCAGAATGAGGATGTGCAGAGAAACGTGGCAGAGGAAATCAAACCAACAACAACAATTATCCCTCAGTTCCTCCACAGATGTAAGGTGAATCACTTCCCAGCATCAGAAAGTCCAGTCAGACTTCCTCCATCTGTACAACTTCTGTTCCAGGCACTTCTTTCTCAGCATGAAGGTGTAAATTTCTAGGCACCTTCTAACAAATTATGAAAGACACAATCACCTTCTAGAGGATTAACCTAACAGCAAAAAATGTAGACTGACAGTAGGCATGCACAAACAGGTATATTGTGTTAATCACAAGCACCTTGATAGCTGTGAAGTACCAGAAAAAGGCAATAAAGGGCAAAAAAAGAATCTGTAACATGAAGCTGTACTATGCCTACTTTGATAAAAACTGCTTCAGAGCACATAATGGACTCTTAGGAAGCAGTGGCCAGTACTGTGTTTTTTGGAAGTAGAAGGACTGACACTTTTCATAGAGCCCAACCATATGTTTATCATGTGAGTCCACTGCAACACTAAACATGATGCTGGGCCAACCTGCAACATTATTAATACCGTAAATGGTTCCCACATAGATTAACACAAGGCAGTAAAATCGCTTCAGTGGAGCCACTCTAAACAATCACATTAAAATCTCTGTTCATGTAAATCTGCAACTTGTGATGCAACAAGATACTTTGCCTTTTAGAACCATTTAGTAGCATTTCCACATAGCTGACTGACATGGTGTATCAGGGCAAAATCCACCATGAGTTCTCAGGAATCTCTTTGTAAGTTGTTTTACAGCTTCATAGAATTATAGAATGTTTTAGGTTGGAAGGGACCTTAAAGATCATCTTGTTCCAACCCCCCTGCCATGGGCCGGGACACCTCCCACTAGATCAGGCTACTCAAAGCCCCATCCAGCCTGTCTTGAACACTTCCAGGGCTCGGGCATCCACATCCTCTCTGGGCAACGTGTTCCAGTGTCTCGCCACCCTCACAGTAAAGATTTTCTTCCTAACATCTAATCTATATCTACCCTCTTTCAGTTTAAAATCATTACCCCTCATCCTATCACTGCACTCCCCTATAAAGAGCCCCTCCCCATCTCTCCTATAGGCCCCTTTTAGGTACTAGATGGCTGCTATAAGCTCTCCCTGGAGCCTTCTCTTCTCCAGACTGAACAATCCCAACTCTCTCAGTCTGTCCTGTTCCTGAGGCTTTGTGTCTCAATAAGTAATTAACAACATGGAAGAAGGAAGAGGGAAGCCACATTGACAGAGATCTGTGAACCAGTAGTGAAACAGTAGTTTACATGCCATTTACCAAAGGCATTGACCCATCCTGCTAGTCCTGCTCTGTCAGGTTAAATTTGATAGAGATACATCCAGTCCAATAAAAACACAAGTGTCAACACATAATCTTTCAACAATCCCAACCCCACAGCAACATCAGCAGAAGTTTTAATAATTGTGAACTATCTCAGTATATATTTAGACTCTAGCTTGGAAACAAGTGTTACGTCAGATGACAGTTCTGGCAAATGCAGTATAAAAACTGGCATATCTGTAAATAAATATCATATCTGATACTTGGATTTGCCTCAGAATACCAAGCAGCACTCTTCCTCTCTACTTGCTCCTAAAGTTTTATGTCCTAAGAACAGATTATTTATTCCCATTTCAATTCCCTTCCTTTCCATGCAGCAAGCTGTGCTCTGAAGGAAAGTCTGGGTGCATTTGCAGTCCTCAATGTGTAAACTCTTGGATCACAATTTTTCTGACAACAGTTCTTCAACATGGCATGCCAATCCATTTGTAGTCGTATTGTTTAGATTTGCTTGGACAAGCTGGAACTTGCCATGTCCACATTTTTACCCAAAATCTTTTTCCACTCTGCTGTGGCAAGCTATCAGTAGAAGCTCTGCTTGGGATAACCCTGACACCAAAAGTATACACGAAAAGTATACACGAAAAGCTATTGCCACACTGCAACAGGAATTACAAAGAGAAAAAAGCAACAATTTAAGGAGAAAGCATTGATGGTCCAAGCTAACACGGGAAAGGAGTAACGAAAAACACCGTCTTCCCAGTTCTCCTTAAAGAAAAGAATAATTCTCATGTAGAACAATCAAAATTAGTTATTGCATTGCTTAGGATTGGTGAATGAGATGTAGGTGAGAAGAAGCAGAAGAAACAGACAAGAAACAGAAATGTGTGAGAAATAAAGCAGACAAATACCAGCAAGTTTTTAGCATTGTAGTTCCAAGTCAGGCAGTGGAAATACTCCAAGATATACCAACTTTTCCCCCTATATTTAGCTCTGCAAACAATGTTTACGTCTATTTTATCTGAGCATAAATGCCAGAGACAGGAGTGTCTAGAAGAGAGAAGGAAACACTTTCTCATCTTGCACTTGCTTGGGGGCAAAAGTGAAACATCTGCACACATAAGAGTACACAGTTTTTTATCTACCTGGGTATGATATTTCTGATATCAACAAGGAAAGCTGATCTTAACTGCTAAATAGCTGTAGGTCTCTATATTGCTTCCACCCACTTCAACATTGCCATGTGTCCTTTGATGAATGATGGCATGCTGGCCACTGCAGAGTGGAAGGCAACATGGAAGGAACAGATCAATGCATTTGCATGGAGCTGTTTATTTGCCAGCTGTACCCATTGTGCTGAACAGGTTTCACAAGTTGATCTATTAAAACCAGACTACTTTCAAAAAATGAAGATAATTTCAAGAGGCACTGAAAAACGTTACAGTTTCTAGGAGACGCTAACTAGCGATCAAAAAATGTTCACAAAAAACCCACTATCTTTATATCTCAACTTCAGGTTATGATATGGCAGCAAAAATTAAGCACAAAGCTAGTGAAAGAGCTTAGCCATTATAAAAAAGGAGGAGATAGAAAAATAACATTGGTCATTCAGCTAATATTTGAAAATCAAGGTTCTGATTGCCAAGATATTAAAGGAACGCTGACCTCTTTCTGCTTAACAACCTAAAAGCAGTCATTTTTCAGCGGTTGTCTCCCATTTAATTTTTTTTTTTTTTTGAAAACAGGTTTGATCTGTACAATCTGTGAGGTTGTCATGCAGGAAATGAAAGTGCCTTTTGCTCTGGGTATTCACTTTTTGCACTGAAAGGTATTCAGTATTCGCCACTATCGATTCCACCCTTTCAGAACATGAATGACGGCACCAGAAGTTTATACATCTTACTCAGAGGTGAAATCTATGTTGAATGTCAGTAAAAGCTACTCTTTATGCCTAAAAAGGCATGGAAGAAACTTAATACAGCAAGGGAAAAAGCACAGCAAAGGAGAACTTCCACCTTGGCTCCTCCCTGAGCCTGAACATGAGGGGTCAGGAACAGTGCAGTAAGATTCTCTGGCCAAATTAACCCAGCAGAAAGTACTAAAAAAAAAAAGTCACTACATGCCATGTGCACTTGAGCAAAGCAATGGGCTATGAACTCAGAAATTAGTCCTTCAGAATACAATTTTCATAGTGGATTTACAGCACAAATGTAATTTCTCCTCTCCGGATTGTACACATTTAGTGGCCTTTTTCTAATGTGCCTGATGATTTTCATAGAATTATGCCAGTAGGCTGAATCTAATGACAAATATATAATATTTTTTAAATTGCATATTGAACTTCAGGTGGAGAAATATTTATTTATTATTTTTAATTCCATGCTTGAAATAATTCAGAATAGCTCTCCTGGACAGGAATGCTCATCATCTATTTCTCAAGTGACTCCAAAACATCCTGAAAGTTTCCCTTAAAATAGTTTAAATTATTGTAATTGTAAAAGAATGACATTTTCTCAGGACATATTCTTATTGCTCCCCAGATTCAAAGTAGAGTTGTCTTGAAATAAAACATATGATGAAGATTTCAGCTCAGCTTACACCACCACTTACCTCAGGAAGACAGTTAGTTTTTCAGGACTGGGCACTATGAAGGGAGAAATCAAGATAGATGGTGATAAAACAGAAGCTAGTTACCCTGATGAAAAGTCTGAGGGAATCACAGCTATAAACAACTATGACCCTTGACATATTCTATGTAGAGACAGTATTCAGAAAATAAAGGCATGTTATACACAGATCATTCTTGAATCTGAACATTAACACTCTGCTACCATTTTTGCTTATAGGTTTATAAAATCATCACCTTGCATTTGCAGAGGCAATATTGTGGATTTTAATTGTAAGGAGGAGACAGCATTCAGCAGAAGTTCACTTTGTGATGTCAGCAGCTAGATTTTGACAGCACTTTCTGTACCTATAAACTTTGCCATAACTTGTCACTTGCTTAATTCATCCAGATTTGGGAACAGAATCAGTGCATGATGACAAGAGTATGAATGAACTTATTTTCTCATGTTTTCCTGATTTTCTTATATAAAAAAGAAACATAAGGGCAGGAGGAAGAAACAAAGGAGAGAAAAAAAATGAGAAAACAAACAAAAAAAACAACAAAGCACCACACAAACCAGAAGCAGGTACACCATTTCTCAAGAAATTAATAAATATTTGCAGACTTGAAAGATGATGTGGTTTGCATCAGGCCATGTTGCTGACACGTTTTAGAAGGGGAATAGAAGGCCCAAGCAATTGGTAGTGGATTACAGGTCTTCTGCTTTGTCTGAATAGAGCCTGAAAGCCATACAAATCTAGGAAGTTACTGTCAATTCACTATTTTCCACTTTTGTGAAATGAACAGATAGTCCAAATCAGCTCTGTGGCAAAGCAGAGTATGAATCACAGAAGCTACCATTACAAGCCACGTTAATTGGCAGTTTAGCAATCCAGTTGGCCCTTTCCCAAACAAGCATAGCTACATACTCTTTTAAGCTTTAGTAGCAGGCCTCTTTGGGTACAATATGGAAGGCAGCCTGAAGAATTTTCCATTGCAGTGCGTTATACTATGTCTACTCAGAGAGTTCTTAATCAAACTTTTAAAATCCGATATTTTTATTAACACAAAACCAGAAGTTACTCTCTCTACTACTGCCCTATACTGTAGGAACTGTAAATGCCTAAAAGATGTCAATGGAAGATTTTTTCAGAGGAAGCTCCAAAGCAATATAAAGTATGTGTTGGAGTTGAGAAGACCTTCTGCGTAGATGGAGCATACATAGAGAAACTGTTGTAAATTTAATCTATCTACCCCCACGTCTGCTCAGGGACATCATGCAACCCTGGGAATGATTTAAAAGGCCCTTAAATATCATCTTTCCCTTCCGACTGTGCGCTTCTTCCTTGCAACTGGATCTCTAAGAGGAAAAGCATTCTTTCCTTGTAGGTGATCTTTACTTTTCCCTTCAATTAAAGAGCATGGAAAGAACAGCAAAAGAATTATTCTCACTGTAAAGATGCTGGATACATGGAGTGTAGTTCAGAGACTGAAATTTATTTCCTAGCCCCAGCAATGAGAGCAACAGAAGCTGCAAGAGTCAATAAAATCCAAGACCCAGCTCTAATTTCACTTGCTTCACTTTAACAAAGGTATAACTCTGTCTCCCTTTCTCCCAATTTACTTCACTGTTGAAGTAAAAATATTGACTGCTGAAAAAAATTAGAGAGACTATAAACAAAACTAGCCATTGTAAGGAAAAACAAATGGTTGAGAAATTATTTCTGATGTCAGTTTAAATAAGTGGGAAAGTCAGAGCCCTGTTGAAGTCAACTAGATAGTCAGATAATCCGTAGCACAGAAGACCCTAAGCGTACGAGTTTGGCTAAGGATGGAGCAGTAAGTTGTGTGATGCTTGCGACTAAACAAAATACAGATAAGCTTTACTGCTCCTTTTCATTCTTTGAGAGGCAACAACTCCGTTTCAAAAGATGCAGACAGCTTCGTATACTATTTCACACTGATACACTTTCAAAAGACCTCATGGAATAACTCCGCTGCTGGCTCCACCACAAAAGGACAATGATAAACTGTACAAAAAGCTCCCCTAAAGAAGTTATCCAACAAAAATTTGGCTTATTTGGGAGGACTGTTTTAGGAGACAGGCATCTCTATTGATATGTGAAGTCTACTACAACGCTTATTACCTGTTAGGTCTGTGGAGTGGAGGGAAATACGTTGGCTTTCAAAGTTTTTGTATTCCAAAGGAAAAACAACATAATTTCAGCTCAGGTAGAATCTCTGGTTTTAAAAGGCTTATTGCTTCACTGTTTCTGAGTCACGTTGTTATGAAATGTCTTGCCACATATAGAATTTTCAAAGCATTCATCAAATCCACAATAAGTGTCATATTTAGTCTCCAAGTGAATTAGTTATTCATCAGTGGAGAAGGCTTTTCCAATCAAAACCCTTTGTCCATCTCTTTCTATAATGAGCATAATGGGCTACCCTTCCTTCCAGCTCATCCCACTCCAACTTCCTCCTAACCCTTGGCAGAGCTGCCTGCAATGCTAGCATGGAGAGCTCTGAAGATGATGACATCTGGGAAAACCTGAAAAGCAGAGGGAGATGGAAATATTTAACAACAGCAGCTGCATCCCATTCAGCTGGCTTGTCAAAGTACATCCTGATTGGAATAAATTACATCTCAGCCTCTGAACACTGGAGGGGAAACAAGGTGTTTACAACATAACACCTAGTTGGATCAATTCCAAACTGTGACATGTGTCACACAAAGTTGCCTTGATGGAGCTAAGCACAGGTTTCTTTCCAAAGTTGAAATCAGCACATTAGCATTAAAATGTTGATCTTCATTTTGAATGACAGCATCATCACATTAGCACATAATCAACATAACCTTGTAGAGAAATGCAAGATTGTGTTTATGCAAAAGGAAGATACATCTGAGGAAATGTGTTAATACTTTAAAACTGAATAAAGCCTACAGAAAATTATCAAATTCCCCAGATAAGATACCCGTTACATTTTCCTCAGCTTCTATAAAATGGTCACTCTTTAAGGGAATGGCTTTTGTAAAACAAACAAAAATTTAAAATATAAGTTCTGCCATTGGTAGAAAGAGCACTTCAAAGCAAGACTCTAGATCCAAATACTTCCAGTGAAATCCAGCTGCAAGCTTTCAATGCAAGTTTCTCTTCCCCCGCCCCTGCAAAGTGAATTTTATGAATTGCCAAACCAAGACTAAGAGTAGACTGGAAGTTAAAGCCAGAGGCTGCCATGCTACATGAATTCACCATAATATAGCTCAGGGCAGACTTCTTGCGTCTTTGTTAGCCGTGTGTTGGGCCTCTGCTGATCAGAAAAAAGGCAGAGCCCTCCTGAATGTACAACACACAGCTATGCCACATGAACAGAAGGACAAGACAAACATCTCCAACTCTTGTTTTTAGGGTTATATCAGAGTATTAATCAGAAGAAATCTAGCAATGATCAGGATAACAATCCCCACACAAGTTGCCTCTGCTTTGCACACAGACCTCAATCATGATCAGAAAATAATAAAAAAAAAACAATTCATGTTACATTATTACAAACATATGGGCTTCTTTTCTTTGGTGCAATAAGGATTTAGACAGTACATACTCCAGGTATTGTGCAGTCACACCAAATAGCTGCATCTGCTCCAAGAGAAAAATACCATTTCCAGTGGCAGAGAATTTAAAAGTTCGAAAGAAGAGAGAAGGATGTCATGGAGTCTTCATTTCAGTAGATTTACAGCACAACAGTGCTAGGATTATAGAATTAACACAGATGATGTAACAAAACAGAGGATCAGGTTCCAACCCCACATTGCAGAAACTTACATGCATTTAACAAAAAACATGAGCCAACACTGAAAAATCATATTCCTTCTTCCCTATGCCCTTATGAGATATTTATCTGGTAATTTTGCGTCCAAATGAAATTTGCTGGAGCATGTGACAAAGGTGACATTAAACAAATGAAAATTAGTAGCACAAAAAAAAATAATGAGGTTTTTTTCTTTTATCTATTTATCGTAATAATTGCAGAATTATCTTTCCAACTGCAGAATTTTAATACTAATGATTATTTGTTCCAGGGTGAAAGCCTGCATGCAGTCCAACTTCCTCAGTTTTGAAGAGCAGCTCATGGCTGAGGCTGCCATCTTCCAGCAGTGCACAGCCTGGATGGCTGCTTTCACCAATATCCTTCCCAACAGGTACTTAAGATTATGCAATAATGAGTGGTTTTGTGCTTACTCAGTGTCCAGGAGGCAGCCTCTGCTAAGCAGGGACAGTTTTGTCACCAGTCCTTTCAATCCCCGGCGCAATTATTGCAGAAAGGAAAATTCCTCTCACTTTACCACATTAAATTGCAGGTTATGGCAAATACATTCCTGTGTCCCCTCTCCCAGTATCGCTCAGTCCAGCTTAATAGTCAACCTCCCACCCTCTTTCTGGACCCCATGCATTATCAAAAGTACAATTAGATCCCCTGACCTAACCTTTTCGCTTCACCTCTATCATTGTTTGCTTGCTTCATTTACAGATAGGCAGCTGAATAAATGTATTGAGCTGTCTGCATTTAAGCAGAAAATGACACTGATTGTCACTAAATATAATGAGTGCCGTATGTATGTTTCATTGGAACCACAAGCTCAAATTAGCCTGTCAGAATTTGACTGTACCCTGATGCCAGCCTGTCAAGTGACACAATTAGCTCAAGAGAATAAAGAAAAGGCTTGTCAAAGCCATCAAGGCTTTCCACTTGCTCAAGTCCCATCCCTTTGCTCACTGCCTTTATTAAATCTAAATGCATTTTGTATTTGCAGATAGGTAGATGCTGTCTCTTTGCTCAACTCCCTCATCACCACCACTTTCTTACTAAAAACCCATCATATTTGTGGAGAGGAAAAGGAAATAATTTCTTTACAGGTCCCTAAAGTCTATTTTTCTTACAGTGAAAGGAAATGTTTACCTGTAGATAAAACCTTATTGGTGGTTCAACTTTTCTTGTGGAGCACTAAAAAACATTAGAATAATATTGGATTTAGAGATGAACTGAAAGAGCAGAGACTTCAAGTAGAAGAGCTGTCTTCCTTATAATTCTTTCCTTCCCCACCAGTGCATACAGAGGCGCTGTATTTCTTGTCACAGATGTCTCGGAGACCAGCAAAAAAAAAAGAATTAAATCAAGCTCAGAATTGCTCTCTCTTGCCTCAAGGGCACGGTCGTGCCTAACACAAACTGCAAGCTCACTAATCCCAAGCATGTCCAAAACTGACTCAGAGGCTGGCAACTCGGAGCTGCAGTTGAATCTACAAAAGCAGACAGCCTGTTCAGACTGCTCCTTAGCAACAGCACTTGTGTCTTTTCCCAAGGACCCCCTCTCAGCTCCTTCCCAGCTCTCAGCCCCTTTTAGCCTTGACTCCACACCACCTCTTGGTAATGCCAAAGATTCTGTAACCACACCAGCTTTTAAAAAAAAAACAAACCTCAAAACACAAAAAAACACAAAAAAAAAAATCCCACGATGGGATGATATATCCCCTTATTCAGTATTTTAGTGGTTTTCCTCCTCTGACCATGAGGATATTCATATTTGTATACTTAATTGAAAAAAAAAAAATAAAAAATTAAGTGATCCGTGATCTCTTCCACAGACTAGACTCAACCATGCTGCTCGTGTACCACAAGATGAGGAACCACACTCACTGCTGATTGTGGAGCCAAGGGGACCTTGTAAAGCTCTTTGGAAGATGCCTCAAGCTGCCCGGTGTCTCTAAGGGGGTGAGGAGTAGGTACCTGTGTCCTGCTCTTTCTGTGCTGGTGGGACCACAACCCAGCAACGCTAGTTCCTATACTGGCCTTGCACCTTGGCAGAAGATGCTTTCCAGCAAACAAATGAATTGGTGAGGCATCTAAGACTCTTCCCATGCTTCCAAGGTGTCTGCAGGGGAGGAAAAGATCAACAGTGAAGAAACAGAGAAGAGAAGTGAAGAGAAACGTTGTGCAATAATTTCAGAAAGGAATAAAATAGGAGTTTCTAGTACCTTAACACTACTTTGGGATACTTAGGGTCCTTGATGGTATCACTACTTGACATCAGTGTCTATCAATGAAAGAATACACCTGAGAGAGGAGGAGCGTAAATTAACTGATGAAGCAGCAGTCATCCCCTGGCAGGATTTGTATTCTATTCAGATGTCATTGTTTTGCACTTGAAATATCTTTTCACCCAAAAATACAATATCGGATCTTATATTGGTAAGGACAAGACTATGAGGACATGTCATCTAGCTCAATCTATAATTTGTCTGTTCATTGCCTTGCTTAGAACCAATATTTCTGCACTTGAACAGGTAACAATTGCTCAGCTTAAAGGCTTCCCCTTTGGCTTTGCTCTTGAATAGCTTAATATGCTGTCAAGTGCAGCATCTCTTTCAGAAACTAAAATTCAAGAGCACATTAGAAAACTTGCTTCAGTGCACACTTTTAAATGCTAGTCAAGCCAAAACAATCTTCACTACTTCTCTAGTTAAACACAAAAATGCAGGTCTGAGGATGCAACCTTCTTTAACTCACATAATACCTCCCAAACTCTTTTCTGTATATTTTTTTTGGTGATACACAATACCTTATGTTCATCTGTAACAGAAAACATTTCTCATAACCGTTGTTCATAAACCTTACTTCTGAGGTATCTCAGGATTCTCAAGTCTACACCAATCACCCTGTTTACTCCGTTGAAGCTTCAACCAAGGTCTGCTAAACAAAAAACTTTAGTTGCACAGAGTAAGAAACAAAAGAGCGCAACTAGTGCACTAACACTTAAATATTAATTAGACAGGACTGGAACATGGAAACATTTAAAATAAATGTACTTGGTGGTATTATTAAATGTTAAATTTTGTGCATACTAAATCATTTTGTAGCCTGATAAAATAGCTTCTTTCTGTGGCCTAGGAGATGCATAATTAATATATTTCTTCTAGCCATCAGTGTTTAATTATTAAAGAGCTTGACTAACATTTAGATGGCAAAGTCCTTTGAAAAAGCCCAACATTTTTGTGAAGAACATGACTGAGATAAGCCCTTTTCATTAGAGACTTTTTATTATAATTTTTTTTTTTAAATGACACATATGAGTCTCTTTAGGCCCTTCTGAAATCTGGAGTAAGGAGGGGGCTTTTTTTTTTTCCCTACTGTAGTTCTTGAATATATAACTCAAGTATTTTCTTTTTGCACTGACAAACTAGTGAAAGGAAGAGCTAATTTAGTATGGGAAATTAACTTACAAAATAACTGGAATTTTTACGTTTAGGTTGTCTTCGTACTTGATATCAGTCAAAATTGAGACTTTTAATAATAGTTAACACTACAGATTTCAGTCTATAGATCTGTATTCTGTATATTTTATAAATACATCCCATCTAAAAGAAATCAAACATATGTTTGTTAAGAGAATAAGCAAAGACCACATGAACTTGCAAGGCTGGGAAGGGAACCCAGAGCCTGCACTGTCTGTTTCGACAGGGCTCACAGGAGGACCCTGGACACTCAGCACAGAAGGGCGGTGTGAATCTCTTCTCTCTCAGGCAAGTACCAAAAACACTGCTGAGTGACACTACTGCTTGCATCACACAGCAAAAAAAAAAGCCTTCCATCACTATAGCATCTTGACATACATCTATTTGAAACCCCTGTGTACTCATATAATGAATTTTGTAATATCACTGGTGTATCGCTGCCTTTTCTGGTTCTTAATATATACTGAAAATATTGAGCAAAATTAAATTGCTAGAAACATAACAACAAGGCAGCGGATGGATGCTCCCTAACAGCTGTGGTACAAATTTCTCATCTTGTCTTCACGTAGCAGCCTGCTGGTTACACAGAACAGCCCATAGAGCGGGCAGCCGAGGAAACAGCATCAGCCTCCAAGCCTTAGGGTCTGAACACAAGCAAAGGGGGACAGAGACAAAGGTCTGAAAGCCAGAACAAACCAGTGCTTAGCATCACAGCTAACACCAGCCCAGTGGTGGCTCAACCCATGGCAGCCTAGCTCTCCTCAAGTTTCTGGTAGATGTTAGGGTGGTTTTAAGGAGAATTGCAAGCAGGCGTTTGAAAGAGAGCAATGAGGTCACTTCACAGTGTTGGAGGAGAGACCTGGAATTGCTCACAAGCACCTGCACTCGCGGGAGACAGCACGAAAGTACTTGCCCAAGAACATAAAAAAATTAGGGTAAAAGCATCTGGCACTTCTGGTTCCAGATGGTAACTGGAGGTGGGAGTCAGCTCTCAGTGCTGGGAGGAAGGACGGCTAGCCTTCATAGAAAAGCTATGGCTTATGCTTGACATGACACAGAGAGAAGAGCAGAGTGGTGAAAAATGATGTGCTGTACAAATGATGATTATAGCAGCAGCACATAGCTCTATCCTAAATGGAAGGGGAAAAAACTGGATTCTTGGAAATAGTTTGAAATAGAAAAGGGAGAGCAATTCAGGGGAAGAGTAGCAGTTTTTTTCTGGGGAAGGAAGGCTGAGGCTAAATGACTCTATACCCAAGAGTGCAGATTTCAGCACAAAAAGAGACAGAGAAACAAAATGCAACTCTGCAGTAACTTTCTTATCCCAGGCTTAAAGCTCATTCCTCTTTTTCCTTGCTCTTCAAAGTATCACAGCACCACCATTTCACTGGAGTTCAGTAAGAATCAGACCAAATAAATGCAGCAGGAGTACTGCTGCTTTACAACAGGCTTTTCTGGAGCTTTCCCCAACACCCTTTGAAGGAATAAAACAAGCTGATAGCTGAATAATGTAATCAACAGCAATTCATTGCCTTGAAGTTTGGTAAATAAGCAGAAAATATGGACTATGGGGTAATGTACTTTAGAAAAAATGATTGCACAGAAGCAGACTGGAATTTCCTGTGTTAATGAAAATTTTACATACATTGTACTTTATGGATACACAGTTCAAATGCTATACTTCAGGGGATATATCATAGTAGGTAAGGAGTTCAAAAACATTAATGAGGATTCTGGTCAAAGCATATGGATTTTGTTAAACAATTTTTTGAATAAATGTGAAATTGCTAACCAGGAAAGTTTAACTCTTAACCAGAAATCATTTAGGCACCACATTAACTAAGTGCATGAAACTTGTTCCACTAAAAGCAGCTTATGTTCTTAGTGAGTAAAAGATCCCACTGCATTTGCTCTCCTGAAAAACACTGGTGATGACTACTCATAAGAGGAATAATTTCTTTTGGTTTTTTGTTTTTTTTTCCAGTGCCACTGCTGTTTTCTTGCTGCTCTGCTATACCCTCCCTGTTAGGGCAAGGTGGCTTTGGTGTTCTCCTGCCCAGGTTTCCCACTGGCAGAACCTGGGCCTGCCCTGTCCTGCAGCTCCCTGTGCCACCACCCCAACATAAGGGTAGTTCTGGGCAGGAAAAAGTAAAATTTTCCTAAAAGGGTGGTGAAGAGAAAAAAAACCCAAAAACTTCTAAGCAAAATGAACTATCATACAGGCTGCCCCACCGTCTGGCTATTCAAAAAAAAGCCTAGGATGGGAAACACATGGCAGGGGCGGGGAAGTCTACATGCTTTTAGGATAAATAGCAAAACAATTTTATTCACAGAACTGTAAGGCATTATTTACCAAATACAAGCTAACAGACATACAGGAAGTTTCATCTGAAACATAATTTATAAATACCATTTCACTATTGATAACGTGTCTCACACTTCCATACTCACAACTCACATGATTCTCTGATAATAGACATTTGCAAATCAACTCCCTCAACTTCTTAATTGAAAAGCGTAACATAGCAAAAAGATCTCTTAAAAGAAGCTGAAAGCATCCCTCGTCATAAGCAATAGTGAGAAG